>JBCEWE010000109.1:382500-512500 GCA_039877035.1 Silurus lanzhouensis
TCTTATAATAAACTCGACTCTTCTGGGAAAATGTTCCATTAGATTTTGTAAAAATTTGTGCTCATGACTTTGTCTGGAAAAAGTGTGCACAATACTTTTGTCCATGTAATGTATTTGAATTTTTCATTCACACTGGAATCTTGACAGACTTCTAGAGGTTTGTGTAGTCAAATTCTCCCTGCTAGGAATTTAGTTAGCAATGTTTGTTTGCTGAATTGCAAAGGAAACATCAATTTAGCTTGATGTGCTGCTTGTGTAACATGATAACCCGGCCAAATGGTCAGGCTTTATTGTCCTGTTACACCTGTTGCAATACACACTGGCGAAATCCAATCCTGACTATATTTCATAAAACCAGGGCTCTAAAAGTCTGGAAAGTTGTGAGGTCAAATTATCTGTCAGATCACCACTGTTTTACTCTGACTGGATTGTGTTTGGATAAAACCGTAAGCCAAATAACCTACAGTGTTGGACATAGCTTTAAAAACAGAATTTAACTGTGAATTAACTGTTTATGGGTTCGTTGTTTCCCTTGTACATCAGGTTTGACCTTTAGGTATAATATACTGTACATTCTTAGAAATGTCAAGTCAAGTCAAGTCAAGTCAAGAAGCTTTTATTGTCATTTCAACCATATATAGCTGATGCAGTACACAGTGAAATGAAACAACGTTCCTCCTGAACCCAGGTGCTACATAAAACAACAGTCACAGAACAGAAGAACACAGGGCCAGGAACTAAGATCCTCACCATATAAAGTGCATGTGTGCAACTGGTGCAAACAGTGCAAAAGACAACACAGGACAGTGCAAGACAACACAGGACAGTGCAGGACAATACACAATACACAAAATATAAAAAAAAAACAACAACAATAGCTCCGCCAGTAAAACCTGTCTTGACAGGATAAGGTGCACAGTAGCAGAAAAATGTAACAGAGAAATGTAAACAGAATTGTGCAATTCTATAATAGCAGCAATCAAAATAAAGTGAATAGTGACCAAAGGATTTGGACAGAATATTGTGCAAAGAGCAAGTCCCGGAAGATCAGCAACAAACGGCATGTAAACATTTTGCGATAATGCTGAAACCTGAGTGTGCGAAGTGTATGTGTGTTGAGTCCAGTTGTACAGATCAGTCACTCAGTTGTGTGTAAGTGTGTGTGTGTGTGTGTGTGTGTGTGTGAGAGAGTTCAGTTCAGATGTTTGTTCAGGAGCCTGACGGCTTGCGGGAAAAAACTGTTGCACAGTCTTGATGTGACGGCCCGAATGCTTCGGAACCGTTTTCCTGATGGTAGGAGGGTGAAGTGTGTGTGTGACGGGTGTGTGTGATCGTCCAGTGTGCTTATCCCTATGGGGGAATTAGAGTGGGCAAAATATAGACTTCTACAATTGTGTGTTTTAAAGATTTAGAGTTCCTTTTATTCTGCAATGACCCCTTAAATAACACTTACAGGGCCATTTATTCTAGGAATTTAGATGCACTTTATTGTTAAAGGGCCATTTCAATGTAGTGGCTCATGCCATTACAGGTATATTATTAAATGTGTATTATTATGTATATATAAAGATTTTCACTTGGCTCTGTTCTCAATGTGAACTTTCAGTTATATGGAGGAACCCTTTAATGGATCAGCTCAATTACCCTGAATTGTCCAATGCATTGTTTGTGCGTCTTTTGTGTATCTGAACCTGTATCTGACATGGTTAAGTTTTGGCCCACATGCCTGTCAGTCAAACAGCTAGATAGCCACCTCACGCTGGAGCTTCACAACAGGAGTTTAACTCAGACACACACACACACACACACACACACACACACACACACACACACACACACACACAGTAGTACCAACATTCAGGACTGTAAACCATATGGTGAACAGAGATTTGTCAGAGTGCAAAAACATTCCTGAGCTACAATTTCCTTTTAATAGACACGACCCTTCGTGGGAGCATTGCACACACACGCACACGGTTTAGTAAATCGTTGGTGGGAATGAGCAGTGGTTATGAAGTACATCATTCCCGGGGGATTCTTGTCCGTCATCACTCTGGTATTTTAATATGAGATGTGTGTTGCCGTCTTTCGAGCTATCTTTCTCTGTCTGGTCCATCAGGGAAATATTATCACTAGTGGTCCGAGAGTGGTCCTGTTTTATTGATGGATGTGGCGTCAGGGCAATACATTGTGAATGGAATCATGGGTATCTGTGTACTATCCATGCGAACCATATAGAGAGATCCTGACACACATAATCTTTGTTTTGTTCATAATGCAATATATTTTTGAGGTAAAATGTACTGTATTGCTATCATAATTCTTGAGATTTATCATTTTTTGGGACATATCCTGTAGCTTCGAGAATACTGTATAAGCATCAGTAACATCACTATTCATTAAATATCATATTAAAATTATATTAGCCTTGAATTTGCCTTTTCTAAAAATAGCTCACCATAGCGCCACGTACCAGTGCATCTATCTGTTTTCTACCTTGTTAAATCATTGTTGATAATTATTGTGAGAAATCATTAACATGATCAGTGTCTTCACATAGATGAATATCATCAATTATTAATAACAACATATAATTAAATGTAAATTGAGCAAATTTGTTATTTCAGAAGTGTGAATCAAACTGGTAGCTCTTTCACATCAATCGGTACCCAAGAAGTAGCTCTCAGTTTCAAAAAGTTTGGTGACCCCAGTTTTAGCGACACGCTAACTCGTGTTATAAGGCAAAACTGTGGAGAATTCCTTTACCAAACCATATGTAGGCAAGGTGTTTCAGGTTCAAAGGCTTTGCACATCTGATCCTTTTTATAAGTGATATGAACCACATGGCCAACACGTGCTTCATACATCTCAAAATATCAGAATTGCCTCCAAAGGCATTTGCACAGGTAGCGATTATATTGCATGCCATGGCAAGAGCTGGAGTTTCAAAACGATTGTAATCGAAAAATAAATTAATTGTACCTAATAGCATCCACTTATAACTGGCTATTTGAGTAACTAGCTATATTTAAATTTGAATTAGGAAATTGTTTAATATAGCATACTTAAATTGTTTGCCATAGCTACAAAACTACAAAATTTGTTTTTATGCTAAAAAGTTTTTATGCTAGTTGTATAACTATATAAAGCTGGAACACGTTACAAATTAAGTATTGTAGACACCAAATAGTTAAGATCGCAGATTAATATTATTACTTCTCATCAGCTGCTATGTGTTTGTGATAATTAAATCTCAAATTGAAGTCTAGCATGTTTAATCTTAGCAGAGGCATGTAGCTCTCTTGCTTGCTAGCTACCTGCCAAAATAAAGTTATACTTTTCCGTATACATTTCATTGTTTAAGCACAATAAGCCTGCATTTCATTTTCAATTTCTAATTAATATATCGGCAAAAGTATTGGGACACCTGACTTTTCCAGCCATAAGTGATTCTTCCCTAAACTGTTACTATAAGGTTGGAGACACACACAATATTACAGGATGTCTTTGGATTTGGTAGAATTAATTTTTTCCTTCACTTGAACTAGAAGATCCAAACCTGTTCCAGCATAACAATGTGCCTGTACACAAAGACAGCTCCATGAAAATATTGTTTACAAGGGTTGAAGTGGAAGATTTCCTGCTATAGAGCTCCTCAACCCTATGGAAAACCTTTGGGATGAATTGGAACACTGACTGCACTCCAGGTCTCCTCACAATACACAGTACCTGACTTTACTCATATGCTTGTGGATGAATAAACACAAAGCTCCAAAAACAAACTCCATAATCTAGTGGAACATCTTCTCAAAAGTGTGGAGGTTATTATAAGAACAAATGGGGACTAAATGTGGAATGAGGTGTTTAAAAATTACATATGAATCTTATGGTCAGGTGTCCACAAACCTTTGTCCTAACTTTTGTACTATTGCTTCTTTTAGGGTTTTTTTGACAGCTACAGCTATGTGCTCTAAACATATCCTGGGAGTCAAACTTCATTTGAGCTAAAAAAAAAAAAAAAAAGTTATGAGGCGGCCCTGTAGGATAAAGTGTGTGTTAGGAACGGTTTTAGTGCAGGACCGTGATATAAAATTATGCTTAGAGTAATAAATCTTTTCATGATGTGTTCCAGGTCCTATAGAGTGATCATTTGATCAGACTCCTGCAAAGCTCTGACATATTTACTCTGTTTGAAAAGTGTGTATGTCACACAGCTTTGGCAGAACTTTTGTTTTCAGTGGGCTTTGGGTCCAGATGTTTGACGAATTCCTGTCCGACCCCCCCCCAGGAAAAGGTGGTAGGTAGGTGGCTTTCAGCCCTTATTCTTTCAGTGTGTGTCCATCCTTGCTCTCTAATCCCTCACATTATCCGTTCTAGCCTCTCATCACCTTTATCTTCAACCTCCTTTTTTTTCTTTCTCTATGTTTTGCCGTCACCCGCTTTCCCTCCTGTTTCCTCTCGTTTGTCATTTTGTCTATCCTTGCTTCAGGGCTCCACATAAACCCTCTGTAGAGTAAACAGGGTTTCACGTACCTCTGCGTTAAACCATTGTAATGAAAAAAGCTTTCAATTATAACATGCTGGTTTGCCTGTGTTTTAGGTTTAGGAGTGATTCATGACTTTTTGTCTTTGTAAGTCAAATCCTCTGTTTTTTAAAAGTCTCACAATAATGGCGACCGTTTCAAAAAGCTTTAAGCTCTATTCAGATGTAAAGAGAGGGTAATTATTACAGGAGTGTTTCTGGGAAATATTGTGCCGCATTTCACCTTCTATAAAATGTCCAGCACAATGAACCACAAATAACTCATGTACCATCTGAAATTACAAATAAATTTCATTATGTCCACTTGGGAATTTGTTTCTTTAGTGTAAAGACCCTTCTGAAAGAGTTTTACCTTTTTATATCTTATATCTTGCCAAAACTTAAACCAGAACAACATAGAAGAACAGATGAAGTGCTTTCAGGCATTTCGAGTTAATTACTGAGCACCATCGCACAAACTAGATACGTATTCACGGTCATGTGGCCTAGCTATAGATTGACAAGCTAGCTACAGAGTAGGTTAAAATTGTATCTGTAAAGTATTGTGACTGAAATTAGTCAAACTAAAACAAATTATATCACTTATTAAGACTTAATTGAACTGTGACTCAAAGTGAGTTAGCATAACAGCACAATTATTCATGCTAACTAATGTATATACATTGTACCTAAGCATGTTAAGCTAAGCATGTGCTTAAGCATGTAAACATATGCTAACGTTACAAATATATATTGCTAGTATGATAACATCTTGTCTCCCAGCAAAGCTCTAAACTTGCTAAAGACAAAGTCTTATCTACACCGTCATACACACCCTGAAAGTGTGTCTCACCGCACAGTCCTGAGCCTTCATCCTGCTGGTTTTGACCAAGAGCAAAGAGGTCAGAAGAGAGAAAACTTAGGTCGAAGGTCAGCGTGTCCTCGGCGTGAGCGGGAAAACACCTCGTGAACCCATGAGTTTTTCCTGGATTTTCAAACACGCACACACACACACACACACACACACACACACACACACACACACACACACACACACACTTAAAAAAAACCACAAACACATGGTCATGCACAATGTGCTACTACAGGAAGGAACTCCAGTACTGATGAGAGAGACAGAGATGGAGGAGAGATGGGTGTGTGAGGAAAGCAGGAGAAAAGGGAAAGAAGTACTGCTTTTCTTAGCGGTTTTGCTGCACATTGATGCTGAATTTAAAAAAATAATAAAAACAGAAAGAATGCACAATTCAAAATTTGATAGCAATAATTGTATTTACAATATGAGTCTTTTATGTTTTTTTGAGACACATGCATGGTCCTTTAGTTGTATTTTTATTTATTTATTTTTTTTCAACAAACTACTTAAAAGTCAAAAACACAGGAATGGGAAAGTGAACGATTGGAAAAATTTCTGTGAAATGAATGTGACATATTTGGCTCTAACAAAAGAACCACTGGAAGAAGATCAGGAGAGAAGATGGTAGCAGATTTCCTCAACCACACAGTCAAACGTGGAGGTGAAAGTTGAATGGTTTGGGGTTGTTTTGGAGCAGGGAAGGTTGGAGACTTATTCCAGAAAGTGAATGGAATACCGAACCAACATGTTTTCCATTTTATACTTCAACACTATTCAAATTTGTCTGAATTGCGACTTATTGGAACCGACTTCACCATAGAACAAGATGATGCCCCAAATTGTAGGTCCAAGCTGAGTGATATTGAGAAAGCAAACAGTCAGCTGTAGATTAAATACACTAAAGCCAATATGAATATGATTGGAATGCAAAACCTTATACAACAGCTATCTGCCACCAATTTCATTTTTATTTGTTAAAGTTGAACTTCTTTATCTGTATATAGTAGAATCTATATTTCCATCAGTGTTTCTATAAAGCTTTTCCTGTATCTGCTACAATACTCTGAAACTGGAGACTCCTTCCATAAAAATTCCACACAAACATCTTTTCATCAAAATAGCAACAATTATACATTTATTTTCTAATTTAGAAAATCTACAGAAATGTAATGGCTCAGGAACCTGAAAGTTATGACCGCGATTTATTCATGTCCTCATTAAGGTCAAAAAAGAGTTTAGAATCACAATAAAGCTGCGATGAAAGTCGAGAGTATGTCTGAATATGGCATTGTCTTCATGGCCATCCTGTGAGGAAGACAGATAAAACATAAACACAGGAGTGTATCCCTTAGTAACAGAAACACGAGTCCTGCATACGTGATGTTTGGGTTGTGTTAAACACTTTCCTGTTGTTCATGCTGATTAGGTCAGATATACCCAGGACCCACACACACACACACACACACACAATGCCAAGCTTTACAAATGGTCATGGTTGTGTATTTGTAGTGGTGTGTAGTAACTTTCGATTCGATTCAAATTGCACAAGATGAAAAATAAATCAACTTCTTGCTTTACATTCAAATGCAGTTAAAAAAGAAATCATCTTGGTATAAAAGGCATGTGAAAATAAACGCATTTTCTGTAATAAAATAAATAAATAAATACAATTATAAATAAATTAGAATAAAAAAATAACATCATTGTTTCATTTTGGGGAAAAAATCACACATTAATCCAAATGAATAGTGTAAAAAACTAATCTTTTGTGAAAAAAAAAACGCCATAAAAATAAGAAAATAAAAAGTAACGTGGAAAAAAAAAACCTGAAATCGAATGAAAACACATGAAGTTAAGTATCAGCTGAGAACAAAAAATCCCATGTGAATATAAACGAAGCACTGAAATTAAAGATTAATGCAAACACTAACTGAATCAGTATTCAGAATGAGTGAATAATTAAAAAATATTACATTGAAAACATTTGTGAATCATCTGTAAAATAACGAAATATAAACAGACATAAATCATGTGAAAGTATGAAATATGAAAATAAATTACATACATGTACATACATTGTGTGAAAATCTGAAATATGAAAAAATAAATAAACAATAACTAAATAGGGTGTACACATATTCTAAGAAGACACACCTCAACCATGAAAGAACAATAAATGAATAGACATTTGGTGACACTCAGATGAAGATGTGTTCACTCTTGTATCTGGTTCCTCTCAAGGTTTCTTCCTCATGCCATCTCAGGGAGGTCTGCCAAGCCACTGTCGGCGCTGGTTCACTGATTTGGGATAAACTTATAAGCTATAAACTTATAGGCACTAAACTCATACATTCTTTTACACAACTTTATAATCTCTTGATCTCTGTAATGCTGCTTTGGTACAATGTCCATTGTTAAAAGCACTATACAGATAAATCGAATTATAAACTTGTTATAAGCATAAGACTTATAAATGATTTTAAAAAACGATTCCAGTCACGGCAGCCATCTTGATGCTAAATCACTCTTGGTTATTAAAGTGGCAAGATGTAAATGATAAAAGTGACAATGTGGTTTGAGGTGTTTATGTTCCGTCAATCCACTGGAATCGTTTTACTTAGTAGTAGATTTTAGTTAAAAGTTTCATGAAGCTGCAATGCCTTAATAATATGCATTAATAAACCTTTTCTGCTTGCTTGCTACATTGACCTCATAGTTTTAAAGAATAAGGCTGACGTTAGAGACCCAAAATAATTTGGCTGATCGTGTAGACTTTTAATTCTTGGTACAGTCGATGATAAACTTTTGATAAAATCCATTTTCCAGAATGTTCTGGAAAGGCCTGTGTTAAATTATTAGCTTAAAAGTAGACTAATTACCATTAGGAAAATCATTTTTAGCATTTCTAGATAACTTTTAGAGAGCAGATGATTGGGATCAATGACATCAAAGAGCCGTTATCAATGTGCTAATGCTAAGCTGAAGCCAGATTGGCCATAAAGCTGAAATCACTGCCTTTTAAATATCAGGGAATTAGCCTACTTGCATAAGCTAACAATCAGAGAGTGAGCTGTGTGTATAAAGGGCAGGAGGTTATAGAGTAGCACATGGGTGCGATTTTATCTAGGAAGACTGGCCTTGGTATTTAGCATTACCATCTCGAAGTCTGATCAAACCCCCACCACCATACAGCAATTAAGCCCCCCCACACACCCCACCACACACACACATATTCCGTTACTGCTAGCTAGCTATAACAAAATGTAATAAGCACAATACTGATAGACACGCAACAGCTAGCTAGTAATAATGTATTTTGAAAAAGTAATTAAAAAGTAAAAGAGTCTAAATAATTCAAGCTAGCTAACTAGCTACAATTTGTTTAAAATATATTTTTCTTTCGTGTACAGGGTTTGTTACAATCAGCTTCTTCACATTCTTAATATGTTAGTAGAGGCATTTTAGTCACAATCCCTAACTAACGGCTTGAATGTCAAATCGTTGCAACAAATCTGAAATTACACACTTTCTTTGGTTCTCATAGAGCTTTTTTGTGGAATACACACATTTTTCACCAGGTTCCCTATCAGCAACCGATCTTTACACCCCCCAAAAGCTTACATTTTTTCCCCCTGGAGACCCACACACTTCACAGTGATCGCTTTGGTGTATTTCTTTACCTACTTTCATTAAAAGTTGACGTTGTGTCTTGTCAAAACTGTTATCATATGCTAGGTGATTTAGCGCAATTATTACTTCGGTCTAAACCGTTATTTGTAGTCGTTGTCATGGTAACATCCCAATGCTCTTTGTAGTATCAAGAGTAATGATTTAGGATGGTAATTACATCCCTGGAACAAAATGTTCTACATGATATACTGTAAAAGCAGCAATTTTTCCAGATAAAAAAACAACAAGAAGGAAATATCGGGTTACGTCTTTTCATTATTTGAATTGATCTTTTTTTAACATCAGTGTACCTCGACACACAAACATATGCTGGTTATCATCTCAGGGACTGCATGCTTAAACAACCCACCATGTCAAACACACACACACACACACACACACACACACACACACACACACACACACACACACACACACACACACACACACTTGAGCTGGAGGCTCCCTGTCAGTATTCCATCTTTCAATCCCAAAATCCTTCAGGTACATGCCCTGAGTCTCATCCCACCCAAAGCATTCTCAGGTGTTACCTGTAAAACACAACATACACAACACACACACACATTGTCAGATGCCAGTGGTTGATCCAAGGCTTCAGGATCTCACAAATCACGAAACCGAAGGCTGACAGTTTTACGTTTTTTTTTTTCAAGAAGCCTCAGAGCTCCAGGTCACTTAACCTCGACTCATCCGAGCATGCCTCAACTCATACACTTTACTTCACTCTGATCCTGAACTGTATCTGTGTGTGTTTGTGTTTGTGTGTGCTACTGTCTTCTCAAATCTCAGGAGCTGCCACTCAATTTAAACCCCCCCCCCCCCCCACCCCCAACACACACACACACACACACACACACACACACACACACACACACACACACATACATGGGTTGTGCCTCAACAGTGTTTCCTATCATGTAGTTGTGGTCTGATTACTTTGAAAGAAATAACAGACAGCTGCTCTGAACACCCCCATTTCTCTCTCTCTCTCTCTCTCTCTCTCACACACACACACACACACACACACACACACACACACACACACACACACTTTCAGATACACACACGCTCTCATTGTGTGGTCTCACTCTCGATATAGAGGCTCTTAAGTGATGCGGGGGGAAAACAAAACACCATTAGCCCTCTCGCACCGGCCGATTTAGCTTTTACGGCAGAGAGGAAACTGACACACACACACACTTTGTAGTGGAACACACTCAAGCAGGAGAAACGGGATTTCAAGAAGACCAGACAAAACACAAAGAGAAAACCCCCGTCTCGTATTTCCGAAGACACATCCATTACATCGATATTCCGTTTTTGCAAACACACCGCACACTTTTTTTTATCTGTCTAGAGTTATGCTGAGGAATTGTTCATTGTTGTGTCCACCAAACAAGTTAGTTCCTGTTATCAGTTTGCAGCTATGAATATCTATTCCTTTGTTTCAGAGTTAATAAAAAAAATGCCTGTCATGAAAGCTTTCCACTGGTGGAAAACTACCTCTAACACTGGAGACTCCCTAGCTTTTCTTCAGCGTTAGACCAGACTGACCAGAAGTCAGACAGAGTCCAGACTGAAGCCAGACGTCAGGTAGTTTTTCCGCCATGTGAAATTTCACAACATTCTCAACTAGCATTTATGAATGTCTATTCCTTTGTTTCATTGTTAATACAAAACTCCTGTTCTGAAGATGTTGCTGTGGAGGAAAACTACCTCTAACATATTCAAGTTAGTACCTGATAGCAGTTAGCAGTGATATTTATTAAATATACGTTTATTTGCATTTGTGTGTGTGCCGCTGTCGAGATTTCCACGACATTTGAGCGATTGTTAGCTCCAACGCTGCGATACTGAGGTGTCTCTCATGAGGAAAGTGAGATGGTGTATGTAACAGTTTCCTCTTTGATACCAAAGTCAATAGTAAAGACATGTTGTGTATAATAAGAGGTTTCTCATTTGAGATTTCATCTCAACTCATCTGCTTTATTTGGCAATTGTGTGTGTGCGTGTGTGTGTGTGTGTGTGTGTGTGTGTGTGTTGGAGAGTCGTCTGGCTAATCTGACCATCTGTTTCTTATCAGGCCTCCTTTTATTTTTTTTAATTTGCACATTTATTTATTTGCCCAAAGGATCCTGGTGAGCAGCAGGCATCCTCTCCACACTGCAGGGAGTTAGATAGCACCAGAAGTCACCAACATATGTATGTGTGTGTGTGTGTGTGTGTGTGTGTGTGTGTGTGTGTGTGTGTGTGTGTGTGTGTGTGTGAGACCAGAAAGCGAGGTACCAGAAAAAAAACTGTCTCATGTCCCCGAGCATATGTGGTGTAAAACTATGTATATGTCTCTCCACTAGAGGGGGTTCAATGTCCTGGCACTCTGCCAACCCCACTGGAGCAGGAAGCACTGTGTTGTTCTTTTCACCAGGCCGTCTGCTTTATGTGTGTGTGTGTGTGTGTGTGTGTGTGTGTGTGTGTGTGTGTGTGTGTGTGTTATTTTCTCCCGATAGGTGCAGAGGTCCAACAAAAACAACATGCATGGGAAAGAAGGTTGCACACAGAGTAAAAGATTACAGGGATACCGAGACACGCCACCGGCTTCTTAAACCTTACAAATGACTGACATGATAAAGGCAGACCCTCCAGGACCTCACTAATGAAAGTGCTGCTAGCTATGATCTATAGTAGATACTTACAGCATAACATATGGTAAATTATATGTAAGGAAGAAAACCCTTGGGAACAAGTCCAGGCCAGGACGTTGAACCAACTCACCAATCAAACACTCTGATACACACCAGGTCGTTTGCACGTACAAGCCGGTTATGTGTCCACCCATCTGAGCAGTTCAGGCACAATAGACCGTCATTTGAATCCGAATCAGAATCCAAACTGGAACTGGTGCACTCGAGAACGATCATAAAACAAGACCGACCTGTAGTTCATACTGCGCATTTAAAAAGAAGCAGGAACATCTCGATAGATACTCGCCTGATCCTGTAAGGGAAATTACTTTGAGCAGAAAAGAGTTGTTTTCCAATTTACATAACAATCTAATGGTACATTTAATAAATACAAGAATCAACGGGTAGATTCGCATTCGCCTTATTAACAGAAAAGGTTTAATTTTGGAATCGACTGTGTAAAAGTTTTATATTATAAATTATAATATATCTGTGATTTAGGAAAATTACACTGTCCTGCTTAAACTACATTGTAGATTTTTGGGATTGTGCAGAAACTATTGTTTGAGACAATCCTTCAAGTGTACTTGAAGTTATACTGATATTTCTGATATTTCGCCACTGATTTTTAGACTGCCCTTATTATAGAGTGAAGATCCTCAGACGATAGGCCTGTGATTTAATAAAATGACAAAACTTTGCTTAAAGTACTAATGTTTTTAGCATGTTTGGTTTGTACGCTCTTGCCATTGTGTCTAGTACTGACACTCTGAGATTGTAATCAAACATGTACAGTGGATACTCTCAGAACATTATGATCATGTCATTTGATACACTTAAATCCAACAATTTCTTGTTGGATTTCTTGTACGATATCCGACATATCTTAATAATTTTCCAATATATACCATACGTTTTAATCTTTACACTGCCGGCATATACTCAATATTTAAAAATGTACACCACCAAAATACACTGTATATTCTTCATATTTACACTGCGATATATACCGTGTATTTTACTATTTGCACTGCCAATATATAGTGTATATTTTAATATTTATACTGCCAGTATATACTGTATATTCTTCATATTTACACTACTAATATATACTGTATATTTGTAATATTTACCTTTCCAGTATATACTGTATATTTTATCATTTTCTATGCCAATATATTACATATATTTAACCTTTACACAGCCAAAACATGCTGTATATATAAAATATATATGGCCAATATTTATTACTGGATGTTTAAATATTTACACTGCTAATATATAATGTATATCCTGTTTACTTTATTTATTTACACTGCCAGTATATACTATATATTTAAATTAAATACCCAGTTTTGGGAAAGCAATTGACTGACTGCTCCATCACTTCCCCAAATTATTGGACTTCTCAAAGACTTCATTATCCAAGTAAAGAAAGTCTAAATAAATGCTTTATTAATGACAAATGCACTCGTTCCATAATGCCACATACACACTGTATGTTAATATCAATTGACAAATTGATTAATGGATTGAATTGACAAAATCTTCTGTATGTTATAACCTGAGGCTTTAAGTCACCAGTGGCATATGATACACTATGATTGCATAATTATTTGTATTTTAGTATATTTCAGACATGTTTATTAGCTTTGATACATTCAAATATTAATATACTATGTTTTTTAAGTTTATCAAACCTGTTTTGTTCTACATTTTTGTAAAATTGATGATCATGATTTTAGCTGCAATTGTACAGCTCGAAGCCTGGAGCTGATCCTTGATTATAAAAAAGGTAATGTAAGTTTATCAGACTCTCAGTTAAAAACATTGAGCTAAACTTGGGGTCACGGTTTCATTAATTCCAACTGGAAATTAAAAATGGCAAAAAGCAGCTTTGTTACTTTTCCTGTCAGTAAAGCCTTTCTGGGTCACACAGCTAGACCTAGCACCACTTTCTTTCAGATTAATATCTGCATCCTTCCATAGTATGTCTTTGGTAAATGGTTAGTTAATATCATGTTTATTCTAACTGAGACCCTAATTTGTAATGTTATGGTTAAGGCACGGCACTTCCCATGGAGACGTCTTTAGAAAAAGATGCCTTGAGTACTTAAACTGTATAAAGAGGATCAGAGAGGGACCTGGATTGGGTTAAGATGTTTTGATGATGATCTCACGGCCCCCCTTAAGGGACTGTAATGAGCTCTCAGGCGAATAGAGGTGCAAAATTAAATGTGTTAACAAAGAAATAAGTATTTAATGAAATGAAAATGGGACAGAATTAAAAAAGTAATTATATATGGTAAATGAAATGAAAAAATGGAAAAGAGTAACTAAATAGCATAAGACAAAATTGATGAATATGTTCAAAATAATCTATCTATCTATCTATCTATCTATCTATCTATCTATCTATCTATCTATCTATCTATCTATCTATCTATCTATCTATCTACAGTATATATATTCATATATATGTACAGAGAGTGAGATAGAGTGATGGATAAATAGAACGGACACTGAGCTAAAAACGTATCTCATATACACATCTAATTGGTTTCTACATATTCTGTTCCTCTTTCTCTCTCTCCACGGGTGTGGTGCGTGAACAACATTCAGTTAACGACTCTGTTTATCTCCGATGTGTCGTTTCCTTTAGAGTATGACTCTGAGGGGACTGTATAAGTTTGTGTCTCTCTTTCTGATGCTAATTAATCCCTCGGTATCGCATTCACACTCGATGCTAACATTCACACTTAAACTTTTAATTGCCTTTTTTTATTATAATTGTATCAAGTTCAGAAAAAAAAAACATGTTAAAACTGAAAGAGTCAACTATCATGTCCTAGCAAGTCTCCATACTACTACTACTGTACTAAATAGTTGGCTAGGTAACATCAGAGTATGTAATGTCAGGTAGGTATTTATGCATGTTAGAGCACTGGGGGCATTAATTGAAATTTAGAGTACACTGTCTCCATACCGGATAAGTGAAAAGTTAAATGTGTGTGGAATGAGTTGTTAATTAATTGTTAAGAATCCTAAATCCGTTTAAACCAATTTGGGAATTGAGCAGAGACCACGAAAACCTTTACATTCAAACTAGGTGTTTCGTTATAGAAACCTGTTCAAGCATGCTTTAGACGAGCCCTGGAGCTACTGCTCTATTTGTTCGTTTCCTTATTTGGTTATTGATTCATTATTCGCTAATGAATGTATTTTCACATTTATGCACAAGACTCATTCATTTTTTTTATTCATTTTACCAAACGAGAACAGTTCAGACCCTCCTAAGTCCCTCGTTTTATAAAAAGAAATTGCTCAAAAGATGACTTTTTTGTAGTTAAATACATTAAATACTCATTTGAGCGTCTTGATCATTTAATCAAATTCTGAGTGACACCCAAAATAGTTAGAGAGCAATCAAGTGGTTCAGCCTATATTAAAGAGACCCAGGGATCTTTGGTCATCCGTCATTTCAAGCCTGACTCGAAAGAAGCATGGGCCATTACTTTTTCATTAAGAAGAAAAACAAGAGTTAATTCCTGCTGTGTTGACCCACTCCACGCTGGCCGAGATTCAGAGGCTCGGGGGTGGGTTACTGGGATGTAGGGGGACTGTGCTTTAGAAAAAACAGGGGGGGTCCGAGGGGCGGAGATGGGAGGACGAGGAGGGGACGGAGGTTAAATAGGCTGGGTGGCTCTCCCCCCTTCACTTAAACACAAACTCTCTCTCTTGCTCTCTTGCTCCTGCTGCCCACGTGTGCATGGTGCAGAACTTCACAGAGAGACTTCTGTTCACAGAGGGAAGTCAACCAGTTGGCCTTTTGTGAGCCCAAAAACTTTTGGTTCTGCAGTTTTAAAAGCATACCTGGACTAAAGAAAGAGAACCAAACTTTTTTTTTAAACTTCGTGGAAGGCAGAAATATCCAATGGATACCACGGAGTACCCCGACAGCTATGATTATTATGAAGACAACGAGACAACGTGTGACTACTCTGAGTGGGAGCCATCCTACTCGCTCATCCCTGTCCTCTACATGCTCATCTTCATCCTTGGTCTGTCTGGGAATGGGATGGTCATCTTCACAATGTGGCGCTCGGCCAATTCCAAGCGCCGTGCTGCAGACGTCTACATTGGCAATCTGGCTTTGGCTGACCTGACCTTTGTGGTGACCCTGCCACTGTGGGCTGCGTACACGGCACTTGGGTACCACTGGCCTTTCGGCGTTGCGCTCTGCAAGATCAGCAGCTACGTGGTGCTGGTGAACATGTATGCCAGTGTGTTCTGCCTCACCTGCTTGAGCTTTGATCGCTACCTGGCTATCGTGCATTCGCTGAGCAGCAACCGTCTCCGATCCAAAGGCACTGTGATGGTATCACTCGGCGCTATTTGGTTGCTTTCTGGGACTCTTGCTGCACCGACACTGCTCTTTCGCACCACAGTGGATGATATGACCAACAACCGAACCACCTGTGCCATGGACTTCAGTCTGGTGACCCTGAATCAGCGCCACGAGTCACTTTGGATCGCCGGTTTGAGCTTGTCATCCTCAGCTCTTGGCTTCTTGCTCCCGTTTATGGCCATGACTGTGTGCTACTGCTTAATTGGCTGCACGGTGGCACGCCACTTCGGTCATCTGCGCAAGGAGGACCAGAAAAAACGGCGCCTCCTGAAGATCATCACTACTCTGGTGGTGGTGTTCGCCCTCTGCTGGACTCCGTTCCATGTGCTGAAAAGCATGGACGCACTGTCATATCTCGGTCTGGCTCCATCGTCCTGTGGTTTCCTGCACTTCCTGCTGCTGGCGCACCCGTATGCCACCTGTCTGGCGTACATCAACAGCTGCCTCAACCCGTTCCTCTATGCCTTCTTCGATCTGCGTTTCCGCTCGCGCTGCCTCTGCCTGCTCAGCCTGAAAAAGGTTGTTCATGGTCATGTCAGCTCTGCCTCATCCACACTCAGCGCACAAACCCAGAAGTCCGAGTTGCACTCGCTGGCCACCAAAGTGTGAGGAGAAAAAGTGCAGAAGGAGAAAGAGGAAAGGATAAAAAGGAGGTGAGAGGAGAAGTGAGGGGGGCGAACCAGACGGCTGGTCCATTCTGGTGCCTCGACTCGTCCAGGCTGGGCCTCAAACACAGACATTTATTTAGACTGAAAAGATAAAGGACTTTTCACTCCCTCTCTGTGTCTCTGTCAAAGAAATGGTCCGTTATGTACAGCATGTAAATAATACTCCCAGGGTTGTGTATTCTACTGTATGAATAATGAAGTATGAATGTGTGTATGGGAACCGTATGATGAGGAATTTGCAGGAGAATCAATTTTGGCTTCAAATCTGCAGCTCCTTCGAGGTGATAGATGTGCGAATGTGTGTGTGTTTGTATACACTGGTCAAAGATTACAAATTGTACAGTATTTTCCTACTTTAGACACATCTTTAGCCTCTGTAGCACTTGTGTAAAATGAAGATATAAATGTATGAGTTTGCATGATGAGCCCTTCTTCCTGGCTGCTCTTGTTTGTGTGCTGATGAAAGCTTCAAAGCATGTGTGTGTGGAAGGCAGGGGGGCAAGTAACTAAAGTAAAGGTGTTTCAGCTTAATTAGATAGTTTAAAGAGTGGTCAGAGACACAGGAGGAGGAGACGGGGCAGACAGACAGATGGCAGCTGACAAATGTCTCTTGGAGAGCGAAAGAGGTGAGGAATGGAGGAGGGGGTCAGGGTGGTGGTGGTGGAGGTGATGCACTCCAGATAAAGTTGGGCTCATGAAAATCTTTTATTTTTATCTTTCTGTAACTAACTACTGTATTAAAGATATTATGGAGCAATCGCACTATCGTGTTGTACCTTTGAATATAAAGGACATCTTTGTGTCCTGTGTGTGTGTGTGTGTGTGTGTGGGGGGGGGGGGGGGGGGGGGGTGTTGTTAATCAGTTAATGTTTTGAGTTAAAGACATTGGTTGCAAAGGCTCTATAACTGCCACACATGTGAAAACGTTTTTATAAACCACAAGCCTACAGTGGTTGAATTGTAAAAAAATGGTCCAAGGTGATAATGAGTAAGTAATAATGGGGTTCAGCTTTAATTAAAATTCTTGAACTTAGGGAAAATAGGAAAAAGATTTGGTTAGCATAAGTAGTTAGCATGTAATCTTTCAAAAACACAACTAAATGAAATAGTTGGCCAACCTAATGTGATATAAATATGCATTATTGCATATTAAGGCAATCCATAAGGTTATTAAATTATCTTATTTCCCATGTTAATTTAAAAAATTTTTTAAAGAGATGTAAATAGAAACAATTTATAAAAAAGGGGCGGGGTCATTTTGTTTTATTGTCCTTTCACATTCCCCCTTAAATCAGGACCTGCAAGCACAAGTGTTCTTAATAAAAAGTGCTGAGATTCACTATGGGACCATGGGTCTCTTCTATACACAAACACATTTGTAAAGAAAATTAGAAATGCCAGTGGTTGGTACAGGTTTCATTTATATATATATATATATATATATATATATATATATATATATATATATATATATATATATATATATATATATATATATATATATGTGTGTGTGTGTGTGTGTGTGTGTGCGTGTATATAAACGTTTACAAAAAAAATATTTTCTTTACTGTAACTGGTTAAATGACTGAATAATAGTGTATTAATGCCAGATGATTTCATGATATCATCAGTAATGTATATTTTAGATTGCTTAGTTTGATCAGAAGTATTTCACTACTGATCAAACCCAGTTATTAGGTTTTTGTACCTTCAGGATATAATAATGAAAACCAAAAGAAAAGCATTTTACAGACGTTCATTTTTCATTGCAAACACATAGCTCCCATTTTTGCTTTAATAACCACATATTTTTCAGTTCCTCTAGCCATAGCGAAACCTATTTCCAAACTAGTTTTCTGGTGATTTTACCTTGTTTTTTTTTTTTATTACTTTGGCAAATAGATCATATGACAAACAATAAGTTCTAACAATATATTATGTGTATATGAAAATAACATGAAGGCAGGCATCAAAATTTGCTGCACAAATAAAAAAACAATAAAACCCAGAACAATCAGCTAATTAGCAATTAATGTCACTGTATCTTCTATTAAGCTGATTCCAAACTTATACAATTAATCACAATGAATGTATTATGAGTTCAATTATTTCTATTATCATGTCTGTTATTTCTGAAGGACAAATAATACATTTTATTATGTGGTTAAATCATTTTTTATGGACATACATTTCACATAGAAAGCATGGGGTGCACCAACTTTAGCACTTTTTCTATACTTTATTGACTTTATTACCAAAAGTTTAATGCTTTTTTACATTCATTTTAAATAAGTAAATAGTTTGGGGGTGGGACAAATAATATATCACCAGATACCTCTTGAATAATAGAATGATGTTTAATAAATGTCACAGGTTTCTAATAGTGATGATTAGAATTTCGCTGTTGAATGTGTTTGAGTGAAGCTAACCTGTTCTTATCCCATCTAACACAAAGACGAAACTTTACGGGTGGAGTGGGCCTGCTTCTCCAGAGACGCCAGTTCAAGATCAGGTCCAACAGGAACGAAGACAGAAACACACACTTTCTCTCTCACACACGTACACACAGAATGTAGTAAAGAACACAGTGATTCATTTTACCCATACTAAGAAATAAATTGGTGTGTGTGTGTGTGGCTGACATTTATTTTTATTAATGACGATTAACTGTTTTTCAATACCGAGAACATTAAGAACTACTGCTTGCTAGCATATTTAGCACAGAAATATATATATTTATTTTTTGCTGGCTAGTTCATTTTAGTACTGAGAGTTATTACTAACTAGCTTTACCAGACCTATATTGTTAGTATAATGATTATATCATAGGAGGTAATGTCCAACCAGCTCATATTACCACAAGGATGCTTCTAATAGCTAATCCTATTTAAAAAATAGGAGCTTATTGATTGGTAGCTTTAACACAAGCAGCTTTAATTAGCTAGCTAATATGTTTTTTAACCCCAGAAGGATATCGCTATCCGGCTAACTTTACCACAGGAAGTTTTGCCTAACTGGCTAATATTCCCAAATGTAGTTATCACTTCCTATCCACTTGTGCAACAGAAGGTTATTACTAGCTAGTTTAAATGCAAAAGTTTTTATTAGCTTGTTTTCCCCCAAAATGGTTTGCTCGCTAGCTAACTGAGCTTCTTCTGCCAAAAGTAGCCAAAGTAGCCTTTGTTCAAAGTATTATAGTAAATATACACAAATGAGTATTACTCATATCTGTCTTCAGATTCTAACACAATGCGATTGTGTGTGTGTGTGTGTGTGTGTGTGTGTGTGTGTGTGTGTGTGTGTGTGTGTGTGTGTGTGTGTGTGTGTGTGTGTGACTTTTTAAGGAAGTTAGGGTCTTCAACCCTGGAAGCAAGCTTGTGTAGTAATAAATGGGTTAAACAAGGACATGAGAACACAAGAACAAACACGAATGCATATTGAGAAACATGGTGTATTTGTTTCCTCAGAAGGCCAATGACCAACACAGAAGGGGGAGGGGTGAAAAAACACACACACCTACGTTCCCCCTGACCCCCATACACACACACAGACACACACACACCCTCTAAAAGCATACCAAGCAAGCCTGTCTTTCTACACTGTAGTAGATCTGCCCTCAAATGCAAATCAGAATGATGAAGGAGAAACCCTGAAAGCTTTTTGTGTATGTCACTGAACTTGGCCCTGGTGAAAAGCGTTAATCCCAAGATAAACATGTCTGGATTGTTTTTGGCCAATTTGTCTGAGGAGCACATATGCGGACACGCGATCTAGGAGACTAAGATGTAACGAGGTAATCTGATCGGGTTCAGAAATTCGGCCAGAGACATCATCTGAGAAAACAAACCTTAATATTGAGCTCAGTGAGGGGCTAATCCGCTAACTTTCACACTCAACGACTGGCATGATAGCTCAGTGATTAACGTCTCTTTTCAGTGATTATAAGATTGGAAGTTCAAATGCCATATTACCTCAGATCCTCTGAAACTCAGCCAAGTAAAACAAGCTTTCGCTTGGGGATGGTTAAGGATGGCCTGAAACACATTTTTTTTATCCTTTTCATAGTTAGCATGGTGATGTAGTTAAAAATCCGAACATCTAAATTTAGATCTCCCAGATAGATCAAGAATAAGAAAGATATAACAATGGTGGGAAAGAACTCCCTTAGAGGATATGAGAAAGAAACACCGGTCCCTTTATCAACCCATGGAAAAACATTCAGATACAGAAGCTTTCTAAAGAGTACCTCATAAAATCTTCCAGTAATGCAGCCATGCCACTGCTGTGGCATAAATTCAATTGCTCTTTTTAAAAATCATAATTTTATTGTCAATGTATTATATTATTATTATTATTATTATTATTATTATTATTATTATTATTATTATTATTATTATTATTATTGTGTTAATTTGTTGATTTGTTTTTGATTGCATTCACAAAACTTTTACAAAATCCATGTTATACACTCAATGACCAAACTTCATGGGGTTCTTCTCCAGATTGTTGCCACACAATTAAAAACAAACAATTTGTAAAGGTGTAGAATGTCTTTGTATGCTGGAGTTTTAGGATTTCCCTTCACTGGAACTAAGAGGCCCAAACCTGTTGCAGCATGATAATGTACAAAAATGTATTTGTTACATATACATTACAGCAAAGAGAAATTCTTTACTGCTCATATCCCAGCTTGTTAGAAAGTTAGGGTCAGTGTGCAGGGTCAGCAGGCCCCCCTTGGAGCAGAAAGTTTTGAGGCCCCAACAATTGCAGTTTGGTAGTACTGGGGCTTGAAACCCCACCCTTCCAAACAGTAAACTACAATCTTAACCATTGAGCTACGACTAAGCTCCATGAAGTGATAGAGTGTTAGGTTTGGAGCAGCAGAACTTGAGTGTCCTACACAGAAGTTGACCCTGACCTTAACTCCGTTAAACACCTATGAGAAAATACAGACTGTAACCCAGACTCCCTCACAACCCTCACTGATGCCTGTAGCTAAATGACCACAAATCCACACATCCGAGACCAACTTTGGAATGGTATGTCCAAATGGGTAACTTTTGGCCATATAATGTATGTTACTTCGAACAAAAGTATGATAACTAAAAAGACATTAGCACACAAACACAATGCAGCCACTAATTATTGCAATGCAGTGGATTTGGAAAGCTTGGTGGTGCTGGGATTTGAACTCATGACCTTCTGACCTTCTGGTATGATTGTTTCACATTGGTTCACTTTTATCTGGGACAGCCCAAAACCGTACAACTTATACCGTAAATGTGCTAGTCAGGGTGCCATATCCAACTATTACAGGCAGAATTGTAGGTTAGAGTTGATGGATCTTTTTTATACTGTATAAATTGGACATTATAGTTTAATTCTATAGTTCAAGTTCAACCGGGACTTTTAATTTTACAGGTATAAAAATTCCTTCTAGCATGGCGGTACTAAGTGGCTAATGCGTCCTATTTCTGAATTCTGGCGCACATGTCGCGGCCCGGGCCAGTGACCATTAATCAAGATGACAGACAACAGTGTTAGTGTGCATGGAACAGTGTGTGGTGATGAAGTTTCTTGTGAAGGAGGGCATAAATCAGTGGATATCTACAGAAGACTTCAAGCACAGTACGGTGATGAAACACTCAGGACATTTAAATTTTGTAAATGCTTTAAAGATGACCGTATGTCTGTCAGTGATGATCCAATTCTTTGTGGTTCCTGATGACGAAGTGAAACAGGATGTCTTAGGATTTTTCAGGCGTACTGACCAATCCTAGGCCGAAATTTTCCATGCTTTAGTTAAACGCTGGGATAAGTGTATAAATGTAGCAGGGAAGTAAAATTTTTTTGAAAATGGGCATAAAAAATTAAATGTCTTTTTTGCTTGCATGTGACGATGTGTTTGTGCAGTGATAAAAACAGTTGTTTCAACAAGCTTCAGTTATTTGTTTGCTACATTCGCTAAAGTGAAAACCTAAATACGTTGACTCATTGGGCTAATCCAGGCCAAACACTCGAGGAAACATGCTATCGTACTCAAACATGCTACCACCTGCCTCTGGGGGTGGTTTGTGTGTGTGTGTGTGTGTGTGTGTGTGTGTGTGTGTGTGTGTGTGTGTGTGTGTGTGTGTGTGTGTGATAGTCACTGTTACTGTTATATTATCTGTGCATTAAAGAAAGAAGGACAGAAGGCTTCAGTTAAGCTAGACAGCAGAAATCTGGACACACACACACACACACACACACACACACACACACACACACACACACACACACACACACGAACAAACACACACACAAAGGACAAAGGGGTCTTTGAAAAAAAAAGCAGCTCCTTTTATTATGTACATACTTAAATTGGTTAGGCATGTTTTCATGGTTCAATACAGACCCATTACCACATCACTCAGAATGTGTGTGTGTGTGTGTGTGTGTGTGTGTGTGTGTGTGTGTGTGTGTGTGTGTGTGTGTGTGTGTGTGTGCCCACCTAATAAACCTGACCAGAATCTGACCAGAATGTATCCTGATGTATGCATCATCACTCCACATACTTCAATACTCCATCATTCCTCTGATTTTTAGGAAGTTTATCTCAGACAAAAACCTTGGCTGACAACACTTTACCCACCTGACACACTCAAATGACAATGTCAGATTATAATATATTAATTATTTTGTAAATTATAATAATTAATTGATTGAGCTCATTAAAATAATGGATGTTTTGCAACAACGTCTTCAAACTCTTTGGAAGACAGGGCTAGTGGGAAAAAAAGATGTAATAAGACGTAATAAGTGAGAGTGTTTTAAAAGATGGCCGCCCCATAACATGTTCAGCTACGTCAAAGGTGTATGACAAACTCAATGAAGAACTGAATGTGATAAAGATGTTGCCTGAGTTTTTTAGAATTAGCAATATTAGCCAGTGATTAGCTGGCTAGCAACTAAAATGTGTGTGTTCATGTGTGTGTGTTTTACTTGGTGTGAACATCAAAGAGTGGCAAACTGTCATTTGATACACACTACATTACAGCAAGAATTTGTTTACACTCAGGGGGTAGAGAGAGAGAGAGAGAGAGAGAGAGAGAGAGAGAGAGAGAGAGAGAGAGAGAGAGAGGAAAAGAAAGAGAAATTTAATTAAAATGCAGTGATGGATGTCCACAGTGTGTGTGTGTGTGTGTGTGTGTGTGTGTGTGTGTGTGTGTGTGTGTGTGTGTGTGTGTGTAGTTTGAACACTGTACTGCAATCAAGCCTGCTGCCTATTTTGCTTGCAAAGATATCCAGATATTAATTTTAAACAATTGCATGCTCCAAAAGTCACATAACAGTGTACTGTGTGTATGTGTGTCTGTGTGTGTGTGCCCAAGCTAAAAACATGTCTAGACAATAGAGTAGAGTCACCTCTTATCCATCAAAACAAACAGACCATGCTGGACCATAAGTTTGTTCAAGGTCACCACGCACACACACACACACACACACACACACACACACACACACACACATGCACGCATTGACGGGCTGGAAAGAAAAACAGGTTCAGAGATGAATACAGCGAGTGTGTGTTACAAAGCTGTCTATAAAAGAGAGATTAGAATGGCATCTGGGCTGAAAATGTTCATCTCTTTGATAACTTGTTATACAATCTATGCTAATTTCCACCACATATGCTATAGTTTTTATAGTCAGCTAGAAATACTGTCACTTTCCTTACGTTTCACACGAAACAAGGTTTCCTTGATAGATTTAGTCTTCCTAGTATGCTGCGTTTGAATGAAAACACTTGAATCTGTGCCTTCATTGTTAGCAAAACACTTAAGACCGGAGCTAGCATTTAGCAAGGCTAAGTGTAATGAATGACTATAAGATGACTTAGCCATTAAGTATTTTCTTTGACAATAGAAAGCATAGGGACATTTAAACAAAAGAAAAGCATTCAGACTAGTATAACATGACTACAACTACCAGTTAAACTCTTCTCTCATGGGTACTGCCTCTGCTATTTTGACTCATCAAGTTGCTCATGCCACCTCTTCATATGGACTGCTAATGTTGGTTATCATTTGCTTTACAACAGCTATAAACAGCACTCCCATCACCAGTCTTTTCCACCTCTGGCTTTAGGTGGTAGCTTAGTAGTTAAGGCATTGGACTTTGGATCAGAGGATCATGAGTTCAAATCCCAGCCACACCTGGGCCCCTGAACAAGGCCCTTAACCCCATATCTGCTCAGTTGTATGACTAAGTTAAGTCACTCTGGATAAAGGCACCTGCCAAACATTGGATGCCTGAATTTTCCAGAAAATTGCGAAATTCACCAAAAACATTGAGGATAATGGGTAATTTGCTGAGCCGTCCCACATAGGCCTAGTGAAAAGGATTTATTAGAAAGCAGATGGTTCAGCTTTTATCTTGGAAATCTAGAAAAAAATTATTTGCAAAAGGGATTTTAGTGAGAAACTCACTATAGAGCTAAGAGCTGTTAACTGCTTAGTAAAAAACAATACTAATTATAGACAAGCAAATAAACATTTTTGATTATTTAATTAACGTTTACCTCGAAATCATCATCCTTTTGTATTTGGTTCAGACGTCTGCTAGCATTTATCTCCTTTTCCATCTCTCATATCATTATGTCCTTTATCTCAGTTTTCTGCCTCTTGATTTTTTTCTCTTACTTGTGGTTAGTCCATCTTTTGATGTTTTTTGTGAGCTCTCCACCTCCTCTTTACGCCCTAATGAGCTTCCAGACCACTAATCTAGTGACAAACAGCCACATGGACTCTTTGAGCCCTGGGGAAGATTTAAGAGTCTGAAACTGGATCGCTTTCCATCAATTTCATGGCGTATGCCTTAAACGTTGAAGCCGTTACAGGGCACCTGCGGAAAAAGCTGGAGAATTGTGAAACGGCCCCATTGATGTGTTTGTACGTGTGTATGTGTGTGTCTGTTCCATTTTAATTAGTAGCATGAGTGTCCTGATATGCTATCTCTCCCTTAGAGTCAGATGTCACGTGTAAATTAACCTTTTTCACTCTGATGCCGGATTTAGACCCGTATGGCGAGCCAGAGGGGTTACATCTGCCCCTTGTTTTGCCCCTCTTCCCTCGAGGCATCTCTCATTCTCAGCTGGACGCGCCCTATGATAGGCCATTAGGGTCAAACAAAGCCCGCTGATCTGTTATCCCGCTCACATCCATGACAAAAGAAGCAACCGAGTGCCAATACACACTTTTACCCATAGAACCATTTATCCAAGCCAAGCAGTGACGAAACACTTACAACAAATAACCAGTGCAGGCACTAGCTGCAATCCGGGTGTGTGTCTGATGTGCAAGTAATTTGACATGCAGAGTCGTTTCTCGGCTGGGAAAGGTGCGAACAGCTTTCCTTTTACTCTCACCAGCTTGGTTTGTTTCATCGATCGTAATTATACCATGAGGTGGACAGAGGAAATTTAATTCATGTTTAATTTTAACCTTCAGTTCATGCATGTGTGTGTGTGTGTGTGTGTGTGCTAGAAGAGTGTGTTTAATATGTTACTTTGAAAAACAGGTATTTAGAAGCAAAATAAATGATTCTATTGTTATTTCAACTAACAATCACTTACATCCGTTTCATGCTCTTACACCTTATAGATCTTCTTCTCAGCCTTCTATCATCTGTAAAAAAACACAATTTATACCATTATTTACCTTCAATACCTAAAAATCTTTTTATATTTGATTCTTTATTTGTGTTCATTGCTAAATTATATAATAATATAAAATGTCATGCAATTAAACATTTTTTTTTTTTTTTTTTACATTTTGGTTGAATATTACAAAAATCTCGTTTGATTTTCACACATAATAGTCTTTAAATATGGCACAGAATGGACCGAAATAAACAAACAATACCGTCTACTAAGTACCAGTTCTGTAGATGGAAATGCCGCTGGTGAAAGGTAAAGATGATTTTTACTTGTCACATGTACATTAAGGAACAGTGAAATTCTTTCTTTGCATATCCCAGCAATGTCCATCCCTCCTACAGCACAGAGGGTTAAGGGCCTTTCTGAAGGACCCACTTGACCACCGAGCTACCAAATTCCTAGACTATCGAAGACTACAGTATACTCAAATCACTCAAATCTAGAAAGCCCCTAGAATGCATCTTAAACCTTAAGCAGGATAGGCAGAACAATATTTCAGATTTTTAGTCCTGAATCTGAGGCTACAGCACCGGCTTTGAAATTCAGCCTGCATGATACTAATACATTCTGTATAAAACACTTTTCAGCCAATCAGATTTACATAATTCTGGTGGATACTGAAACCGTATATTTTTTGTTTAGGGCTTCTAACAATCAACAACGTACGTCTGGCTCCGGAAAAGATCTTTATCAGTTTAGTCATGGTCTTTTGCCCTTTTGCCATACCTAAAGCTGTCAAACTAATCAAATATATGAGTCTCCATCCTTCCCTGTCAAGATGAGCAGAGGAAACATTTTGCAGCAGACTTGGGTTTTGGGGTTAAATGTCTTGCTCAGGGGCACAAACACAGCAGGACTGTGATGTTGAAGCAATGTTTCTCAAAGTGGCTGGTTTTTTTTTTTAGTTTTTACTGCTTTGTCACATGCAACACGTCAGATCAAGGGTTTTTTAACTACCTGGGGAGGTATGTAGGGCCTCTCAGGACTGATCATGGTATGTTTTTGAACGTGTTGATGAATGTTTTCTGTCGCTTAACTTCGGCCAATCGACAGATTCAATAATCGCCAGTGATGATCACTTTTGCATTACAGTTGTTTACACACATCGGTCTCAGATAGGCATTCATATATGGGGAACGACAATATCATCGGATATGAATTGTATTTTAACATTTGTTCATGTTATATTGTGTTTCAAAAGTACTATTTTTTTTTTTCTATTTTATTTTATAGGGTTACCCTTATTTTGGAAGCCATGAAAGCCAGACTAAATCCTAAAAGGTTTGCAGACATTCGAACACAAAGTTGGTATGTGCTTTTTGACATCCTATTCCACATTTAGTCCTCATTTGCTGTTATAATAACCTCCACTCTTCTTTGAAGATGTTTGAAGGTGAGGTGAGGTGAGGAAGCCTGGGGTGCAGTCAGCTTTCCCAATTCTATAGCAGATCTTCCACTCCAACAACTATAAAGCATATCTTCATGGAGCTGGACACAGGGTGCACAGGGACATTGTCATGATGGAACAGGTTTGGGTTTTCTAGTTAAAGTGATTGGAAAAGACCAAACTCCCGCATCTAGAGACATCCTTTAAAATCATGTGCCTCCAACTTTATGGTAACAGTTTGGAAAAGAACCAAGAGATTTTGCCAGACAACTGCAACAAACTGTTATGTTTAAATGTGGCTGTACCAAACATGATTTAAGATCATGAGGAATGTTCCCGAAGGCACCCTCAGAGTGTGTGTGTAAGTTAAGATGGGGTGTATTGTGAGATTTGTACTAGACAGGTTAACCCCACACACACCCACACACACGGCTGCAAAGTGTCCTGTATAATGTGTTTATAATGCACATACATTCAATGATCATTCATTTTCGACCTTTGCTCTAAACCAGTGGTTCTTCTCAGGTTTATAAATTATTCAATTATACATTTTTTATTATACAAGTTAAAGTTTTGTGTATCTTTTAAAAAACAAGAAATTTCCACATCGGCATCCTATAAAAATCTCCTTTTTTTCTGCTCACAGTTTTTGTTTTCTGAGATATGTCACTTGTTCTCAAAAACTATGCATGAACATGGAGACCTACATACAAATGTATTTTAGTTATTATCAGTCATTTCCATGGACAGAGTCTGTTTTTTGAGCACAGGTCTAATAACAACAGCAACAACATTGTCCATAAAACACCTTTCATATATGTGAAATACAGCTCAGAATGTGAACTAAAAACAATGCAATATAGAAAACTAAACAAAAGGGAGTGAGAAAGGCATTTCATTCTTTAAAAATGTGTAAGAAAAAAATATACAAAAACTTTAATAACACAGGAAATGCAAATTAAATTCAAGTTTAATGCTTAAGAATTTTTTTTTATAGTGATTGCATATTCATAGCTTGTTCGAAATATTTTAAGAAATAACCAGTCATGCATTTAATTGAATAATGCAGTAGTTGATTTCTTATACAATTTGCATTAAATCATTTGGAAAACCTTTTTTTGTGTACGACTGATCGATGTACAGCCGATCGTACATTTGTCGGGGTTGATCTCCAGGAAAATGGACAGAAGAAAAAAAAAACAATTTCTTACTTCGTAGAACTAAAGTTGAATGAAAACATTTATTAGTTTAGTACCAATAAATTTTTTTTTTCTTTTAATTTCAAGTTTACTCCAAATAAAGGAGGGGCGCAAGGTTGGCATATAGAACAAACCTTGAGAGGAAATAGACTCAAAAGGGAACCCGTCCTCACTGTGTTAATTGCTTCATTGTGTTGTGTTTGTACTTTATGTAGTGTCCTAGCTAGTTTTGTGTTTTGCATCATCTTGTGCTAATTTATGTTTCATGTAGCACATTGAGTCCATTGTCTTGTTTTAGTGTGTACTGTATTACATATGGCTGAAATAAAAGGCTTGAATTGACTCGAATCATACCTAATGCAACATTAACATATCACCAAGCAGTGGGTTAAAGTATTTGAGTAAATGTACTTCGTTACTGTACTTAAGTAACTTTTTGGCTACTTTCTAGTTTTACTGAGTACCAAGATATGGTCAACTTTTACTCTCTACTCAACTACATTCACGATTCAATAGATGTACTTTTTACTTCACTATATTTTAATTAATAATGAGCGTTACCAATTACATTTTGCACCTCTGTTGAAGATTAAGCCTCTGTTATGGCTCAACACTCCTCTACCCACATCTACTCCATGTGAGCAACTTTTTAGCACAGCTGGACTAATTTTCAGTCTAAAAAGAGCTTTACTAACATGTCTCGTGTTGAGGACTAGTGCATCTTTGAACCGACGTTTAATACAAGTCAAATAATTAAGTACTGTTCAGATCAGAAACTTTTTGCGCGTCATATTGGAATTGGTGACTTTTTACTTTTGTTAATGGAGTAAGTTTTGTAGTAAAGTATCGATACTTTTAGTTAAGTATGATTTTCATTTTCATTCACCTCTGTTGCCGAGCGTATCGCAAAATGTCGATTTAGAAACATTAGCTAAGATAGCGAGTGACCTAACCTAAACGCAGCTCTATCATTAGTCAGCTAATTCGTTTTGCTAACATTAATGGTATGTCTGAATAATTTACCTGAGGTATTTAGATTGCGGTCTAGACACTTAAGTTTCAATGAGCTCATTAAATTGAACCAGTCATCTGAACGTGGATAGACTGTTGTATTGTAAGAATGCGAACTCTGTAAAATGTTAGCATTTCTTCTTTCATTCCATTGAATCCTGGAAATAAGAGCTGTAAAGCTCACAAACAGACACTACTGTGTGTTTAACAATCCTTCAACCTTCAACGTGTCGAATAATGTGACACAAAAAGTCTAGTCACTGCATATGCTAATCTCTGCAGGATTCGTCTCTCTTCCTGCATCTCTTCATCCCTCTTTCCATCCATCCCTCCTTAACCCTCTTCAACCCGCTTTTATATTTATGTATCCCGCTCTGTCGGTTTGTGATGTTCCTGCACCCAGCGACGGTTTTTGGCTGGAGGATGTGCGTTCCTCTTCTCGCGTGTGTGTGTGTGTGTGTGTGTGTGTGTGTGTGTGTGTGTGTGTGTGTGTGTGTGTGTGTGTGTGCAGCTGGACTGGCAGTGGGTTTGAGACATGGACAGGAGACTTATTTAGCCCTGTAATGCTCATAATGCTGCTCTCTTAGCACAGCATCAAGGGACCCTTTGTGGTCCCTGGGGAGGAGGATGAGTCACTTCTGCATCCAGATCCGGTGCTCATCACAAACACACACACACACACACACACACACACACACACACACACACACACACACACACACACACTCACAACCGTTTTTGTGCACCTTCCTTCAACCTCTTTTCTCTTGTGTGACAAATTGTTGAACTAATATGTGACACATAGACACACATTCACAGACACACACACACACACACACACACACACACACACACACACACACACACACACACACACACACACACAAAGGTGTGTAGGTGTGATAGACTAGTGTGAAAAGTTCACTTCTCCCAAAGTGTCTGAGGTTTGTGCAAGGGCGGCTCGTTCTCTTTCTTATTTAGACATCCTGCACCACACACACACACACACACACACACACACACACACACACACACACACACACACACACCTGTCTCATCTGTGAATTCTCTGCCTGTAACAACAACCCCTCCATCCCCTCTTCCTGACAGGTGCCTCTATGAAAAGACCTCCAGTGTGAGAGATGCCTGGCGCTCCATCAAAGCTACAAAATGAGGGGGAAGTTGTGTGTGTGTGTGTGTGTGTGTGTGTGTGTGTGTGTGTGTGTGTGTGTGGTGTGTGTGTGTGTGGTGTGTGTGTGTGTGTGTGTGTGTGTGTGTGTGTGTGTGTGTGTGTATGCCTGTCTGTGTGTGTGTGTGTGTGTGAGTGAGAGAAGAAGATCGAGAGAATCTAGAGTACTTGGGTAGCATACCAATATGGTAATAAATAAATGGAGACATCACTTAACGTCCTGAACATCTTTACACAGACACTTGCACTTTTTCATGGCCTGTGGAGGCGTTTAAAAGTATAAATAACACACTCTTGCACGTGTGTTATCAGGTAGTGTGACTGGGATGCTAGTCCATTAAAAAGGCACCATGCACAAAATTCACACACACTTGAGGTAGGATAAAACCCAAGAAGCAAAATGAAACAAAATTTGCACATACATGACATTTACATTAGCCAGAGCGACTGACAATGTTCTCAGTTATACACCTGAGAAATTGATGGTTGAGGGCCATGCACAAAGGGCCAGAAGTGGCAGCTTGGTGGTGCTTGGATTTAAACCTACAACTTTCTGATCAGATGACCAACAGCTTATCCAGCAAGCTACCATTTCTCTCATGATGAGAAAGTTCAAACCACCACACAGACACTAATTAGACAGCTAGTTTATTTACCTGGGTATTAACCTACACCCCTCTGTATATGACTGGACCATTATACATCCTATATATATATATATATATATATATATATATATATATATATATATATATATATATATATATATATATATATATAAATAATGACCCTATATAAATCTGAACCTGCTCTGGGCCAAACTCTACAGCTGTTGCTTCATAAATGGCCTCACAAGGGGAAACCTAGCACTAACCACTGGTTGGCCTTCTGTAATACAACATTCCCACCTCCTGGACATCTTCTAAATTACAATGTCATACATACAATTAAGGTGAAATTAAAGTTGCCATGTGTTTTATTGTCACTGACCCAAAATCTAAAAGCGAATCTTTCAATTGGTCAAAGAAAAACCAAAAACAGCAGCCGTGTATCCATTCCAATAGCTGTGGCTAGTCCTGGGGTAAAGTTAGTCTAGCTTTCAAAAAAATTAACTCTGTACAAAACTTTAAATTGTATAAGAGTAAGCCGAGCACATATAGAAATCAAATGGATTCTACTATTTATTGGCCTTTCCCACCATGCTACTCTTTTTACTTCTGAACAAAATAAAACACAGCAATTATTCTCAGGCCTATATAACTCAAAGATTTGTGTATGTGTTGTGTATGCTAGAGAGTATTGTGCTCCCAAAAATCAACCCTATTTATTTGTGTTTGTCAGCTACGGTAGCTTATCACAGCCTTGCAAATCTTACATACAAAATACAAGTGTTATTATTATTTACTGCTCTCAATGTAAAATATTGTAAAAGTCCGTGGATATCTTGATTTTAGTTTTACTGTAGTTTTAGAAGTCAATAAATAACTAAATAAGGAATGAATCAATCAGATTTATATATTTTAACATTTAAAGGCCCACAAGAAGAAGGGACATTTTTTTTTTTTTTTTTACACTTTTTTAATATTTGGATGTAACAAGTTTATATCTCGCAATTCTGAATTTTTCATTTTTTTAATGGATAAATAGTCCTTTCTATTTTATTCTATGGCGAAACCCCTAGGGTCAACCGGAAATGAAAAAACCTTTTCATTGCGCTTGGCCACGTGTGCGACGGATGCGGTAATGTTTACCCCCGCTTTTAATTTTCCTCCTTTTAAATTTGTCTTCTCCACATCCTTAATTATTTATACTCGTTCGCCTTTAGTATAGGTCAGGTGACCCAATACTTTTGGCAATATAGTGTGTATATACGTATGTGTATGTGAGTGTGTATATGTGTATATGTGAGTGTGTATATGTGTGTGTGTGTGTGTGTGTGTGTGTGTGTGTGTGTATATATATATATATATATATATATATATATATATATATATATATATATATAAAATTTGTTTGTTTCCCAGTAATTATTGAATGCTTGCATCTTATGTTTAAAGAGGATTACATTTTTTATTTAATTTAAAATGTCATAAAATTTTTTTTGCTTATTTCTTATTTATCCACGAAATCATATGGCTATTTTCTTATTCCCAGTGATTTTTTTTTTTTTAAATCTTATCCCATGCCCTGAAAATCATTTGTGAATGTCTTATGAATTGTATGATGAAGTGTATGTGTATTATAAACTGACTCTGAATTTTATTAGGCATATTAAAAAGATCAAAAAGACATGATTTAACTTCAAGAAGACATGGTGAGTCGTTCCAACATTTCATGCTGATTTTGAGAAATTCTTAATTGTATTCACTCAGTTACTACTGTCACCTTCCTGTAATTACTTCAGGCGTTCTTTGTTCAGCTTTCTAATTGACCAGATGTTTATTTCTGCAGATCTGTCACACTCTGGATTATTTTTAATTCCATTTTTTTATTGCTATAATTTCATCCCAGTGGACCATCATCTATAGAAATACTCAAACTAGCCCAGCTAGATCTTAAAATCATACTACAAAAACATTTTTTTATGAGATAATATTTTTGCCCTATTCTGATATGAACATTTCCAGCGCCTGGCTCATATCTGCGATATTTTATGCATTTCACTGCGTGTACACTGGTGGTCTGATTGGATATTTGTAGATATTTTAAATATGTAGGTGTTATTTTTCAACAGGCAACACAAGGGGTTATCCAGATCTTTTATTATATCAACATACATAAAAGGAAAACAGCATTTTGATGTATATTGTGAAACATATAAGTAATATTTGCAGCCATTATGTGAGTTTCTTCTGGGTTCTTGGGTTTCCTCCGATGTTTCATTAAAATGTTATTAACATTTTAATAAGATTGAAATGACCTCTGTTGTCTAATGTGTAATAAGTGTGTAAATAAATTATTTGTTTATTTTTGCAGGAAGGGTCCTGTATGTCTGCTCTATTATTAATCCCAATATTAAGGGCTTCTGGAATTTTGCCCTTTGAAGGTAATTTGGGTTTCTTCAACAGAAGGATTTGCTGGAAGTGCTACTGTATTATTTTCACTCATTTTCAAAAACTGTCCTTAATTTTCTGTGTTTTCTGTCTGTCTAGTATGTTTCCTGTATGTCTTGTTCCCAAAACAGCATTATTTCATATAAATCTTAAATATCCATACTATAGCTATTAGAGGGTGTAACGGTACACAGAAGTCACGGTTCGATACATACCTCGGTTTTTAAGTGTGGGTTCGGTTCATCTTCAGTACGGTTAGAGGAGAAGAAATGCAAAACATAAAACTCATAAAACTGTAGTTTTTAATTGATGCAGTTTGTTATTAACATTAACATTTGTGATCGTCAACATTTGACAGTTTATTTAATAAAAATTAAACAAAATGCCTGCTTGGTTAAATAAATATAATTATTATTACTATTATTTTATGAAAATTAAATATATAAAAATAGAATAGAATAAATCAAATTAATGCAATAGACTTTATTATATGGATTTGATGAAAAAAATAAATACATGGAATGTTTAAATGAAATACTTTACATTTTTTAGACCCTATTTGGGTTATACGGGTGTGTGTGTGTGTGTGTGTGTGTTTTTTATATATTTAATAAAAAAAAATGTAATTTAACGTAACTTCTCCTTATTTCGGTATATTTGAACAAATGTTTTCATTCCTTCCATCCTTCATTCATTCACTCCCTCGATATGTGGAATTGTCAGGATTTTCTTCTTTTAAGATAAATTTGATGTAAAAAGCTAAAGAATTCATAGCTTTAGCTGATACCCAGGAAGTGGCAGCCATGTGTCACGCATGTGCAAAACAAATCTAATTTCCGGTGCGGAGCGAGTAGCCGCACTGACACTGCACTAACTCCAGTTTCTTTTTATTTCCCCGGCATTGTTTTGTTCGTTTTCAGATTATATAATTTAATAATAATAAAAAATGAGTTCCTAAGAGGAAACTCGGATGTTCCGCACGTAAAAAGGATTGCGATCCAAAAGCCAAAAAATCAGAACGAATGCATGTAAATTTAAACCCCTAATATCTAGTTTCAAACTGTTGAACTTGTTGAGAAATGTCGTATTTTGTCATACATTTGTTGTTTTTGTATATTTATTTGAAATTTTTTCTTCAACTGTATACACTGTGTCCACGTTATTTGTTTTCTTTGTGTTCCAGTTCCACCCCTCAATTATTGCTACACAGAAGATCCATGTAGTAAGTCCCAACAACTGAAATCACATAATAATGACAATAATATTTGGCCTTATGATAAATCTTTCATTTGTGTAAAATGTTTGCATTTTACTGATTTCTTTCGCACTTAAAGTATTGAAACGGGAAGGCCAGTTCCATTATTGTTTGCTTTGAATATGAAAGAGTAGATCAGAATTGAAGCTTTGGTTTTATTTTTTATAAGGCCAATATTATTATGTCTGTTTTTATATGACAGGTCCGTATAAGTGGGTGAAAACGTTTCCCAGCTGCATTGCTACAGCCTCAGCACTGCAGTCTCCCATTGAACTGGAACATGTCGTTAATAAGAACGACTCCATCTATCCGCTGGAACTGCGAGGCTTCGGTGTACCTCAAAAGTCATGGACTGTAGTTAATATCCGGGACACTGGTAAGCAGCACTGAGAGGAATAGTGACATCATAATACAGTGATGGCAGGGGGACGTTAATTCAAGATTTAAGGTTCAAGATTTTTATCTGTCACAAACATAGATATATGTTCACTTGCAGTGAAATAAAATCCCGATCGGCCGCTCAGAAATTGTTATTTAGGTAAAAGAGACTATAAATTTAAAATATAAGAAAATGAGAAAAAAAAGAAAATTCTAATATATGAGAAAATATGTATTAAATGATAGTTATTTATTTATTTATTTATTTACTATTTCTTAAAAAAAAACAAAAAACTTAGTAGTATGCTGAACTTTAAAAGTACTTAAAAATTAAATGTAAAATCAATGCTCTGGCGTTTGTGAAGGTAACACTTTAAAATAAGATTCCAGTTTCCAAGTTAAGTAAATGCTTTAAAAGTATTAATTACTATTTGTAATAAATTTTTATCCTAAGTGAATTTTTATTTGATCTCTTAACTGTAGTTAATAAACTGTGAACTAACATGAATGAGTTAAAGTTCGCAGTCTCGCTTATTAAAACAAACAGTCGTGGCTTCAGTGAATCGCCTCTAGAGGCCGCTCTCGTACTGAATAATAACTTTCTCAGCCGCTCCAGCACAGACGCAACCCGGAAAAACTATGGATTTTTGCAGATAGTTCCAGCAATCAACTATCGGTGCCGATTAATCAGCAAAACCGATGAATCGGTCGACCTTTGAATAATAATATCATCAGTAAATGTTTCTATTGTAGAAATTATTTTATTTAATGTTAAATCTTTCTTCAGATTTAAATGTGTGATTGCCTTGTGTGTGTGTGTGTGTGTGTGTGTATGTTTTAGTTGTTGTGAAGTTTCAAGCAGGCATGACTGTGAAAGGTGGCAGTATAAAGCATAATTATCGACTCATTGAGATGAGATTCCACTGGGGTTCGAGAGACACCAACGGATCAGAGCATAAATTTAACAGTCGCAGGTTTCCTATGGAGGTGCACATACACACACTCTCGCACACACAAACACAAAAAGGCAGACTCGCACACTGAATGCCTGCTAATGAAATGTTCTAACCACTTACTTTTAATGGTGTATGAATAATTTACAGAAAACATGATGGACATTGTGGTTGTAAATGGTTTTTTGTGTGTGCGTGTGTGTTTTTAGATGCAGATTGTGGGACTTGCGCCTGGATTCACCAGCGTGGATGCTGCTTCTTTAGTACAATCAGGCCTGCTTATGATTGGAGTCTTTATTGATGTAACATCCCTAATTTTATCTGTTTGACACACAGGCTGAAAGTTCTCATCAGAGAAATTAATTGTTGGTGTGTCTTTATTATGTAAATGAGCAATTGGTTTAAAAAGCCAAAGCAGATTAGATAAATGGATAGGTTCAGACTTTCAGAGGGACACAAAAAGAAATAGGCACAGGCAGACAGCTGGGTACGGACAGCAGGAACAGACAGATAAGGAATGCAAGGTTAGGGAGGCGCAGACAAAATGGCACCGAAAGGCAGACAGAATAGCAGCATGAGTCGTCTCGTTGGTGAGAATGAAGGTTATGCATGATTAACCCATCAAAGAGGGGAGATTTTCTGGTGAAGTAAATGTATGCATTAAAAGAAACAGCCAGTATTCAAACATTGTGCAGTAAAGGGGCTTTAAATTTGGTGCCTCGAAGGTTGTAACCTAAATTTTTGCAGATTTCTTGTTTGCTCGTGTTCCCATTTCAGATCGCTTCTGATGAGAATATGGCTTTCAGAGCCATAGCTTATGCTGTGCTCAATGTCTCGTACCCAGGTGATTAGAAAAACTTTGTAACCCACACATCATTGTTAATCGTTCCCGCTTCACACTCTACCGGCTTCTCGTTTCATTTTCTAGGGGATTCAGTGAGCGTGACTCCTCCGGCATTGTCGCGTCTCCTTCCTGATAATTACAAATTCTATCAGTACTACGGAGGCCAGACAACTCCCCCCTGCCGGCAAACCGTGACTTGGATCGTGTACGAGAAGCCCATTTTCATCTCCAGAGAGCAGGTAAAAACACAGACATCTAGCAGTGAAGAATCTCTTCACTTTGAATTAGTTGTTGTATAATTAATCCTCTACAGAATATACCGGCAGAGTTAATTGTAAATTGTATAATCTCAGTGTAAGGGACGTGGCCCTAATCATCGCATCTTTTTCAGGGGTGTAAAGAGTACCTGAGAATTATACTTGAGTAAAAGTATAGACTGCAAATCTTACTTCTGTTAAGTCATTCATTCTAATATGATTTGAGTAAAGCCTTAGAGTATCAGTACTTAAGTATTTTATTTTAAGGCTCAAATATACACTAGTCCAAAAAAGTAGTAAAAAAGCCTAAAACAGTTGATTTGTAAGGTTGTATTTCCTAAAATACAAATCAAATTGTGCACCTCAACACAACAGACTTTTCAACATGACGGAATAAAACAGTAATCAGTCAAAATAAATAAAACCCGGTCAGTCAATAAAAGAGAAAGTAGTAAAACAATCTTTCAAAAAGGTATTTTTAATGAATAAATTAAATTGCAGTATCATGAACCATTAGTATTAAGTGGACAAATTAAATGACGATGACAAGTTTGCCTCTTCTGCATAATAAATAAACAAGTGAAGCTGCCGTGCAAAATATAAATGGTAAGTCATTTTCAATAAAAAAAAAATAGTGACGTAATAAGTACATACATACATACATACATACACTGATCATAAACAGTATGAACTTCTTCAGCACTTTGAGCTACAGGATCCGACCACACGGACCAGCCTTTGCTCCCCACATGTGTTAATTATCCTTGGCCGTCACGTCCTTGTCTCCAGTTCAACACTGTTTCTACCTTGAAGCACTTTTGGTTGATACTGACCACTGACCAGCCCACAAGAGCTGCAGTTTTGGAGATGCTCTGACCCAGTCGTCTAGCCATCACAACTTTTGTCAAACTCGCACAAATCCTTACATTTGCCCACTTTTCCTGCTTCTAACACGTCAACTTTGACGACAAAATGTTCACTTGCTGCCTAATAAATATATCCACCCACTAACAGGTGCCTCATAATGTTATAATGTCATAATGTTGTTTAAATATACTTTGTCTTTTATACTTTTACAATTCAGCCCTTAGTAAGTAATTTAATTATTTATGGAAGGAGTCTCCAGTGTCAGTGTTTGTAACAGTCACAGGAATATTTGTCCTTTTAACTATTAAAGATAAATATGTGGTAAGATAAGAAATAAACCGCTTGTGATATGAGAACAGAAATGTCCCTTTAATACAACACATTGCCATTTGATTGTACTGAAGTGTTTAATTAAATTAGTCCTAGTTAGACATTAGCACACGGAGTTCTGTCTGGTTCGCATTGTGTGGCTCTGACATGTAATCTTAGTGCGTGTCGAATGTGTCCACTTTTGAAAGATAAACAAACTTGTTCGTTTCTATATATTTCTAAACAGCAGGTGGTTGTAATTTGGTGCTAATAATCTGAATTGTGGCTGAATTGTAACTTCGGTACACCTTTTGTTAATATTGTGTGTATATGTGTAAATTTAAATGTGTTCTATGTGTTGGATAAGTATCAATAATTGTTGTACAATACCAGGTATATTATGTGATGATGTAAAAAGTAGAGGTCGACCGATTTATTGTCTATTTTCCGGTTTCAAATTTTGTAGTTATTTTAAGTGGGGTTTTTTTATTTATCATTTATTTTAGATGCAATTGTTTTTATTTATTTGTATTTATGTTACCTTTTGTTCAACCCAACTATTAGGGTTGCCCAAGACAGTGCACTCTAAGTGCCGGTCCCAAGCCCGGATAAATGGGGAGGGTTGTGTTATGAAGGGCATCCAGCGTGCAAAACATGCGCCAAATCAATGGAGATGGAGACAGATGGTCCACTGTGGCGACCCCTAATGGGAGAAGCCGAAAGAAGAAGAGGAGTGTTACCTTTTGTTTGCTTGAATGCATCTTTTATTTTCCTGAATATTTATTTATATAAATAATATATTTAGGTAAACATTTTTTTACCACATTTCCATGATTAGTACTATTTCACTACTATTTAGAATAGCCTTTATTTGTCACATATACAGTGCCCTCCACAATTATTGGCACCCCTGTTTAAGATGTGGTCGTGGACTTCTAAAAATTCTCCTTTTTTTTAAAACAACATAGAACCCAAATGCAAAAAAAGAGAAAAATCCAACCTTTCATTTAAATACATTACTTTGGTGGTAAAAAAATCACACATTTAGAAAAAAAAAAAAAACTTGAAATCATGTGTGCCACAATTATTGGCACCCCTAACAATTCCTCTGAAAAATTTAATTTTTTTTTTTATATATATATTTTTCTGTAGTTGCTAAGGTTGGTCAGGGTATCTAGGGACTTTTAATTAGTAATTCATAATTTCCTGTTTCCCTGGGGTATAAATATGACGTGACACAGAGGCCTAATTCTCTTACCCATTTGTCAACATGGCAAAGACAAGAGAACACACCATTCAAGTAAGGCAGATGTGTGTCGACCTTCATAAGTCAGGCAATGGCTACAAGAAAATAGCCACTCGCCTTAACTTGCCGGTATCTACAGTCAGAGGAATCATTAAGAAGATTAAAACAACTGGAACAGTGACAAACAAGGCTGGAAGAGCTCCCAAGTTTATCTTGCCACAACGCACAGTGAGGAGGATGGTAAGAGAAGTAAAAAATTTCCCAAGCTCACCGTCACAGAATTGCATCAAAGAGTGGTATCTTGGGGTCACAGAGTCTCCAAAACAACCATCAGACGCTCTCTACATGCCAACAAGCTGTTTGGGAGGCATGCAAGGAAAAAGCCTTTTCTCACTAACACTCACAAACGTAAACGTCTGGAGTTTGCTAAGCGGTACTGGGACTTCAACTGGGATCGTGTGCTTTGGTCAGATGAGACTAAAATTGAGCTTTTTGGCAACAAACACTCTAAGTGGGTCTGGCGAATGAGTATGCCGAAAAGCACCTCATGCCCACCGTGAAGTATGGTGGAGGATCTGTGATGCTGTGGGCCTGTTTCTCTTCCAAAGGCCCTGGGAACCTTGTTAGGGTGCATGGCATTATGAACGCTTTGAAGTACCAGGATATTTTTAATAAAAACCTGATAGCCTCTGCCAGAAAGCTGAAGATGGGTCGTCATTGGGTCTTTCAGCAGGATAATGATCCAAAACATGTGGCAAAATCTACACAAAAGTGGTTCAGCAGTCACAAACTCAAGGTCCTCCCATGGCCATCTCAGTCCCCAGACCTCAACCCAATCAAAAACCTGTGGGGCGAGCTAAAGAGAAGAGTGCATAAGAGAGGACCCAGGACACTGGATGATCTAGAAAGATTGTGCAAAGAAGAATGGTCAAAAATCCCTCTCTCTGTGTTCTCCAATCTTGTGAAATGTTATAGGAGGAGATTAAGTGCTGTCTTGTTGGCAAAAGGAGGTTGTACAAAGTATTAACGTCAGGGGTGCCAATAATTGTGGCACACATGATTTCAAGTTTTTTTTTTTCTTCTAAATGTGTGATTTTTTTTACCACCAAAGTAATGTACTTAAATAAAAGGTTGGATTTTTCTCTTTTTTTGCATTTGGGTTCTATGTTGTTTTAAAAAAAAGGAGAATTTTTAGAAGTCCATGACCACATCTTAAACAGGGGTGCCAATAATTGTGGAGGGCACTGTACATTACAGCACAGTAAAATTTTGTTCTTCGCATATCCCAGCTTGCTTAGAAGCTGGGGTCAGAGCGCAGGGTCGGCCATGATACGGCGCTTCTGGAGCATAGAGGGTTAAGGGCCTTGCTCAAGGGCCCAAGAGTGGAAGCTTGGCGATACCGGGGCTTGAACCCCCGACCTTCCGATCAGTAACCCAGCGCCTTAACCGCTGGAGCTGCCACTCCCCCAATTTACTACTATATTACATGGTGTGTCATGGTTTTTTTCCCCCCAGTATCCTTTTTTTTTCTATCTGTTTGGGTTTTTTTTTTTTTCTTCAACAAGTATCCATCCAGCTGAATAGTGTAAGTGGTAGCCTGGTGGTAAAGGCATTGGACCGAAGATCCAGAAGTTGGAGGTTTGAGTCCAGGGAATACAAGGCTGCCACACTTGAGCAAGGCCCTTACCTCCTGTGGGTATTCAGGATGTAGGAATGGGAATAAAGTAGAAGGTGGTAGCACAGTTAAAGTGTTGGACGTTGGGTTGGAAGGTCACAGGTTAAAATCCCACCAACGGGCTGCCGCTGCCCTTTACCTTCTTCTGCTCAGTTGTAAGTCGCTCTGGATAAGCGTGTCTACCAAATGGCATAAATGTAAATGCACCATGGAGAGTGGGTGTTAACAAAACTGCTATGTAAACTGTAAGTAAGCCATTAGGCTCTTTCAGACCAATGGTGGCGGAGGACTAAAAAAAAAAAATAATCTGTTCATTGGTTTATAAATGGTTTATCTGCAAGTACAAACCAACTTAGCTATCGGTAAAATTAATTCTGTCAACCTCTAATACAAAGGCATGATATTTTTTGTGTTTGAATATCACTGACTCATATGTGTGTGCATATTGTAGGATATTCATATAGGATGTGATATTGGATGTGTTAGTTTAAAGGATAAGGACTTTGGAACAGAAGGTTGTGAGTTCAAATCTCAGCCCAACCAAGCCACAACTTCTGGCTCCTGAGCAAGGCCTTTAACTCCTTATCTGCTCAGCTGTATAAATGTGATAAAGGTATAGTAAATATGCTTTATACTGGTCACATGTAACTACAGCACAGTGAAATTATTTTACATATTCAATGGATGTTAGGAAGCTGGGGTCAGAGCAAGGTCAGGTGGGATACAGCGCCCCAGGAGCACAAAGGGTAAAGGGCTTTATTCAAGTGGCAGCTTGAAACCCTTAACATTCGATCAGTAACCCAGAGTCTTAATCACTGAGCAACCACTTCCACTTGTAAGTTGCACGGATAAAACAGTCTGCCAAATGTCATAAATTCATATGGTACATGTAATAGGTTGGTATTGTCAAATTCTGCAATGCTTCCCTAAGAATTGAAACTGTATCGTGGTATTTGTTGGAAATCTTTTGTTTTACACTCTAATTAATTACTTATTTACTGGTTTATTAATTTGATTGCTTGTCAGAAATGACTGAAAATAACTCCCCTTATCATTTCCGATATGTTCCAGTATTTGTCGTTCATCACAAGTGTGTATTACTCGGATAGAAACGACCCTGTGAAGAAGTTGTTGGTGGACAACTATCGTACCATTCAGCCCAGCTTGAATCGCCAAATCTTCGTCTCATCTGCAGTGAAGATAATCTCGGCGAGAGGGGCAGCTCAGAGCCAGCACACACTCCTCATCCACCTTATCATCTTCACCAGCTCTCTCACAATGCATTAAACACTGTAGGATGTCATAACAGGGCCAGTCAGCATTTTCAGTGATGATAAATAACTGTTTTGTTGAGAAGGTTCTGTGCAGGTACAAATGTGATGCTAGCTTTCATTAATACTAGAGCCTAATGAAAGTTGTATTATTAATGTAATCAAATGTACAGGTCCTAGATTGCTACTGAGGAACAGTGCACGTAGCAGAGACCTATTGCCTTATAATCCTTGTGGCATTTGGTCACTAGTCATCTCTTTTCAAATAAAAGTTTCAGTTCAGTTCTGTGGAATATTTGTTTCATTGATGACTGGTTACAATTTAATGTTTTGAGTTCTGTGTTTTGATTACCCAACACCTTTTTGTTTTCCATGGGTCTTGAAAATGTAGTCCAGAATGTGCCTTTTGAATTCTTTGCACTTTCAAGCTTGTAATTTATCGCACGCAGGCACCTAAAATTTAACCTACAGGAACCACAAGCTGAATGAAACCAAAGAGATCCAGTAGATGTCACACTCTAGTCACAAGTATCAGAGGGATCTAAGTTATATTACATTGAACGTGTCTCGTGAATAGATGTTTTTTTCGTATGCAGCAATAATAGTGTTTGAGGTTTGACATGGTTTAATATTTATTTATATACATTTTCAGTTTTGTATTTTATTTGCTTTGATTTAATTGATTGGTTTATCCAAGTTTATAAAATATGAAAGTTTGAGTTTGCATTACATTATTATTTGAGTTTATCTCCTGGCAGCCATCAAGTGATCGGCTTTAAATGTACTAAAATTATTAATGGGAATGTTGTGAAATAAAAGAATGCAGTCACATGATCCAAATGCAGTGGCGTTTTAATTCGTTCAAGGCATTTTGCTCACTTTATTATTGTTCTTGTGTAAAGGTCAAACTCCACCTGATTACCAAAAGAGAAATGTGATGTGTATAAACCAGGCCTGATGAAAAAAAATGTCATTCCTCATTTACAACTAATACAGAAAGTACTTGTTTATTCCTTTGTGAAGAGTGGCAGCTTGGTGATACCGGGGCTTGAACCCCCGACCTTCGTATCAGTAATCCAGCACCTTAACCACTGGAGCTACCACTCCCCATAATAATTAATATTTCACTTTCAAAATGGTCTTGAAACCCAAATAGGCAAGTATGTATTTTATAGTAATGCCATGCTTGTGTTTTGTGTGTGAAAATATCTGCAGAGACGAAGGATGACATTAAAAAACAAGTTCAACGATTGTACTTATTAAGGCAGTTAATGCACAAGATAATAAAAATCATCCACAAATCTGTTTTAGTTGTCTTTCACAAGGCATTTTACAGACTTGAAATAATATTTAGATTTATTTACTCTGAATGATGACTCCGTTTTTGCAGTCTGAACTGATTATGGCTACAAGTTCTACTCCAGTAAGTATTGGAGATGTTCATTTGGCAGTGTATTCCAGTCATATTGCATTAATCTTCTTCATCTTCAACTGTTTTGGCTTTTTTTTTCCTGTCACCTTTTACAATTATTGAATTTGGCAGATGCCCTTATCCAGAGCAACATATCTCACAGATACAATTGAGCAAGTGAGTGTTAAGGGCCTTGCTCAAGGACCCATGAGTGGGAGCTTGATCTTACTGTGATTTGAATTTACAATCTTCTGATCAGAAGTTGAACATTTTAAGAAGAAGAGCTGCCACTTTTCTACCTTTTCAATCCTGGAATGAATGAATCCACATAATAGCTACATGCATGAGGTTTTCCACCAACATTGATGCATGGAGTCCATTGAGAATGGAGTTTCTCATTGACAGAGCTCACACTTTATCCTCTTTTATGTCTTCCTCAGCTTGCTGTCTATCAGTTCCGGGATGACTAAAACACACTTGCACCAATGCACAACTTTAAGATTGTTAACAAATGTTTAAACCCTTGCAAATATGAAATTTGTTTCATGTTTTCTTGTAAATATCAAATTAAACAGTTTATTGTATTAAAAATAATTGAAAAACAAGACACCTTAATAATATATTAGTTACAGACTGTTTGAAAAACTGCCAGTTTTACATAAAAAAAAACCTAGAAAAACTGAGAAATCTATACACCCTGTTTTAGATATATGGAAAAAATTATTGTTATTATTATTTTTTTTTTTGTAATTTTATTTTTTTTTTAATTAAAGCGACAAAATTTATTCCAGTGTTTTGAAAACGTTATTGCAAAACAAACACAATGAATTCTAACAATTTGATCCTTTTATTAAGAATTGCTTCCTATTTTGCAGCACAACTTCACCTGTAAGCCATTTTGATCACTGTAAATATAGAAAAAAATGTCCCCAGACTTGTGCAGTCAATGACGTTTCCAAACAAATACATTTCCAGCCTTATTTATCCAGACATCTTTTGAAACCAAAGCATTGGATTTGTAATGCCAGTCACCACAATTATATAATTATACAAAAAAATCCCAAAAGCATAAATGAAAATCTTAGTTATATTGTTTACAGATATAATAATTACGAATATAAGTATAAGTACAAAAAGCGTTCTGATAACAAGTGCTTTGTTGATGGCAGGTATTTTCACGCTACAACGCTATTGGGAAAACATACAGCTCTGGTAGCACATTGCATCATTATCACTAAACAATTAGCATTAAGGGGCGCTTCACAGTACACAAACATAAAGATCTCGAACACATCGAGCAATATATTTAGCAGTAGGCTGTTACAATACCAGTCTGTCCAGTCTTCAAGGTTTAGAGGGCTTCAGGGGCTTTTTTGCATCATCTGTCTAGAGCTGATCTTCATGTAAACCTTTTGTCATTGATAGTAAAAAAGTTCTCAGATCCCTTCAATCTCACTGTCCTTTATTTGTATGCATCCATATGTAAGGCGTGTCTCGCCAGCATGGAGCATCTTGTTCTATTTTCTGGTCTTCTATATCCATTATTCTCTGTTGGCAGCTTCAGGTCTTAGCTTCGAGTTTTGATTAGACATGATGCAGATTTATATGCCCTTTTGGAACATCCTCACGAGGATTTTCTGATGAACGTTAAGCTGCAGGTTTGTTCACACGAGGTTTAGAGTGTACAGGCTTCTTAGCATGATGAGTAACCACAAGTGATGGAAGCAGAGGATCCAGAGTGGACACCGGTAAAGTGCCGTTCCCATTGCTCACAATTTCCTTGTTTCGGCTTCCCACAGGCTCGGACATGCAGCGAGGCCGGAATGCTTGTGGCGTGGAGGTCTTCGGAGCAACAGTGGTCAAGGTACGTCTTAGGATACGTCTTTTGGGTGCTCCTACAAGTGGAGGGACGGAAACAGGTGCGTTCGTGTCAGCATTGATCTGCTGTGAGGGTGTGAGGCGTGTCTCTAATTCTCTCAGCACTCTATCCGTGTTGCTCCGAGACTCCTGTCTAAGCAGATTTAACTCCTCGCCCAGATCCTTCCTCAGACCCTCTATGCTGTTAAGAATTTGCTGGAGAATAACCACACACTCATCTTTTTTGCATTCCTCGTTTGTTTGTTCATTTTCGCTTGTCTCCTCTTGAACTTCCAGGGTTTCCTGGAGGTCTGTCCTAGGTGATGTGTCCTCAGTACTTCCATTACCCACTTTGGTCCTGTCCAACTGCCTGGTGACCTGTTGCACCAGCTGAAGCATTCCCATCCTGTTCGCCTCGTGAACCGGCTGCCCTCGAATCTGATCTCTTACTAGACAAAAGACTGACTGCACTCTTCCTGGTTTGGTCTTGGAAGCAGGAACTTGACACTCACTATCTTCTTGCAACTGGTCAGATTTGAGAGCGAAAACATTTTCATCTTTCTCAGCTCGCACTTTTTCCTCTCCTTCACCTTCTCCTCTGCTTTTATCCTCCTCTTCTGACTGATCAGGGATGGTTTTCAGTTCATTTTCAGCCATGCTTTTATGATGAGCCAATCTTTATTCTGATTTATTGAATCCTTTCTTCTCTGTATTTCTGCGCTGTTCACTGATGCTTTCGCTCTTCCCAAGTGCCTTTGTAATCGCGTAAAAACGATGAGTAATCTAACAGGGACTAATTCCCCACAGATCTCCCAACTAACCAACACCCTTCTCAGAAGCGTACATACTCTTCCCAAGGGAAATGCACCATTATGTACCATGCACTTAAACATCTTGTCCCCAAAAACAGACACACAAACCCACCTTTCAGCTTTAGATTCAGGATTTAAACTCTAAAGACTATGTAACAAGACAGTGTCTACTCTGCATAGACAATGTGATCATTATCTTGTCTGCATCAGCAGGAACATGTGTGATTGATGGTGATGACGGGTTCATTAGTGCACAAGCAGAATCCCTTCTCTACTGTTACACCATGTTCAAATGAGTGAACTCGACTGCACATAATGAAGTCCCATGATGCACAAGGGTGAGAATGCTTCTAGGAATAACAGTAGTGAGGAACAGGGAGAAGGAAAGACCCCAGGTGGAGCAGAATGGCATGTAAATAGAGACATTATAGATTATTAAACTGTGTATACAGTCTAAAAGTAAAAAAAAAGAAAAGAAGAAGAAGCCAAACCGCACACATATGGAGCTGAGAGTGGCGTGACTTGAGGTGGAGCTTGACTTTGAGAATGACTTTGCACTTTCTGTAATGTGTTCAATTCGATCCTTTAAAAGCGTCTTCTTTGTAATAATCGGTGAAACTGTCTGCTTCAGAATAAAGCTAGGCCAGTCATCAATTTTCAGGTAACAGATTTAAGCACATTTGACAACATAGACAACTTAAGAATAACTCCTTATATCCAAAGCCTGAATCGCATGTCTTTTATCTGGCATGTAGAAGCTAAGAGCTGAAAATCTAGCCAGCCAATAGGAAACCAGAACAGCTGCACCTCCTCTACTATCTGTGCTCCATATGGCCAAACAGCTGGATAACCGTAAAAACCTATGTAAAAGCTCTAATGAGGTAAAATAGAGTTGCTGTGTTTCTTTGCTTCCAGTGTCCATATTCTTCTAATCAAAATACCATCGCTGTCTACACATTCTTTAAAAATGTATAGACTGAAAAAGCATTTCTTTTATATTATTTGTCACAGGTCCCATGCAGAAATTTTGTTAACATACAGATTATTTAAGAAAATTATTTTTAGATTTGTGGTCCGTAATAGATTTTAGAGTAGAGCAACATTCTTTTTTTTTTTTTAGCAACATACTTATTTTATATTATTTGTTAATTATTATTTCTATTTTTCTTCTATATCAGAATCATACTGAATCTTATGACTGTGAAATTTCACATAGTATCCAGTGATATAGAAAAGTGTTAAACAAATTCAAAGTATTATATATTTTTATGTTTTATATTTTAAATATTTAGACATGAAACCGAGCCTCTTGGATCTTCTACAATTTCAAATTTGTACAATTTTTAAATTTTTCATTTTTAAAAATATTATTTAAAATTAGTACTTGAAATTGGTGGATTGATGGATAAATAGATGAACATGTAGATAGATAGATGGATGGATGGATGGATGGATGGATGATTAGATAGATGGATGGATAGATGGATGGATGGATATTTTGTGCTTTTTGCAAAAACACATTTTTTTCACTGCCTTCGATAGTTTTAATGCTTTTTAATGCTCACTCATGAATATTTTAACTGACTTTAAAATGTGACTATACCTTCTTAGATATTTTTTTAAAACAAATTGCTTTTGTCAGGCTTATATTTAAGCTCTTATATAATCTCTGCCTCTGACCCACCCTCTTTGGGCAAAGCACCACAGACCCTCCCTATTTATATTTGGGACGAGACCAAACATTGCATCTTTAAAATCGGGAGCTGCTGCACACCAAAATGGTAAGTCAAACTTTTATATCTACATTCTGAAATGTTGCAGATGAAATGTAAAACTATGATTTCTTTTTTTTCCTAGACTTCTTACACAGATAAAGGTGAAAAGGTAGGTGCATTAGGTTCTATCTAAACTCTTGTCTTCTTAAATGTTTATTTATATATGTGTTATTAAGTAATTCTGAAGAATTCTTCCTCTGTATGGTGTTTGAATCAAAATGTGACACTAAAACCCTCTCTTCATTCATTATCTTCTGACTGTTTATCCCCCACTGATTTGTCTGGATGCTTTGCCATCAGCACGAGCAGGGCAAGTTCCTCAGCTTTGACCACCTCACTTTCTGGGTTGGCAATGCCAAGCAGGTACTTCTATTCTATATTCATAACAGTACACAGTTTGTTTTGTTGTCACTTCATTGTGCTTTAAACTCTGTGACCCTCGGGGGAGTTTCTGTGCTGCTGGATGCTATTGGCTCTTGAGAGGGGAGGAGATGCCGGAGTTAAAACTCCATCTTAAGGTTTATTTGATCCCTGATGGGATGTTCTCACATGCTTTGCTCCTTCGACCATGAGTCTTTGAGAAGTGGACCAATTTGTGTTTTGTGCTATTAAGGATGAAAATTGTAGTTAAACCAATTGGTTTGATTTGGTCCACAAAATAGGACTAGTGCAACACACACACAATGTATAATGAAATGTATAATGATCCTTTTTGACATTGCGTCAAACATCATGTTTTCTTCCAGGCCGCCTCTTTTTATTGCAACAAGCTGGGGTTTGAGCCTCTTGCATACCGCGGACTGGAGACAGGCAGCCGTGACGTCGTCTCTCATGTGGTTAAGCAGGGAAAGGTAAGTATTCTGAAATGTATATATACACTCATAGTTATCGGCACTATGAGAGTTTATATAATAATCGACAGGAAACACAAATAATGACATCCACAGTAATGTTATTGTGAACATTCAGTATACCATCAACTCAGTATTATGTCCAAATTAGGCCACATGAGTTGAAAACTTTTTTATTATGCATCTGTATTTCTTTTTCCTCCTACTGTAGATCATCTATGTCTTCTCCTCTGCACTGAATCCTGGTAACAAAGGTATTACTTTAAAATAATCACATATTAGTGATTTATGTGTATATATGTACCATGAACTCCAATTTTTTTAGTAACACTAATTTTCTATGATCAATGATTTAATGAACAGTATATGAAAACTTTCTAATTGTGTATTGTAAAGGTTAATTATTTGATAATAGAATCCCTCTAGGGACTAATTTGTCCTTTAGTTTGCCTTTTTTGGCTTTGAAATTACAGTAACCTTGATGAAATCAAATAAAATTCTTGCTTTTTCTCATCAGAAATTGGGGAGCACCTGGTGAAACATGGAGACGGAGTCAAAGATGTCGCCTTTTCTGTCGAAGACTGTGACTCCTTGGTGCAGGTAAAGATCAGCTTCACTTTTTTTCTTCACTTCAAGACTTTTTTTTTGTTATTCGACAAGCATAGATTAAAGAAATATGTAAATTTTACAGCAGAAGCCATAGAGAAAGGTCACCCATCTGGAAACTAATGTCATTTGTGTAGAGTTATTTGGGAGTCAATTTATATTAAGCCAAACCAGCTGAAAAACGAGACAGAATTGCACCAAGTGTGTGTGTGTGTGTGTGTGTGTGTGTGTGTGTGTGTGTGTGTGTGTGTGTGTGTGTGTGTGTGTGTGTGTGTATGTGTGTGTGTGTGTGTGTGTGTGTCTGCACAGAAAGCCAGAGAGAGAGGTGCCATCATCCTCAAGGAACCTCATGTACTGGAGGACAAGTTTGGCAGCGTGAAACTGGCAATCCTGCAGACAGTATGTACATGTGCTTCATGTCTTATGGAAGATAGTTTGAATATCCTCTTCGATCTACTGGTTTTATTCTGAACCATCAGTTTTACATTGAGAACAATGCTGCTGTCTACCAAACCTACGCCTTCTTTTCTTTAATCCCGGATTCTTTTTTTCAGTATGGAGACACAACTCACACACTGGTGGAAAGAAAAGGATACACAGGACTTTTTCTCCCAGGATTCCACGCTCCACTGTTTTGTGACCCTCACCTGGCTAAGCTGTAAGTAACATTCAGTTGTGTTGTGTTTAGTCAATGCTGTCTCAGAAATCTTTGACATATTTTGTATAAGGTGTAATTAAAAAGTGAGAATTTCAAGACTGTGGTTCTTTTACAGCCCGAACGGTCATCTGGATTTTATTGATCATGTGGTGGGAAACCAGACAGATGATGAGATGGTGCCTGTGGTGGAATGGTGAGAAAGTGAATTTGTCTAACATGAGAGTCATGAAAGACACAACAGCCACACCCTTTTCAAGGTGACTGACAGACACAAGCCACCACACATTTCATGGTGACTGACAGACACAAGGCCATCAACATGTTCACTGTGACTGAAAGGCACAGAGGCCTCACCGCTTTAGTTTCAGAGCAAATGTTCTAAACAGTAGGTCAGAAAGCAAAATCCATTTAAATGAAAAGCCATGAATAAATTCCCTCCTCTAGTAGAGTTTCTGTTGAGACAGGGCGGAGACATAGCTCTCTTCTCCTGACCAATCAGAGTACAGCTTTTGCTTCCTCCCTAGTCTCAAATCTTCCCAGTACTGACATGTGCATGTAATATAATAAAGACAGAGGTTCATATATGCTTTTTCTGGTACGCATGTATCATTTATTGAAACCCCATTTGTGCATTAGGAGATTGTTAACAGAAGGAGTTCAGGTGATGCACAATGCAGAATGATAATGAGTGGAAAGAATGAGAAAGTGGAAGATGGTTGTGATTTTGTGGTTGCCTCTGGGGCTACAATAAAGAGCAAAACAAAGCTCTGGCTCAGTCTACATGGAAGCAATTAAAGGGGTGAGGACTGATAGAGGGGTGGAATGAAAGAAAGAAAGATAGATAGATAGATAGATAGATAGATAGATAGATAGATAGATAGATAGATAGATAGATAGATAGATAGAGATTCACCTTGCTTTTAACTGACTGTGTGTGTGTGTGTGTGTGTGTGTGTGTGTGTGTGTGTGTGTGTGTGTGTGTGTGTGTATACAGGTACCAGAGGAACCTCCTCTTCCATCGTTTCTGGTCTGTAGATGATAAACAGTTGCAGACGGAATTCAGCGCTCTACGCTCCATCGTGGTCGCTAACTACGAGGAGACGGTGAAGATGCCTATCAACGAGCCTGCCTTTGGTAAACGCAAATCCCAGATCCAGGCAAGCAGCCCCCCCCACACACACACACGCACACCCACACACATCCACACACACTTATATTACCCATCATGCATGTTACAGTGCCCTCCACAATTATTGGCACCCCTGTTTAAGATGTGGTCGTGGACTTCTAAAAATTCTCCTTTTTTTTAAAACAACATAGAACCCAAATGCAAAAAAAGAGAAAAATCCAACCTTTCATTTAAGTACATAACTTTGGTGGTAAAAAAATCACACATTTAGAAAAAAAAAAAAAACTTGAAATCATGTGTGCCACAATTATTGGCACCCCTAACAATTCCTCTGAAAAATTTAATTTTTTTTTTTTTTTATATATTTTTCTGTAGTTGCTAAGGTTGGTCAGGGTATCTAGGGACTTTTAATTAGTAATTCATGATTTCCTGTTTCCCTGGGGTATAAATATGACGTGACACAGAGGCCTAATTCTCTTACCCATTTGTCAACATGGCAAAGACAAGAGAACACACCATTCAAGTAAGGCAGATGTGTGTCGACCTTCATAAGTCAGGCAATGGCTACAAGAAAATAGCCACTCGCCTTAACTTGCCGGTATCTACAGTCAGAGGAATCATTAAGAAGTTTAAAACAACTGGAACAGTGACAAACAAGGCTGGAAGAGGTCCCAAGTTTATCTTGCCACAACGCACAGTGAGGAGGATGGTAAGAGAAGTAAAAAAAATTCCCAAGATCACCGTCACAGAATTGCATCAAAGAGTGGCATCTTGGGGTCACAGAGTCTCCAAAACAACCATCAGACGCTCTCTACATGCCAACAAGCTGTTTGGGAGGCATGCAAGGAAAAAGCCTTTTCTCACTAACACTCACAAACGTAAACGTCTGGAGTTTGCTAAGCAGTACTGGGACTTCAACTGGGATCGTGTGCTTTGGTCTGATGAGACTAAGATTGAGCTTTTTGGCAACAAACACTCTAAGTGGGTATGGCGTAAAACAAAAGATGAGTATGCCGAAAAGCACCTCATGCCCACTGTGAAGTATGGTGGAGGATCTGTGATGCTGTGGGCCTGTTTCTCTTCCAAAGGTCCTGGGAACCTTGTTAGGGTGCATGGCATTATGAACGCTTTGAAGTACCAGGATATTTTAAATAAAAACCTGATGGCCTCTGCCAGAAAGCTGAAGATGGGTCGTCATTGGGTCTTTCAGCAGGATAATGATCCAAAACATGTGGCAAAATCTACACAAAAGTGGTTCAGCAGTCACAAACTCAAGGTCCTCCCATGGCCATCTCAGTCCCCAGACCTCAACCCAATCGAAAACCTGTGGGGCGAGCTAAAGAGAAGAGTGCATAAGAGAGGACCCAGGACACTGGATGATCTAGAAAGATTGTGCAAAGAAGAATGGTCAAAAATCCCTCTCTCTGTGTTCTCCAATCTTGTGAAATGTTATAGGAGGAGATTAAGTGCTGTCTTGTTGGCAAAAGGAGGTTGTACAAAGTATTAACATCAGGGGTGCCAATAATTGTGGCACACATGATTTCAAGTTTTTTTTTTTTTTCTAAATGTGTGATTTTTTTTTACCACCAAAGTAATGTACTTAAATGAAAGGTTGGATTTTTCTCTTTTTTTGCATTTGGGTTCTATGTTGTTTTTAAAAAAAATGAGAATTTTTAGAAGTCCACGACCACATCTTAAACAGGGGTGCCAATAATTGTGGAGGGCACTGTATGTTTTCTCAAACTATTCTTTTGCATTTCACCTATTTAAAAAAAATAATAAAATGAGTCCAAATGCATTTAAACACGGTGTTTTGTGCTGTTCTAAGTAAATAATCCACGACGAGGGTGAAGTGGAGTTACGGTTATCACCTCCAATTAAATTATTTTCCTACACGGTACTATTATTTTTCAGTGTGAGTGTGGTGTGTGTGTGTGTTTGTGTGTGTAGGAGTATGTAGAGTATTACGGTGGCCCCGGAGTCCAGCACATTGCCATGAACACCTCGAACATCATCAAAGCTGTGAGTATCCTGGGATTTACTCCAAATAGACAGAAATCCAAACCTATTTTGCAAACTAGCGTTCGATTAAAATCGTATTATTCCAATTTCGGATCATTTGATTTCGGATGATAAATTTGCCTAAATGTGACCATGTGATCAGCAAGATCGATATAAACAGATGGGGAACAAATTAAAGGTAAAAACTATTTGCATACATATATGTACAAACTCCTTGTATTTTTATGAGCTTGTGTGTGTGTGTGTGTGTGTGTGTGTGTGTGTGTGTGTGTGTGTGTGTGTGTGTGTGTGTGTGTGTGTGTTTAGATCCGAAATCTGAAGGAACGTGGAATGGAGTTCATGACAGTGCCAAACACCTACTACCAGCAGCTCCATGAGAATCTAAAACACTCAAAGGTCAAAATCAAGGAGGACATCAGCATCCTAGAGGTCTGTTTTGCCACTTGTTCTCCTCTTTTCTCTTCTCTTACAAAACAACAAAAGAGAATAAGGAATGACTTGCTTTTCACATTCACAATGCAACAAATGACCACACGTCGCTTATCTAGGAGCTGCAAATTTTGGTGGACTACGATGATAACGGTTACCTCCTGCAGATCTTCACCAAACCAGTTCAGGATCGACCAACTGTGTTCCTAGAGGTGATTCAGAGGAACAACCACCAGGTCTGTATAGTCCAAACTGCCATACAAATGTCTTTGGATTCAGTCAGTTGAATTAGAAACTTTCTAAAAGCTCAGATCCTCAGACTTTTTCTCTTTGAGATTTCTCTGTAAAATGACAACTGCATTTTAACTGTAATGTTACAGGGCTTCGGTGCAGGGAACTTCAAGTCACTATTTGAGGCTATTGAGGCAGACCAGCATGCCAGGGGGAACCTCACTGTCCTCACGCCCAACGGGGAATCGGATAAAATCTGAATCCACCTTTCTTTACCAACATATCCCCTCATATGTCTTTATATGTATGAACAAAAGCTGTGATTTTTTTTACGATTTTAAAACTCAGTAGTCAAATTTACATCAGTGCAGTATTCTCTAAATGATTTTTTTTTTACCAAACCAGCAGGACCTTCCAGCAGTCCAGATAACAGATTGTTGTTTTTTTTTTTCATAACATTGCAATATGGCTGTGCATGTGATAAAAGGTAAACAATAACCATAAATGTTGACCTTGAATAATCATACTTACTGACCATCATCAGTTGAGTTATGTGAAAAAGAATGTAACAGAGCAATAAATCATTAATTATGAGCATTTGTTATTGTATTTGTTTATCTGAATTGGCCATGGCAATGCCAAAGTCCCTGAGATTAAACTGAGATGAATATGAGTCAAAAGGAATTCTTCCTGTTATGGGTCAAACTAAACTAGACGTTTGTTACCCACAAAGTTGAACGCACACAATCGTGAAGGATATATTTGGATGCCTTCAGTTCAACGAGGACAGATAGATAGATAGATAGATAGATAGATAGATAGATAGATAGATAGATAGATAGATAGATAGATAGATGTGTGTGTGTGTGTGTGTGTAAACATATTTACAGTAAATAAATATAAAGGCTATAGCAGGACATGTTTAAAAAGGAGTTTATTAGAGGGACAGCACATGTAGGACGTTTTGGAGACAAGGTGAGGGAGGCGAGATTGAGATGGTTTGGACATGTGCAGAGGAGGGACATGGGGTATATCGGTAGGAGAATGCTGAGCATGGAGCCACCAGGAAGGAGGAAAAGAGGAAGGCCAAGGAGGAGGTTTATGGATGTGGTGAGGGAAGACATGCAGGTAGTTGGTTTGAAAGAGGCAAATGTAGAGGACAGGGGGGTGTGGATGAGACGGATGATCTGCTGTAGCGCCCCCTAATGGGAGAAGCATGAAGAAAAAGAAGCAACTAACAACGACACTGTGTCCACTGGGATGGTGACCTGCCCCTGTATTTGTGTAAGGGGAATTAGCTCAAATGGTAGAGCGCTCGCTTAGCATGCGAGAGGTAGCGGGATCGATGCCCGCATTCTCCAAGCGAACCTTTTTCGTTCATAAAAAATATTTGAACAATATTGTATACTAAAAAAAATAATAAGTATTATTATTATTGTTTTTATTGCTTTTATATACTAATACAAATATGTATTATTAGCTCAGATGTTTTAAAACTTGAGAGGACTAATACAATGATAATAGAGGTACTTTAGTAGGAAATTATTATCTTACTAAAAGTAAACTAAGTTAACGTGCTAGATTAAAAAAAAAAGGTATATATTATCGTAATTAGCGGAATAATCCAACTTTTGACACAATCATTCAGCAGGTTATTGCACGCATGCATCTATACGACAGGATTCTAGGGGAGTTAGTAGGTTAGTATGAATAGATTATAGGGTAAGATAATAGAGTTTATAGAATAATATGCACTTGATTTGAACCAAACGGGTGTAAATTCAGTTTAGTACAATTGATTAATCCCATTAAGTAGTTCGTGAAAGAGGGAAAATACCTTTGGGAAGGGCCACTTTCTAACCGGGGAATTAGCTCAAATGGTAGAGCGCTCGCTTAGCATGCGAGAGGTAGCGGGATCGATGCCCGCATTCTCCAAGAGAACTTTTCTCATCATTTTATTTATAATAAAAAAATATTATATATTTAATATTATATTTATTATATACTGGATCATCCTTTTATTCACGTTCTAAGAATTTGCACCAAAAGGGTCCATGGTTGCTCTGTGTCTGCACTATCATCTTCTCCTCATAGGAGTCATAGGTTTCTCTGGTTTCTTCTCACCTCCATGAAAGATGCTATTAGGTGGACTGAAAACACTAAATTCTCCAATGGTGTGTGTGTGTGTGTACACCAGTATGCATTTCACACCTAGGCCCTCAGTAGTGTCCTACCACATCAATTCACCTCTTAATTCCATCTCATACAGTGACAACGAGTGTCATTACTAAAGCAGGAATCCCAATGAACAAATCTTCTTTCACTGCAATATTAACCTCATAAAATGACCCTGCATTTCTGTGCATTTTCCCCCCCATGCATTACAGTTTTCCTGGGGGTTTGAAATGAATGCAAATTGTGTGGTTTTGTGCAAATTTTACAGGAAAGAAAATGCAAAATTATAAATGGTTCTTAAAAAATCTCAACTGTTTTGAACTGTTTTGGCCAACCGTTCCTTACGATGTCCAGCTTTTCTTAAAAAGCCTGTCTGGTGTTGTAAGTATATCCAAGTCAATTTCTTCTCCTCTGTCAGCCATCGTGGGATGAAAAAACAGCAATTAAATCCACACAAATATTTGTTACAAAGGATGTAAAAATGGCAATGTTACTGTAAGCCTGCTGGATGGCCCTGACATCGTTAACTTGAAATCTGATTGGTTAAAGCATTTAACACTGCTCTACTTCACACTGTACTCTGATGCTGGCAACACATGATGTAATGGCTGAAATCTGATTGGATAGAACTTTTTATCTGTATTTACACTGCAGGAAGCAGCGCAAGTGAACAAAATGAAGAGAATAGTCTATTGTAAATAATTTAATACATATTCATGGAAAAAAAAATTACAACATAAGTCAATGATTCTCAGGCAAACAGAGAAGACCCTGATCGGACCGCCTGCCACTGGTCTGCATGCACCTGGTGCTTTGGATAAAGTGACAGATTGAGATGATAAATGTTCTTTGATGAACTCAGTTCCTGCAAGAAAATATACTTTATTTGTCCTGCACACTGAATCGTAATACCACACAGACTGATGTGTGATGTTCCCGAATTCCAATGTTAATGTAATGACTGTACAGCGCTGTACATTGATCTGCGTTCACACGACCTCCGGATCGAACCCTGGTTACATTTTCTAATTAAACCATAACCATTGTTAGGATGTGTATCTCTGAAGCAGTGACTCGCCCTGTTTCATTAATTATTAAAGTAATTTACATAAAAGAAGTATCCACATGATTGCAAGTCTCTTGTGAACTGTAACTGATAACTGTTACTGATGTCACATGTGGGGATTAAAACAGCATCTCTAGATGTTTATAAAACAATGGCGCCTTGTCCCGATCGCTCGCTGTCTAGTTGAGGGTTCCTCTGCAGTTCTCAGCTCCACACAGGCAGGGGATCTTCTCGTCCTCGATGGGGAATTTATAATCGTACGTGATCTCTTCGTTGACGCTAATCATCTGGCGAGAATAGATGACGATTTTCTTTTTGGCTTCGACAGTGATGACTTTGGCGTAGCAGTTTGGCTGAATGTAAACAAGAGTAAAAAAAAAACACGACCTTATATTTTACACTGCTGGAGGCTTTTCCGGATCAGCACAGAGCATGAAGTACAAATCTTTGTTCTGGATTTCATTTTCATTCAAGTTTCCAAGTTATCCACTGATTTCACATTCAGTCTTAACCTTAAAGTAGGAAGTAGTGCAGAGTACAAATCACTACTTACATTACAGCTGTGGTTGATGAACCGGGCCAGGTTCCCGCACTTGGTAGCGTCGATGATGGTGTCCTGGTCGACCCGGAACAGGTAGCTGCTGCCGATGCCTTCCTGCTCGTAGCGTCTTTCACGCATGTCTGCTATCACCTGAACACAGCGTTCGAACGACATCAGGTCTAAAATAATTTACTTTTATACAAGAATTGAGGAAAAATGTGTTGTGGGAAAGAGACAAACTTAAGCCCTCTGTTTTTTCATTCCACAATGGCTGAGAGAGGAGAAGAATTTGACTGAAAAGCTGGACATCGTAAGGAAAGGTCGCAGAAACATTTCAAAACAGTTGTTTTTCCATTTTGCTCAAAAACAAACAATTTACCTTTATTTCAAATCCCCAGGAAAACAGTAATACATCAATGATGTATAAGCTGTGGCTGCTTGAATGAAGACGTGTTGAATTGTGTGCATTTGGTTTTCTTCTTTAGTAAAAGCATCCATTCTCGCTGTATGAGATTTCTGCCTGCGATGCCGCGCTCTGTGATGCAGCGCTCTGTTATACTGCGTTTCTCTATAATACTGATGCCTGGTGTCATTATGATGGTAATAAGAGGTGGATTGATTCGGGTAGGACACGACGGCAGTATCATTCGCCTCACCTGCCGTATGCTCTGTCCGACATATTCGATCACCATCTCATCAGCAGCTATCGGTTCCTCAGCAAACAATCCCCAGTCATGGATGTGACTCCTGCTGAAGCGCAGCCTCTTCTTACGGAACTGAATTTAACAAGACACATTTTAATTAAAAAGAAATTAACCATATGGATCAGATGTAAAATACACCCAAGCCCATCCTGGGAATAGTGAGGTGGGAATACACCCTGAATGGAAACCAGTCTAGTTTAGTGTGTAAAACAAGGAATCGGCAGAGAAGCTGTAGATGTGCGTGAGTCGCACCTTCAGTTGGTTGAACTTGAGCAGGTCACTGTCACAGCTGAAGGAGGAGAGCAGGCGTCGCTGTTCAGCTCGAAAATCTGATCCAGAACGGGTCGACGAGGGAAGCTGAGATGGAGCGTTCTTATACTGCATGGACATAAAATGTATAAATTGAATAAAGTTTTGATTCTTGACTTGTTATAATGAAATTAATGTGTGGAGAAAAAAAGGTGTCACATTTTCTAGTGAAAGATTTCTTTTACCATGTGCTCAATACTGACCTACTAAACTGGTCACTCAAATGCTAAAGTCAGCTCGCAATTGATGTATTTAACTTTTACTCTCAGGTCGGCTGGTGTTTTCTCTTTCTGTCCATCTATGCATCTACCTCTTACCTGAGTGTCCGTAGTCAGTAATCCCGAGACAGTGTGTGTGTGTCGTAGGTAGCGCAGTTTGTCCTTCTTGCTGATGACGTAAAATCCCTCTGTACGTGCCGACCCGGACGTGTGATATCGAACGCCGACTGGCAATTTCGGTGGCCATTCCAAAGGAACACTGCTAGGTGAGGTGAAGTCAAGGAACATACACTAGGGCTTTCAAATTGTGTACAAATAATACTTTTGAATTTCATTCACTTGAAGAAAATGCAGTTGAGTATAAACAAAGATTTTTTTCCATATGCCTACAAAATAACATAGAGGTAAATAGAGATCACTGGTGCAAAGTGATTATTCAGAATCATCTTTATAAATGAATTCTACTCAAGATTGCTGTGTGAATTCTGATATACAATTTTTAGAAATGTATAATAATTCCAATAAAACGAAACAGCTATATGCAATATTAATGTAAGAGGCCATGCTACACTATCGGTTGCCACCAGAGGGCGACAGAAATCAGCTACCCACAATTCTCCTTACTGATAAACCTCGATTGCCTGCATCAACTAGGCAAAAATCTTACAGATCACACCATTATAAAGGTATGGTAGGTCCGGGTTTTGCCTGGGGTAATTGTAAAAAAAAAAACAAGCAAACAAAAAAAATGTATAATAATTCATTTAAAAGAAAAGAAATGGAAAAGAGAAAGAAAGTGGAAAAACATGGAACAAAAAGGCAAAGTTAAAGGGGCCTAAACCCATTTTATTTAATTTCCGGTGTGAGTCTTACTCCAAATGTTTTCGAAAATGTAAAATATTTTATCTTAAGTATTAAACTCGTAGGTTGTATCAAAAAGTTTCAAATCTAGTTTTGTAAAACGCCAGCAGATGGCAGCACAAGGCTGCACGAACAGTCACAGGGCGCACCGACCTTCATCAGTCAACTGGTGCTATTCTGACCATGTCTGCAATTCTGACCCTGTGTGTTACCACGTCTGCGATTTTATCATGGACAGCACGTTACAACAAAGGGCAAAAATCTGCCACTGAGCTCTCCTCACACGTGAGTTTCTCGTAGAAAATAACATGATCTCACTTCTGCACCCACCCTACTAGCCAGATTTGGCTCTTGTGGATTTCCCGAAGAAGATCTGGCTCAAAGGTCGCCATTTTGACACCACTGCAGAGATCCAGCACGGATTGCAAAAGGTGCTTGACACGCTTAGAAAAGAAGACATCCAGAACGTATTCCGGAAGTGGAAGGAATGCTGGGAGCACTGTATTGCTGGGCAAGAATACTGTTTTGCAGGGAATAGTGTGTAAACATAAATAAATAAAAAGAAATTTGTAAACAGAGCGAATCTGTCAAGTTTTTGATACCACCTCGTATTTGACTTATCAATCACACATTCTCAGATTTATAACCCCAGTTGTAAACATTGGCAAAACACACACAGATCAATAATCTAGATAAGGATATGAGGATGAGAAACCCAGTGTGTGCTTCTGAGCCACTCAGAGGTGTTGTTTTGTAGCAGCATCCTCTCGTACGAGGCTTTCAAGTGGCCAATCTCCTCCATGTTCACTCCTCTAGTCCAGACCGCATCGATCAGCAGCCTTTCTCTCCGTTTTGACCGAGGGGTGAACTTTGAAGTGTAAAGCCATAATTTTCTTTTTCTCCATGGGTACTGTGATTTAGGGAGTCTCTGGTTCTCAATTGGTCCTGGATAAAGCCTGTTTTCTAACCGGTTCTCAAGTCCCTGCAGTGGCTTTTTGGCCTGAGCTGTTGAATGTTCCATGCTTAAACCCGGAGCCGCATCAGATGATGATTTAGGGAATGAACTTTGCACTGGGGTGTGTGTAAATTCCTCCTTGTTTCGTCTGTTTCTCTGTGAGAGGATCATCCTCCTTTTTCGCTGCATCCGTTCTCTTCGCTTTCTGAAATGCGCAACACTGAAACGTCCCAAACGATTGGTAGTGAAGCTCAGATCTCGACTCTCTGAACTGGAGGAATCGGAGGAGTAAGGAGAGGAGCTGGTGCTGTGGACGTGGATTTGAGGCGAGTAGTTTGGACGCTGACCTCGCCAATGCTCCCTCTGCTGAAAATTGGCCTCGCTGTCATCGGAAAGAGGTGAGGATGGATCTGTGTCTCGTCCAGGAGTTCTGGGAACACCGTTTCCTGTGTGAGGGGATACTGAAAGAAAGCAAGGAGAGAACGATCTGTGTATCGCCATCCTGAGCATTGCATCTCGTGTATTCACTGCTGTATGATGTATCTGCTCCTCTCTGTTATTCCTGCCTGGAGTTTTAGGGGTTTCCTCATAGGAAGGATAAGAAGATGGGATGGGAGGAGACAAGTACAGTGGAGGAGAGGGAAAAAGATGGAAGCCTGTGGGTGAGGGTGGAGGAGGGAGAATCGGAGTAGTAGGAGCTGGCCATAGACCAGGAGTTTCTGTTTCAAAACCTCCACCAGGAGTACAGGGCGGTTCCACCTCATCTGCAACAGGGGGCAATGACCTGTGCCTAAGCTCAAGCTCCGTCTCACTTTCCGAAAGGGAACCTGTTGGGGTGGGGGGTCTGACGTTCCCAAAATCCTCCAGTAATTCATTTATGTAACCCGGATCCTCCAGTTCTGTCTCCATTGCCTCATCTGTGGATATTAAACAGAAACGTTTTAACTACCATTAAATATTAAATATCTTGAGATTGCACTGCAACTTGGCCAAATGAATTGAACTAAAATCAATTATGATAAAAATGTTATCATCCAAATTAGTTACTTTAATAAATGTAACAAATGAATAATAAAAAAATTGTGTCCTTGTTTCCTATCAATTCAAACGATCCACAATTAAATCTGTATATAATATATACAATATGGAAATACATATCTAAAAATAATGTAATAATATTAATTTGCTTAAAATGTTTGTGTACTTTAATAACAGAAACGAGTCTTGTATCTTTGGTGTAATCTTAGAGCTGGTCGTGTGTATCATACCAGAGGAGAACTCTCTATATACTGGAGATGGGGGGCACTGCAGCTCTGGCTCATGTGCTGAAGAAACCAAAGCCGGGTCCGACAGCTCGAGCTTGTTCGATAAGTGCTGTGTGACTGGGTCCTGGCAGCCATAGCTGTGCAGAAACACTCGCACTCGGAGCTCTTCTGGTGGATCAGTGCCTGCAGAGAATATAAAAAAAACCATAAATAAATCTCACAGTGCACATCTGACACAGGACCTGCTGTGACTATTCATATTCCACTGGGGTGTAGGGGTTTTACTTCTCTTAAACCACATCAATCTGCCCTTGCTAAACTAATTTATTTATTAAACACGCCATGTTGTACGTTTAACTATTTCAACTTGGAAACCCAAAGCTGTACCAACGTGAAAATGCCCCTGTGCACAAAGTGAGGTGCGTTTTTTTTCGTTTCCGTTCGGAAATTTCATTGGTCTAATGTTATGGGGTTCAGTATTTTGGCTTGAGGTTTGTGAAACTGGGAAAAACCCAGGAAAAATCCATCAATTAGCCGATTCGTTGTTTAAGCCGCGGCGGTTCAAAGAGTGGGAAAAAAGTAGCGGCTTATAGTCCGAAAAATACGGTATGTTGTATTAGTTTATTATCTGCATTCTGCTATAGCTTTAAAACCTTCTCTACTTTCTCCAGATTTCACAGAAACCATCAGCTTCCTTTTTGTTTAGTTCAAGGTTATATATAACATATCCTCACCTAGCAATGTGTCGTCCGGGTCGCCATCATTAGACAGTGGAGCAGACGGAGTCCGAGGCGGGGCGAGCTCGTCCTCCCAGGAGTCCACAGAAGAGCGAACAGATATGTGAGATGTATATTCTTCAACATCGTCATCTGATGATATCCAAATCTCCTCCACTGCTCTCTCTTCTTCAGGAGCTTTTGATGGTGGACTTTCTTCTCCATCCTCATTTTCTTCCTCAGACTCCTCACAGTCAGAGGAGTCATGACTCTCATAAGAGGAGCTCAAATCAGATCTGGAGGAGATTGTGGAATCAAAATCCATGATGGAAGAGGATATGGATGAGGTTATGCTGATTATCTCTGAGGAACAATAATAAAAAAAAATACTTCATGTTAATGAACTTTTCATGTGACAAATTATCATTAGCTAGCGAGTACTGTATTACATAGTACCTTTGTCAGAGTGAGTTTCATCATCTACCACAACTGAAAGTTCTCTCTCTCCTTCTCTCTCTTCTCCATTTACAGCAGAAAACTTCCTCTCTTTTTTGTCACCGTCTTCTTCTTCTTCTTCCTCTTCATCTTCTTCTTCTTCCTCATTATCCTCCTAAAAGGACAAGTAATTTCATTTGTAAAAGTGTTTTGATCTTATGAAATAACAAAAAAATCTCACCTTTGCTAGGTGTGTTATACCTGATCATGATCTGAAATCTTATTGCTCTCCTCTTGTTCAGAACCCAACTCCTCCACATTCCCAGAATTCTCCTCGTCTTCCTCCTCCGGTTCCTCCTCATCACTGTCCAGCTCCAGAGGTCTGGCATGGCGCCGTTTCACCACAGGGACCACCCATTCCTTCTGAGGCTCGTCCACTTCTTTGTTCTGCACGTTTGTGTCATGCACCGTTTCTAAACATAACAAGTTTTGAATGGGATTAAAGAAAACCAGGATTTCTACATTCCTAGCAATACTGATTTGAAACGCCACTCGGACCACTTTATTAACGGATTTAATCAAAATGTAAATGATTATTACCATTTGAATTGTTCTATATTTTTAGTTTTTTATTTCTATATTATTGGACACATGAAAATACTAAAAGCACTGACCTGCTTCCTCTGAAAGTGTGTGACATGGAGATGACATTTTAGACTCCATAACCTCCTCCCCACACGGATCTTTCCGTTTTACCTAAACATAATATTAATAATAATAAGAATAATGATGACAAACATAATCCTGAATAATAAACCAACCAACCCAAAACAAAGGTAAGGTTCAGTAGAAGAACTCATATGTGGACACACACTACCACCAAAAGCAGCACAACTCAAATGAGGAAAGATTTCTAAACTTTCACCATGTCCATCATGCTTGACTACCTAAACCACTCCATGGTCTCCCTCCATAATCGTTTTATCAATTACCTAAACTTGGATGAAACTGTAATGAATGGACATTCGGTGCCACCCAGATAAGGATGGGTTCGCTTTTGAGCCTGGTTCTGCTCAAGATTTCTTTCTCATGCCATTTCAGGAAGTTTTTCCTTGTCTCTGTTACTGGTTTGCCCATTAGGGATAAACTTACAATTGTTTCTTTATTTCTATAAAGCTGCTTTGAGCTGATATTAATGGTTAAACTGCTCTACAAATATAAATGAAGTGAATAAAATACTGGCAACAACAACAACAACATTTTTATACTGGTTTATTATTGATTTAGGCAAAAATGTTTGATTGACGGTACCTTAAATGATGGCAGTTTGAGTGTGGAGCGGAGGCCCAAACCCAGTCCTGGGCCTTGTATCATGCCCTCTGACCCCAAACTCTCTGCAGTCTTCCATGGCTCCAAAACTTTAAGCTTCACAGGCTCTTTCTCTTTACTTTCTCCAGATTTCACAGGAACCATCGATACCTGTAGCACATATCGCATAAAAGTGAGATGATATGTTTTCATGCGTCAGAAACATAACACTGATTCAAAAAATTATTTCACAAGCTAAATGTGAAACTAATAGAAAATGGACATACTTGAGAGAATTAATCAGCATTATGCATATTTTACCTTCGCCAAGTGTTCCATCTCATCCCACCACTGATCAAATGCTGTAAAGGCAACACCTTCAACCATCCTTCGATAAATGTCCTTTCTAACTATGACCCTTAGTTCTGCAGCTACAGCGGCCATAACTCCATCTACTGTGGCCTTGTGGAATGACTCACTTGCAGGTAAGTAGCCCGGTGGCGGCACCGAGGGGTCAAACATGGGTAGGAGCATGGGTGGCCACGGAGCTCTGTAGCCAGGGGCAGCTGCTATATTAAAAGTTGGACCTGGCGCATGTCTGATTCCATCCACACCTGGAAAAGGAGGAGGAAGACTGGCAAAAGGAGGTGGGAAAGGTGGTGGAAAAACAGTGTGGGATTTCCCCTGGGTTATTCTGGTCGGGATAGGTAGAGGTATAGATGGAGAAGGACCAGAAGGGTTGGTCCACCTTGGGGGCCTGTTCACCTGCCCAACAGGGAGCTTTGGCTGCAGGCAGAAAGGCGATGCAGGTACAGAGAGGTTAGAAGGAGGAGGAGAGGAAGTGATCCGAACTGGACCTGGGGGCAGTAAAGAAGGGGAAGGTGCACACATAGGAGGCAGAACCGGGGGTGGTATTGTAAGAAAGCCTGGTGGAGGCAGGAGAACAGGAGGAGGAGGCATCGGGAACACAGGAGGAGCAGGTGAAGAGCAGATCCCGGGTACAATGGGCTGCTCTGAAGTCTCTTTGTCAATTAGGGACAACATATCCTGTGAAGAACATAAGAACACTGACCTGTAAGAACTGTATCTAGATAAGTCCCACTTGAAGACTCTTAGAGAATACTTAATCAAGATAACTTCAAATAATTTTTTTGCTCTTTCATGTAGAAAAGAAAAATCTTTTGAATATAAAGGTTTTTTTTTGTTCTTCTTACCATAGCTGTTGGCTGAGAAGACTGCTGAGCTGGGCGTGTCATCGAAGAGAAAGTTGAAATAACAGGTATTTTGGACAGTTGCTCGTTATTTGCATAAGGTTCCTCTCCTTCCTCTGCTGAGTCTGGGAGTGGGAAAGGACTTACATCTTCAAAACCCAATGCTAATGATGTTTGCTCTGTGGAACTACAGTGACTCGAAGCTGCAGGAAAATTCCAGGTTGGTGAGGCATCAGGGGTTTGAGGAGAAGGGGGACCAGGTTTGGTAAAGACCTGAGGAATATTTGGGGAATTCTCCTCTTTCTCTTTTGAATCCGGACTCTGAGTGCCCAGGAGCATCTTGATACGAGAGTCCAGACTGCTTGGCAATGATTCTGAAGGAAGTGAATCTGTGGAGGGACCTCTCTCTGGCTCAGGTGAGGCACATCGTTCTGGAGTTTGTATCACAGCAGTGTCCTGCTGTTGCACCTCAGTCACATGAGGAGGAGAGTTAAAGATGTTGTGAGGTGTTTTTTGGGAAACATCCAAAGATTTCGCCAATGGCTGTGAGCACAAGGTTTGTATTTGATGCAAATTGCCTCTTTGGGATAGTGGCAAAAATGGTTCCTTATCCATATTTCCTGTAGGTGCTTCCATGTCTGTTTGTTTTGTAATTTTATTCATGCTACTACTAGATTGGATCATAGACGCCAGAGACTTATCTGGCTGTGCCACTGAAGGTCCGTGAAATGTAACTAAAGGCACCAGATTGGTTGTGCACCCTGAGCGATAATGAGATTTGTTAAATCCGGGTCTGTGCACGTAGCGATGCTCCGGCCTACGGTTGTATGCGTTTTGGTATTTAGTGCCCCAAGTTCGACCCCTGTGCCCACCTCGAGGAGCCTTTCCAGCTTTAAGGGACTGGCCTCCTGATACCATGTGCGCTTTAGAGGTCCAGGAACTTACTATCGTATTAAAAGAACCCGGCCTCGCATTTGGCTTATGTGGTGTTAGCTGGACCAGGTGTGGATTGTGATAGGATTGTTGGGATTCAGAAGTGATGAGTGGAGTTGAATGTGGGATGTTTTTTGGGATGTGTGTATCATTTAGTGTATCTGTTGTGTTTGTAAGGCCTTCGCAGTGAGGTGGGGTTCCTGGGTTACTGTGGGACAAGGGCGAGCCGTGTGGGGTATCCTGCCAGAAACTGCATGGAGTGTCCTGATACATGCTGGAATAGGCAGTGTCCATGGACATAGGAGTGGAACAATCAAATGGGGTGGATCCAAGGAGCGTAGAAGACGATGACAACGATCCATGAGACAGGCGCTTCACAGGGTCATATTCCTGCATAAAAAAATGGCAAAAGATGGTTAGCAGTGGGACCAAGGACGCTTAATTGCTCTTTTTGGGAGCAGAAATTCATTCCTAATCAAGATGAGGGAACAACAACTGCAAAACCTTATCAACATTTACACCCAGTTTGATCTAAGTAGCCTTTTCTACACCGTCATGCAACATCTAATTGCTAGGGAGGGTGAGGGCTAACATTAAAACCCAAGACCCTATAGGACATGTCCCTTTTTGTCTGTTTAATGCATCTGTTTTACATTTATTTACCAGCCATTGGATTTTGGACCACAAGACCATGAGTTCAAATCCCGGCACCAACAAGCCGAGCCACCAATGCTGGTCCCTTGAGCAAGGCTCTCAACGCTCAACTGCTCAGTTGTAATTGTAAGTTGCTCTGGATAAAAGCATCTGCCAAAATGCCATAAATGTAACTGTCTTACTCACATTGTGAGAGTCAGAGCTGAAGGTGGGTGACTGTGGTCCCCAGGCATCTTCCCCTATAGGAAGAGTGAACGGTGTATATAGTCCACTGACCAGCAACTGGAAATATCGTGTCCTTTTCTCTCCTGGAAGCAGAGATTGTGACAGAATAATATTATTATAATATAATGTGAAATAAACATTTGTGTTAGTGTTTTGGATGACAAGAAAACTGCAAAAATATTTTTTTTTGCCTCAACTTCCCCCCTTCAAACTTCTTAACCCCAGAGAACAAGGAGTAAAATATTGTTTTCTTACCTCTTGGATCCAACTCCACGTGAATGCGATTTCCCATAACTGACGTACTGTGAAGTTTTTGCACCGCGTCATTAGCACCACGGACAGTTTCAAAAATGACTTTGGCTATTCCTAAATGTTTCTTATTCTTGGGATTGAACAAAACCTCCACTTCTTGGATTTCTCCAAACTTTTGGCACATGTCCGTTAAGAACCCGGCCTTGATGTTGTCATTTAGCCTGGTGAATGTCACCTCTTTCGGCGGGCCGACGTAATGCTCGTCAATCTAAAATAAAGAATTTACCTGTGAATTGGTTTTCATTTATTATTAATCAACAATTAATAAACTATTGATGACGCAGAAAACAACATAAAATGGTGCTGTAACCTTGAACTTTGGAACTGGAAGGTTTGTTTCTTTGAACTTGGTCCAAAAGCGGGCAATTCTGGGGTCTCTGATTTCTGGAGTGGGAATTCCAGCATTCTGTAAAAAAAAAAATAGTGTACATTATTTTCAGGTATTACTTTATTAGGAGTTGCTCTGGTTTGTAAACTGAGACCAGAGTTTTTCCACTATGATTAGCTGAAAATTCAATGCCATACTTTTGTTTCCAGTGATATTATTTTACGTGGTCTTTTATACAACAAAGAAAAAATACTAATCATATTTGGTGAAACATCTACTACCACTTAAATATAAATGGCTCTTCTGCCACAAAAACTCATTCCAAAAATGTTAAATAAGCATCAGTACACTTTTTCTTATATATAAAATAGGCACTTTGTTCTTTGTTATTACATATCTTTAATATATTACACGTAAAGCCCGCCATCCAACTTGTTGTGAAGCAATCGTTACTATAGCAACCACAAGGTATTCAAATAAGCACATTAAAATGAGCCATGATTTGCCTTGTCGTTAATCAAAACCTTCAATTCGACAGCATTTTGACCCAAAAAATGAATTGCTTTGTTTTGAATATTAGTTTACATGCTCACATGGCCTGTCGCTAGGCACTAAGACATTTTGCATGTCATGAGTGACAACTGTTTCTGAGGTAAAGTAAAAAAGAAAAAAAACAAACAAAAAAGATTTGCATTAGTAACACTAACAAAAGCAAAAAAGCCTGCACAATTCTGCTCTTTAATATTATAAAAAATTACAAAAGTTTGTGGACACCGTAATGCGCTTTTTAAACATTTTATTCCACATTTTGACCCTATTTGCTGTTTATTAACCTCCACTCATCTGGGAAGATGATCCACAAGATTTCGGAATGTTCTTGAAATGTGTTAGTAAAATCGGGTACTGATGTAGGTGAGGTGAGGAGGCATGGGGTGGAGTCAGCGTGAAAAATTCATCCCAAAGATGTTTTAATAGGGTTGAGTTCAGAGCACTATAGCAGGAGATCTTTCACTCCAACCCATGTAAAGCATATCTTCATGGAGATATATTTGTGCACAGGGACATTTTCATGCTGGAACAGATTTGGATCTTCTAGTTTAAGAGAAGGGAAAATTTTATGCTACTGCATCCGAAGACACCCGATACGATTGTGCGCCTCAACTTTTGGGGAAGGACCAAACATTGCTGTCGGGTGTCCCAATACTTTTGGCATATAGTGTAACATTCAGGTGTTGAGTTTAGCCATCAGTGGTCATTTGAGAGACACCACCATTTTTCTAGCAGCTAAATGCTAGAATAACTATTAGATGTTGTATGTTAAAATATTTTCTCAGAAGGAGTGTACGCAAGTTACTTCTTAAAAAATTTCATCCCAGAGTCCTTATCAGCTCCATGCCTGTGCACCATTTCTACATAGCAATTTCTTTGCACTTGGACTTTATTCACAATTATAAATATACAGTAGAACTGAAAGTGTTTTTTCTGCAAAAAAAAAAGTTTGTGGAAACTCAGGCTCTGTAAAGCTGTTCAGCAGGACCGTGTTCAGACTTGATTTGCCTAAGTCATTTATAACACCACCACCTGCCACAAGAACAAATGTAAATGTAAATAACTTGTCCCTAGGCCTTGTGCAGTATGAATAAATTAAAGCAAAAGTGTGGTTTAGCACCTGAGGGATGTCATGGCTCAGAGGAAGCTCAGGTAAATTCCTGCTTTCCCTTTCAAAATGCATAATGGTTAGGAAGCTGTCGAAACAGCTGCATTCTTCTTCCTAACAGCCTGAATGCATCATCTACTAGGAAAAATCACATCAAACTCACAGGTGTGCTGAAATGAATTCCATCATAGCGGTAGAGCTTTTCCTTTTCACTATCCAACAATGGATCAGCAAGCAGTTTGTAGCTGCTCCAGTTTGGTGTTTTTTCTGCTTCAGGTTCAAGATATTCTGTATTTGGGGAGAAATTACAATCGAAATATGAATCAAATCTAATCAAAGTATTAATCTGATGTATAATAACACAATTATTATAAGATAATGTCAGAGAATAAAAAATCAATTTATTTAGTAAAAATCAAATTCGATAAATAGGAGAACTGAACACAAATGTACGTCTTAACATCTCAAATCTATTCTTTGTGATAACATCATGCGAAAGGTGCATAATAGAACTTTAATCGTAAGAAAGGTGTTAGCTTAGCGGTTAAGACATTGACATTGGATTCACAGATTATAAGTTTGAATCCCTTCCACACCTCTCCTGTGCCCCTGAGCAAGACCCTCAACCCCACAGCTGCTCAGATGTATGAATTAAAAGTATAAATGTAACTCGATCAAGATAAAAACGTCTGCCGAATGCTCTTAATGTAATACATTATTTGGGCTATATTTTGTCTACAGTGTAGTTTTAACACTTCTTACAGACAAAGGTGGACAAACCAGTACACACAGGACACGCACTTTTTTACATCTGGGGTATTTGTGATTTTATTCGTAGATGCCTGCCGAACAAGCGAACAACCAGAGAACAAAAATCAAATCTTGTGTGTATCTATGGGTTAATTTAATGTATAATGCTTTCACAATTGCACGCAATGGAATGGATGTAATTGAGTTTCCTTTTAAACGATGATCCAAACAGAGACGATGTAATAATATAATGAGATTTTTTCAACATTTTGTGGAAAAATCAGTCAAAATCGTGGACTCTAGATTCTCGAAAAAAGATATTAATAATTAATTGGAAATGGACTAGTCTTGCAGTATATTATATTTTGCGATACTTAATAATAGACAATACATTTTCTTTAATACTTTTTCTTTCTTATTGAGTGGCTCGAGAAACATTGCAGAACGTAAACATTATTAAAAGAATCTGTTCCACGCTTCTGATATGGCTGACCTTGTGTTATGGTGTATTCTTGATGAATTCTGTAATCTCATAATTTTTGTAAAAGAGTGAAACATTAAAATTCAGGTGAGGCCTGATGGGGGGGAAAAAAAAAACATGGCCGACACTATTAATATCAATACAAGATGCAAGTGTTCGGTGCAGAATAAACTGTTCATTAATAATAATTAATTAGTTCATTATTAATACAGTAAAGCAATTATGATGTTTATGAACATCTGTTATTCGTGCAATAGTGGACATTATAATATTAAGCAGATTTAAGACACATTTGAGGAGGAAAGGAGACAGTAAACATGTAGAAACCAACTGGTCCAGGCCTGAATCACAGCATCCCTTACCGTTATCTCTCTGTACCTCCTTCTCGCCGCTTTCGCTCATCATTTGCACTCATCGTACACCGTAATTAACAGCTAATTTGCGTTCAGACGAAACTCTTCCCCTTGTAGATATAACCTTATAACACATAACCGGGTCGTGACAATGTTTTTAAGCTGCATTGTCACGACTTATGCTTTTTTCCCCGAGAGATAAACCTGCATCACAACAAGTGGGAGTCACCTGGCGCCCCGCCTTACAGGTGCTTTACACAGCCTGTTGGGTTGCCAGATTGGCATTAATAACTCACATTATTGTAATACACACTGGGCTGATTACATAATAAAATCTAGTGTTATTATTCATTTATCTTAATAATTAAATTATTTTAATTTTTCCTCGTAGTTTTATTGTTTTTCGCATAGCATATACAAAACAACCTGGAGTTAAATAGTGCCAACTCGGCAACCAGGCAGCTTTCACATCAGTCTGGCGAGTACAAATCAAGGGGTTTTACGTCACGAATTTTCTGACCAATCAAATCCATCAAAAGGCGGACGTTCACGGATAGTTATGCCTAATAGCCACATATTTATTTGTTTGTTTTATTTCATTTTTTTTTATTAAACTTAAAACCATAATACATTTATTATTATTATTATTATTATTATTATTATTATTATTATTATTAGGTTATTTTTATTTATTACTTGTTTTGCATTCGTTTGATACCTTATCAAATAGCCAGCCGTAGCCTAGGTAGCAGCAACGGTTGCTTGGCAACAGACTAACGTGTAACACGCTTGAAAATTTCCGGAAGTACACCGGAAGTTTGGTGTTTTAATTCTGTATTTTCGGATAAAAAAAAAAAAAAAAATAATATAATATATATATATATATATATATATATATACTTTCAAAGAACAAACCGTTAATTCTTTTCATAAAATGTTATAAATGTTATTCTTTTTAAAATAACTTATTCAAGTTATTCCACCAAGAGTAATTTACCTAAAATGTGTGACTTCTTCTTTTTATATTTCTTTGTATATTGTCATGCTGTGACTGTCATATCTTTATGACAGATGCTTACATATGTACCAAGAACAGTACAAGAACCATGTTTTTATAGCTCATCCTGTACTAATATGCAACGCAATAGTCTAATAGTCATCACAGACGTCTACAGTATATATATATATATATATATATATATATATATATATATATATATATATATATATATATATATATATATATATATATATATATGCATTTTCTCTGTCCTTAAACTGGATTTCTTTTATACACGTCCTGGGGTCTGTGTGTCTGTGAGAACAAGTGGGATGAGACTAAGTCATTGCTAGCTCAGGATTAAGTACAGTACAGACGCAAGCAGTCTGACATTGTGAGAGTGCTCACAGGACAAAGTAAACCAAACAATACTGTAAAGTATAAGTGCACGAAGTGCTGCAGAAATCAATATCCACCAAATACTGGGGGACGCAAGTGCAAAACAGCTTAAGGTGAAAAAGCAGGATGCAACCAAAATACATGGACTATGACCTAGTGCAAATTTATCCACAAATGAGCAAAAATGTGAACATATTTATCCTTTAATCTAATTCTGTGTAAAATAATTATAAGAAAAAGAATAAACAAGATAAAATACTTTCAAGGCACTGTACATGAATCCACCCGGAGTTACTCAATCGATTAAAAAAGTAAAAAATGTATATTTATAAACAATTCAAAACTTCATTTTCAGGTTATATATATATAGTGTTCCATACAGCTTCGTCCTACTTTACACAGGTCTCTTCCTCCGTGCCTGAAATTGTAAAAACACAAGGGTGAACTTCAAAGTTTTTAAACTGATAAAGGTGTAAAAAAAAAAAAAACCTTTAACTTTCTTTAGGTTAAACACATTTGTGTGAACTGAGCTGGAGTTTTCTAAGATGGCAAATGAGTGAACAGACTATATAGACAATCTATTTTTTAATTGTTGTTCACATGAGAGCATTTTGGAAGCCTGGAAATAGAATTAAATAATAGAAAATAGTTACGAATGCAAGGCTTACTCGAGGCAGTAGAGTAGTCCGTCTGAGAGGATGGTTGAGAAACTAGATGTCAAAATGCAGAAAAAGTCATTTAGGACATTTTATTAAAATTCTAATAAAAAAATATTTGTTAGTCACATACACATTCATACAGAGTACGACATGTAGTGAAATACTTTTTATGTCATTTGACTGACTTTTATGTCATCTGAATGACTGTCCATTAAAAATAGAAATCTAAAAATAAAATAATGTAAAATAAAATAAAAAATAAATAAAGTATAAAAGTACAACTATAAAGTATAAAAAACAGTTAAGAAAAATATAATATATATATTCACACACTAGAATATATGTATATATATATATATACACACACTTTATAGTTGTTGTGTGAAATTAACCATTTTTACCTGCACACCTTCTCTTCCATAACAGTAAGGCAGCTGTTGGTGTGATCACACACATAAATAGTACAATGATGATGATGAGAGTAACATTCGGACCTGGTCTGCTATCTGTGATCAGCATTTCTGCAAGAAAAGGACGGACCTCTTACAGGTTGGAGTAATCTATGCAAAACTGGCATGCATAGTATAGAGACATACTGCCATACCCCAGTAAACATCCATCTTGTTGTCCTGGCTGAGGTGTGTAGCCATGCAGGTGAAGTTGTGTTGCTGTTGAAGCTCATCCTCACTGATCTCGATAGTCTTTCTAATTTGATAGGTTCCATCTGCATTGGGCAAAGGTCCTTGCACAGTGAAAAGGTGCTCGGGCATGCTTTGGTTGTCCTTCAGCAGCATCACATTAACGTGTCGTGGGTAAAAACCGGTAGCCAGGCAGGTCAGACGAAAAGCTCCGGACTGTGAGTTGAGTTGTTTCAAAAGTCTAAGTCTGGGCTTCACTGGTAAGAGAGAGAAGAAGAAGTAATGATAATAACACATGCGATCTAGACCATTAGATATATAAGTACAAGGTGGTATCAGAAAGTGTCAAGACTGGCTCTGTATACAAGAAAGTACGTAGTAAGAAAGTTTATTTATCCATGTTTACACACTATCACCTATCTCACAGCGTTCCTGCCACTTCTGGAATGCGTCCTGGAAGTCTAATGTTTCAGATTGTGTCAAGCACCTTCTGCGATATGCACTGGATCTCTGCAGTGGTGTCAAAACGGCTACCTTTAAGCTGGATCTTCATCAGCACCAGTTGTACAGGCGATGTACACAAGAAAATGCCTTTTAGCACACTGACTTATGAAGGTTGGTGCTCCCTGTGACTGTGCATGCAGCCCTGTACTGCCTTCTGTTGGCGTGTTATAAAAATTAGTCTCGAAACTTTTTGATACCATCTTGTATACTGCATATGATAGCTAGGTCAAGTGATGAAAGTTGGCAATTGAAAAGAAAAAATGGGATCAAATTGTATAGATAATAAGTTATTCCAAATATTAATTTACCTTTCCTCAGTGCATAATTTCTTAAATCTTTTAGTAATATGTTTAAAGCTTTGCTGCATAACGGCTGCAGAAAATGAAGGTAAAGTGCCTTGGCAAATTCGTATTTTATCGTGCCAAAGCCCAATGGCCATTGTACATCGGTGTGGAGTGAATGCTGGTGTATGTTATAATTCATCTCAAATCCACTCAAGCCATCGAAAGCATCAATCATCTTCATTTCTCCTTGCATGTTGTTGTCCAGCAACTTGCAACATTCCAGCCTTTGTTCCACATGAACACCTAAAAAAAGTATTACGTCACAGTGCCAAATTACAGCATTTTTACAGACTCTGATTAAGTTCAAAACACGAAACTGTGCATATATATATATATATATAGAATACAGATGTTCAACAGAGTTATCTCCTACCTTCAGAGCAGTTAAAGTGCTCCTTAAGAAGATACGCACGTGCCCTCATTTCTTCATACAGTGCTCCAAAGATCATTTTAGAAAATTCTTGCTCTTCATCATTTATGGCTCTGTTTACTCTCATAACTGTCGTTTGTTTATCTGAATCATAGTAGGACACTATTATATCATCCAGCATTATCAGGACGATAAATTCAGGGAAAGGAGAGTTTCCTATGATGAACGTCGCCACCGAGCACAGAGAGTGGGAACCTGTGAGAACCAAAAATCAGACCAAATCCAGTATTGTTTCTGACAAGCGCCCATGTTCTCCTTCATAACAGTATTTCGGGGATTAGGTCAAAGTCAGGTTACAGTAAACTGTCCCAGAATGAATTAAACAGAACTTCTTAGTATTATTAACATATTAACAATTCTGTATGCAAATACCATAGAATAGAAACATTGATTATATTTCCTGGAAGTGTTTCATTCCCTCACTTATTCCTAATCATTCAACTTGTGATTTTTTTTTTTATTGAACAGTTTCAGTGGTGTAAAAATTGACGAAATTTTATCCAGATTTTGGTTTTAATAAAAAAAAAAAAAAACTACACAGATTAAAAAATCATAATACAATATTTAAAGGAATAATTGTAAAAAAAAAAAAAAAAAAAACTAATATATTTAATTCGATATTTAATTCAGAGGAATGGTATAGCAAGAACGTATTGAACACTAACAAAAAGAAGTACATCAAGGCGAAGCAGTGCAGCAGATGATTTAGAGTATCTTGACCTCCTGCCTGTGCAATTTAGAATTAACTGGGTGTGCATGCTGATACTGTCGGTTAGAGAAAACCATTCCTACATCTGAATTCAAGCATACAAACATCTCATGATAGGTAGAAGCAAAGAGCTCACACAAAACCTTTGCAACAAATGGTTGCACTACAAAACACTGGTTACTGAAGAACTCCTAAATGTTCCTGTAAGCACAAGTGCAGTATTAAATAGAAACATTTCCTTGGACTTAAAGGAGAACATATCGTACCTGCGTTGGCAGATGCTAAAAACATCGGAAGGTTTAGTAAAATATGAAGGATCTTCATATCACCTGTGTGCTCTTTACACTGTTTAAAGTTCTGCCTTACAAAAAAAAATTAAAACAAACTTGTTTCCTCATTTTAGGGTCAAACTCCACCCTGATAGTGTTAGGGATGTTTTTTGTTGATAACCATAAATAAGTGCATCATTCCAGGATGGTCCACGTGAAGTCTCCAATAATGCCATGGTACAGAAAATATAAAACCAAAAAAATTTGATTCTGTCAAACAGCATTTTCTTTACCACCATTTCAGTGTTATAATGGACAGTCTAATTTGACCACAATGCAACCTAGATGCTAATGTCTAATATAAATTAATATGGAACTTGGCCAAACAAACAGATCAGATAATTTTCAGGTCTAACAGGTTTTGCAACATGATCAGGTTCAGGTGTTAAGGTGAAGGTCTAAAACAGACTCTGTGTTAGCATACATTTGCTAACAACAAGGGCGAGAGTCAAAAAATGAGGAAATAATCAGAAATGCGAGAAATGTTAATCCATGGCTAAACATAGTATAAGTGAACACTTTAACCAATCAATAGCAGGACTTGGGAAAGAGAAGTATATCTGTAGGAAGAGAAGATCCAACAGAAACTAAATTTACCAGTATCATGCTGCTCTTTTACTGCTTGTGCTCACTTATTAAAAGTGATGCACATTCTCTGGGTTTTATTCTGCAAACCAGCAAGAAGGTCATAAGACACTTTCTGCATATCATATTAAAACTAGCTTTAGGGCAAAGGTTTGTGCATTGACATTTACATTTATGGCATCTTGGCAGATGCCCTTATCCAGAGCAACTTACAGTTTTATCAGTTATACAGCTGAGCAACTGAGGGTTAAGGGCCTTGCTCAAGGGCCCAGCAGTGACAAATTCAGACCTATGATCTTCTGATCAGAAGTCCAACATCTTATTCACTGTGCTACTTTTTTACAGTAGTGTATGTATATATACAGTATATATACATATATATAGGGGCTGTCAATCGATTAAAATATTTAATTACTATTAATTGCATGACTGTCATGAGTAACTCATGATTAATCGCAACTTAATCGCACATTTTTATCTGTTCTAAATGATTTTAACATACTATTTCAACACTCTGATCAACATGGACACATATTAATGCTTTATGCAAATGTATGTTTAATATTAGTGAAACCAAACTTAACATAGAGCATGAAGACAAACTATTTCTGTAAATGTTTTTATGGTAATTATGTCATTATGGTGTTTTAAATATTGTAACTAATCAAGTTTCCACACAGACGGTTTGAATTGCCAGATGTGTGCATAATGGTGGATTTTTGGTGCTGATTTGAGACTTGATGCTTCAGGAAAACAAATATTTAGTGATTAAAAACTATTTTTTTGTATTATAAGTTATTATATAATACTATAATATCAAAAGCAATGTAATATAATATAATATAATATAATATAATATAATATAATATAATATAATATAATATAATATAATATTCTAAATGTAAGGTAACAAACAACAAACCTAACAAAATTATCTCTTATGATTGTTGACAGTGTTTGGCCACGAGATGGCGATAAAGGCGTACCCAATGACACGTTCACTTGGTGAAAATTAACTAATTTGGTTTCACATTTTTTTTATTGAAATCGATTTTAAACGCTAATCGATCGTAAATGTGTCTTTCTTTTAACTATACTCCTGTAACCCAGTTGGCATAAAATCGCCAAGTTTGTTCAGAGTTTTTTTTATCTGTTTGTCTGTTCTAAGATGGATGCAGTACTTCTGTGTGTCCACTAGGGGCACTGCACAAGTACATCCAGTAGCAAGCACACACTGTAGAGTACAACCAATAAATCTGTTCAGTAAATAAGAAAGTTCTCTGATAAAGTTTATTACATAAGTGACATATCTATTATAAGTTATATATTATATATTATTATTATATATATTATATATTTATTACATGTTAGGACTGAAATTTTGTGAACACCCGTGAATAAAACACCTGAATAATAACCATGGCTGCTAGAATCCAAATGCCTACTAGTAATTAAATGTCAGATTAGAAATAAAGTGTGTGATAGAATTTCAGTGACTTAATTTCAGTGTTTTTTCATTCCACTTAGAAATAAAGAACCTATTAAATATTACTTTGTGCAAGAAATAAAGGCCCCTGTTAGGACTTAAATGCTTACTGGGAATATATTGACTTTTAGAAGTAAGGACTTGACTATCTACTAGACACAATGTGTGTTCTAGGACTCAAATGCCTAATAGGATTAAAAAATCTACCTGATCTCACACCTTTATTAGAAATCAAGCAATGGCTAAAAGCCTAGGACCTTACTATGAGTGACAAAGCTATTAGAAGTAAAGGGTATGTTAGACATTAAGTGTGTGCTAGGAGAAAATGCCTACTAGGATTTAAATGCCTATATGTAATAAACTATGCACTAGGATCTAAAAGCCTATTAATAACAAAGTGGTTAGACGCAAAGTGTACGTCTGTTAGGACCATTAGAAGTAAAGTGTGCATTAGGACTTAAAATACATGATAGGCAGGAAGTGTTGAATGCCTACTAGGAATAAAAATGCCTGGTTGAAATAAATTGCTTGGTTTAGAAATGAAGGCACTGGGTCAAATTGTGAATAGATCAAAAGCATAATATATGAATCCCCACTAGGAATAAAATGCCTGTTAGGCACAAAGTGTGTACTGTATATACTGTAATACTGTAATGTTTACTAGGTTTTAAAAGCATGTTATAGTGTCTAAATTCCTAGCTATAAGGTTGTTACAAGTGCATAATAAGAAGTATTTGTCTGTTAGGATTGGAATGCCTGTAAGGAATAATATGGCTGTAAACAACAATGTCACAACTGCGCATCTTTGAATTTCTGCACAAGTTTCTTTACATTAATTCTGTAAGTTATGAATGAATCAGTTGCCAGGTCTTTTATACGTCTTTGCTCTTTATCTTCACACCTTTGCAGCTCGCGTTAATCTTCCATCATGTTTTCTTCTCTCACTCTCTCTCATTTCTAATTCACTTTCCCTCCATCTTTCTCACCCCAACCTTTCTTTGTTCTCTCTCACTTTGATTTCCGTTTAATGTATTCTTTTAATTTCTTCGTATACTGTTTCCTGCACCTTTGGGAGAGTGTTGTAGTGAAGGCCATCGTTTTTTACTCTCCCTCTACAGCACACAAGTGCTTACAGTGTCATCATGTCAGGCCATGCCAGAAAAGCTCAGCAAAATTTTATTTGATAAGACTTTCTTGCAATATATTCCAAAGTGAAATATTTCTGCGAATTTGAAGCTAAGAGCAATAGAATGCAATAGAAAGAAAGTAAAAGAAACATGGATTAGAATCATGGCTCATAACACAAGGCAGACAATATGAACTATAAAATGTTTTAAACTCAATAAAATGGGGTGATAACAGATTAATTTTAATGTTAAAATAATAATTATCGTTATTATTCTAATAATTTTTTTTTGACTGTGTGGATCAAAATCTTTTAACTTTTTAATCGATGATAAAAGTTTAATCCTTGATAGAGAAAACGATCTATTTAGGCAAATTATCCAGTTACTGTAATTATACTGCATTCCCACACTATAATTAAAGGTAAAATCAGTTTGTCGCTGCCTTAAAGTGTTTGAATTCTTGCTCACTTGTTAGTAGAGCTAATTTATGCTGCATTCAAAATTAATGTTAAATGTTAAAAGGCAGTGAATATAAACAATTTTAATAAAAAATAAACAGCTTTCTCCTGAATGTATAGCAGAGCCAGTAACTGTATTTTGCTATTTAGAAAAATATATATATTAAAAAAGGGTCATCAGCTGACTGACCTTTTTCTCTCTTACACCTCCAGGTTATGTGGCACCTCCACGTCATTCGACAGTGCTGTACATTTTACCAAAGATCAAAACCTGGCCAAAAACTCAATAAATGTAAGTTTGTAAAGACACACCTGATCTTCACAATGTACACTGAACAATAGGAAACAAAGGCTACATGCCATCTCCGCTCATAACTCATGAACACATGAACAAGCATGTGCATGTTATAAATCCCCCCGGGTCATGTAAGAGGCCGTTTCATGTCACTGTTTGTTCAGTGTGTGGATGTGTGTGAGTGTACATACACACACACATATATACACAATGCACATCTAGTGAGTTATAGGCAGGATCATTTTACCAATAATACTTTACAAAGACACCATGTGGTGTTAAATTTGAGCCCCTTGCCCTCTCTCTGTGTCTGAATCATCATTTTTAATGGACTCGGAGACGCCAGAGTTATAGGGACACACTTCACCTCTGTAACTTCACCCTTGAATGTGTGTGTGTGTGTGTGTGTGTGTGTGTTGGAGGTTTTAAATGCCTACTAGGATTTTACTAAGGCTCTAGACAAAAATATCATGATGGAGCCAGAGATATAGGGGCACATTTTACCTTTGTAACTTCACCTTTAAATGTGTGTGTTTAGGGGGAGGTGATAGGTTGATATGACGTTTGGTCCCCGTAAGGATATTACCTTGAATTCATGAAATAGAAAATTGATTTTCTACAGATTTTATAAAAAAAATTATGAATTTTAACATTTTAGTCACAAAGTGTGTGCTATCAATAAAATGTCTACCATGTGCCCACTAGGATTTAAATGCCTACAAGGCAAGGCATAAGATATTAGATAATGAAGTAGAATGTGCACTAAGATATAAACTACTAGGAATGGCATGGTGTTTAGAAGTAATATATGTTCTAGGTTCTAAATGCCCACTAGGAATACCAGAGGTGTGGACAACATCATGATTTTAACGGTATATCTGCAGCAGGAAGAATGTAGATTTCTTAAGATGTACATGCAGAACTGGAGAAATCCTCAATGTATGTAACATAAAAACAAAAAAACAAAACAAAACAAAACATTGTAATTATTTTATTACATAACAATTTGAACCATACTAAACAATTTGCTAGATTGTTTTATTCACTTCTCATGTAAAAAAAATAATTTTTACCCAGTGATGTCATGTTGGGTGTCTTTCTATTGGTAAAGCCACAAGACGTATGTTGCTTACAATTAGCACGTAGTAGTAGTGTGTGTATACACTATATGGACAAATGTACTAAGACACCTAATTATTTTAGCTGTAAATGGTTCTTCCCCAGACTCCCTAAAACTTTGAGGCACGCAATTGCATAAGTCTGTGGAAATGATAGCAGAAAAATTTCCCTCCACTTGAATTAGAAGACTCAAACCTGTTTCAGCATGACAATGCGCCTGTGCACAAAGCCAGCTCCATGAAGATATACTTTGTATGGGTTTGGGGTGTAGCATCTTGAGTGACCTCAACAAACCACAAGCACACTCCAAAATATCCAAACGAGGACTAAATATGGAATGAAATCTTTAAAATGGACATATTGATCAGGTGTCCACAAGAAACGATGTGACCCTCAGCCTAAGCAATTTTTGTAGCACAATGAGAATTCTGAAAGCTTGTTGTTCCAGGTTTGAAGGGTGCTTTCTTCTCATTGATCTCAATCACATTGTCATCTAAATCACCTACAATGCACTTACAATTCTGTCTTTAAATCTTTAGCCACAACTCTTAGTTCATCTGAGTCAAACTCTAATAATGCTAAATAAATTATTTCATACTTCAAGCTGAGTGGGAAAAAAAGTGAATCAACTTAAACTGGAGCTCTGATAAATGTGTTTCTACCTCATTTTGTCTATTTTCTATGCATTAGGAATCACATAGAGCTAATCTTTAGAGGGAAAAAGTGATTTTAGGCCAGTGGTTTGATGCTAGCTGTGACAAACTAGCTATATTAGCTTGTAGCTCCAGTGTGAAAGGAAAGACACAAGTTTTGAAAAAGTGTGTCATTTTACATTTTCATCTAAAAGGCAGCTTTAAATACAGAAAATATCCACGAAACACACACAGGGTGGAGAAAATGGAGGGCTAATTTAATGTTTACTTTGTTTAAGCATATACATTAAAGCCTGAGAGAATGAAAGTTTGAGTGACAGTGTGAAAGAACGAGAGAAAGACGGCGCGATGGAGATTGATTAATATTTTATGCGATGTACAGAGGACAGATGAACAAGAGGAGGAGAAAATGTGGTGAGAGTAGTGCTGAGAATAGAGTTGCACAAACCCACTCTCTCACTCTCTTTCTCCATCTGTGTGTGAAAGAGTGAGTGAGGGAGCGCCGTGAGATACGGCGGCATTGTTTCGGTGACAGAGATCAGTGGCTGGCTGAATGTGCTTTATTTGCTGCACTCCCAGGCTAATAAAATGCGAGGGCTCCCGCTGCCCGTGGTGCCGTGCTGGGCACAGCAGGGGGCACAGCTTTTTTGTGCTCCTCTGCCCAAATTATGGAGCCGTCAATACCCACCCTGGAGTCCGTCAATAGAGCCGCGTTTCGTGAATGATGGGAGACCAACTTCAAGGCTAACCCTGAAAAAAAAGGGGAGGGTAAAAAAAGCGGGGGTGAAAGAAGACAGAAATCTGACCTGTTTTTCACCAAATAAGCCTGTATGGCTGTACGCTTAATAAAGATGTTGGTATGAGGTGGTGTGAATACATTTCTTTTGCTAACCTGTTTATCTCTCGGTCTACTTTTTCCTGTTGAGTTTCTATAGCAAACAGTTCATTTTATACAACCACTTCACAATTTCAGCTTATTTGTATGTACATTTACTCAGTTTTATGCAAATTAGCCCTGATTCCTTAGAATGAAACTTTTTTGGGTTTTCCCACAACTCAAAAAAAGAAAAGAAGTATTTGTTAGTGTGGGTTTCTGTCTTGTGTATGCTAATGTTTATTTCATACATCACTGTGTACCCAGCGGCCATCTTGGAAAGGTCTAGAGAAGGAAATAAATTGTTTCGAGAATTCGATTGAAATTGATTTTGTGAAGTTCTCCATAACTAAAAAAATAATAAAAATGGCCGATCTCTGTATCGGTGTGAGAATCTGATCATGGCGATTGGGTGTTATTAAGGAGGGGTGGAACTTGTCTGATGCATCATCCAGTCAGAATGAACAAGGTGAAATTTCATCCGGTATTCATGTGAAGCAATGGTCACTTTGTAATTGCTTTCTTTTTTAATGAAACATTGCTAAAAGTTTATGCCTTCTGACATTTTACAAAATGGGAATCCCAAGATCCGTCAATACCGCCCCATAAACAGCATCACACAGAATTATTAAACACAAACTTTCAAATCAGGAGCTTAGAAAAAAAAAAAGAGAAAGCGAAAGATGAAAAGGTTCTGCTTTGCGATAGGAAAAAAAAAACACAAGGAAAAAATCATATAAAGAAAAAGCTAAACTTTAATGCTTTTTTTCTTTTTCTTTTTGAGTTTGAACTTTGTGGCTTTTTTCCCTGAATGTTCTAAGGGTTTCAGAACGCGCTCTTGCTCACGCCTTCAAAGGGCGCCGAGCATCTCTCAGAAGTGCCACCTAGCAGCGAGTGCATGCGCGGCAGCCCCACGCTGCGTGACAATTCTGATATGCTAATAGATCAGCGGGGCATTACAGCCCGGTATACACACACAGCTGCTTTAATACTTTTTCGCTCTCTCTTTCGCTCTCTCTCTCTCTCAAAGCAGTTCAATATAAGAATTGCTTTACTCGAATAAACTATATGATGTACAATATTGCCCAAGTATGGCAAGGAGAAGCTTTTAAAGTTGAAACCTGTAGCTGAGCACGCACTACAAATGTAATACCAGTGGAAAAGAAACTTAAACTATGACTTGAATAATAATTACTTTAGACTTGCAATCTACTTGTGTTCCTACAAGCAACATACTGTGATTGTATTGGTTAATTAACCCTAGATTTACAGTAGCCGCTCTGGTTATTGGTTGTGGGCGTGGCCTGTCTGTGGGTGTGGCCTGTCTTTCATTTGAAAGAATTTACATTTGATGAAATTTGTTCCTCACTTAAATCGTGTTTGAACTGAAACTAAATTGAAATACCTTACGCTTGCATGCCACTGGCTTAGATACAGCTGCTGCATAGCGTCATGGTTATCTAGATAACAGTACGGTGCATTATGATGATTCTGTGGTATTCGTAAAAGGCTGAGCTGATATATATATATATATATACATATGGGACAGGAAAGCATGAAAAGTGAAAACACCTTTTACTGATTCACTCACTTTATTTTCCCAACCTCTGGATGAATTTATTTTCCATTGGAAACCAGCTGTAGATGCAGCTGTAGATGGTTCCACATGAACAGTTTAAAGATTCATGAGGTTCCTGAGGAGGGGTTAACTCAAGAGGATGAATCTGGACTGTAATTATTATAAACAGTCTACTACAATGGCTGCTCAGGGCTACGATCACCATGAACATTTTTTGTTTCACTCGAATCACCATCAGTGAACAGTTGTTAATCTGAGCAGTGATGAAACTCTAATGAATGGACTTTCGGAGTCACAGAGGTGAGGTTCAAATCTGGTTCCTCTCAGTTTCTTTCTCATACCATCTCAGGAAGTTTTTCTTTGCCACTAGCTGGCTAATTAGAGATAAACTTTATCATTCAGAAATTATGTTTGTAAACTATTTATTTCTGTAATGCTGCTTTGGGACAATGTCTATGGAAATTGCTATACATATTCATGCTCAGTTTTTAGACATGCAGCTGTAGTAGCTTATTCCATTACAGCCACATAGATCATGCCCTCAAATAAAGGAGCAAACTTTAGAAGCCAAACATATCTTCTGAATTATTATTTTTTTTTTACTCAATCAATTAGATCACCCATGATTGTGTGTGAGAGAGCGAGAGAGAGTGTTTAACAGCCAGAGTGCGAGAGGGCCTCTCGTCTCATCGTGGCAGTGTTAGCGCTCGATCCCCTCACAGCTCTCTTTCTCTCCATGTCCGGGACTCATGCTGAGCAGGAACTTGAGCTGATTGGGTTTCATTCACTAGCGTTACCCATAACCCCCCCTGCCCACACTCTCTCACACACACATGCACTCACAGGCCTCATCTCCAGCTGGGTCAGAGCGATTGTTGAAGCGCCGAAGGGTCACATGAGGGTCGATCACCGCGGTGCGGCTGAGCTAACTCCGACTCCCCCCTGTTTCTTTCTCCAGCAGGTTGCTATGGCCTGGTATTCGCTCTGGAATGACACACTGCTAGATGTCCTCTTTTGTGTTCGCCGCCGTTATTGGAAGTGTGAGCATGATGGCACGTACACACACACACATATCCCCCAAAAGACACACACTTTTACCAGAGACTCACTGGAAAAGAGTGCGTTGTAATATATGCTAATGCTTAACTCACCCTCTTGGAGTTATTCTGATGTTATGACTTATCACAAAAAAGAGAGAGAGTGAGAGAGAGAGAAAGAGAGAGAGAGAAGATTATAGGTTATTTATTCATGTATGAATAAATAATTAAATATACAGTTTTGCAAAGTTTCTTCCATATGAACAAATGTAGGGTTATGCAATATAGGATAATGCAATACGCCATAAATCTGAACAAGACAAAGCAATCGGACGTTGCTGAAAGACACATTCATTCTGAATGCAGTGAGTCGTGCGGATGTGTATGCGGATGATCACTGCGGCGGCTTCTATTCATCTCGGGCTTATGCAAACTTCATTTTTTTCTTGGGTGGAGTCGTCCTTTTCAAAAAAAAAATACAGCAGCCCGTCCCCTCAGGAGATTCCTACCCTAAAAACAAACAGAGCGTATTTATTCGCTTTTTTTTTTCAGAGCAAGGGGAGAGAAGAAGAGTGTTTACTGGCCTTAAAGCGACCAAAAAGACATCACAGAGTCTCAGGAGAGTTCATATCTAAACAGCTGCTCATTGAAAAGAGTCAGGCAACACAGGGATCATATCACAATAAAAAAAATTTAAAAAAGGAAAGCAGGCAGGCTGAAAAAAAACGGTCCCAAAAGCCATGGCTCATAAACAGGAGACACAAGGGGGCAAATAGCAACAATAAAAACCCTAATGACAACAAATAATAAATCCACAAAGACATAAAAGAGCCAGTTAAAGCCTATGGCCTATGTGCACCCAGAGCTTCCTTCCTGCTTCTTTTGAACTGTTGTGTGTGCATTTGTACCTGAAATTTGTGTTTGACCGTATGTCCTTGTTAACTCTGTACGTTTACCGCCGACCCAATAAGTCAGATGTGTGTCACCCCTAAACGATGCCCCCTTTAAAAGCATTAAGGATCAAAGCAAAGTCCCAGCATCTGTGCCCCCGTGTGTGTCCACAGCGGCAAACGCCGACCTTGGGGTTCAAAAACACATGGCCGAAAGCTTGGCTGAAATTAAGGACATGTGTTCATCCCAGGAATAATTAGTTCTTAGGGAGAGAAAAAAATCCAAACAAATCTGGAATGTGGTTGTGGAGAGAGCATTTGGCTAGGCTATTGTCCACTGTGATGCAGAAACATTTACAGTGATAATGAGATTTCCAGTTAATACTGAAGTTGCTTGAAAGGCAGGGTCAGCTGTTTGAAAAGTCGTTCCATCATCTGCTAATAAAACAATCAATAATAATCATAAATAATTCATTAGAGCACCTTAATGCTTTACATACTGCGCAGAATAGTTCTTTGCTTCAATTTCCATTTTCAATTTCAATTTTCAGCATGACATCGTCTTAATTTCCGTTATAGTGTGAGTCCATGGCGCACTTAAAAAAAAAAAAAAACAACACTCGATGAGCAGCTCTACTTCGGTAGTCAGGTCACATGTTGCTCCCATGTTGTACACAAATCAGCAGGGCCAATTATTTTAAAGCTATATTATATGAATCTTTCTTTGCTTTTACTTTGTATGCAGGTATTTAATATTAAGCAATGGCCAAGCTCGAACCAGCTGTTTTTCTTCTCCAATTCACAAGAGGTTTCCACCAGCAAGACTGACACTTTGGAAGTTTTTTGTCTTCGTACATTTCTGTGTAAACTTGTGATCTTTGTTTTGTATACAGCGCTGTGAAACAGTATTTGCCCCTTCCTGGTTTTATTTTCTTAGCATATTTTTCTCACTTAAATTATTCAGATCATTGGGATCCTCCAGCACTGCTCAACTGGTACCACCTTCTCTCAGAATGAGAGGTAAGTATACTTCAAGGCTCTTCTCTATTCTGGCACCGAGGTGGTAGAATGAACTTCCCCTAGATGTCCGTACAGCGGAGTCCCTGACTATCTTCAAGCGATGATTGAAGACCTACCTCTTCCTGAAACACTTAAATTAGCACTTTCCAAGTTTGCTTTGTAGAATTCAAGAGTTATATTTATATTAAGTTTGTAATCTGGCGTACCAGTGTGGATTTATTCATTGCTAGAGACTCAAAGCACTTTTGTACGTCGCTCTGGATAAGGGCGTCTGCTACATGGCGCAAATGTAAATGTAAATGTAAGCAAATTTTTATAAATTTACAATGATAGCCCGAGTAAATACAATTTGCAGTTTGTAAATGATAATTTCATTTATTAAGGGAAAAAAGCTGTCCAAACCTTCTGTATCTGGAATCAATGGCAAATACTTGCTAAAAGTTTCCCACAAATGGAAATTCGCAGATGAAGTTCAGATACTTGAATAATTCTCATAAGTACTGTAACAAAGTAAAAAAGTGTTCTAACTGTTCACCGCTGGGTTTTCGCATTTTATTTCAAAAACTGTCTCGCGTGCCAGATTACCCACTGAGATACACTCTTTTATTTTGTTCATTGTTGATGAAATCTTTTAAATGGTACACAGTCTCTCAACAATTTCTCAAAAACAGGAAGCACAAGTGACTCCATGTTACTGGCTACACAAATGGCTACATCTCTCTTGAGATGTTTTACTGATCTCTATATTCCTGGGACGTGAACGCACAACCTTCTTATTCTAAGTCATTATTTTAATCACTGAACTACCACTTGACATCAGCTGAAAGTGGTAGCTTAATGGATAAGGCATTGGACTGTGCTTTCGAAGGTAATGAGTTCAAGTCCCAGCCACACCAAGCTAACTGTTTCTGAGCAAAGCATTTAACCCCGCAGTTGTATTAATGAAATAAATGTAAGTCGTTCTGGATAAAGGTGTCAGTCAAATGCCATAAATGGTTGCTTGGACACATGAGCATGTTGGATTTGGGTGTGAAATGCAAGCAAAAAAATGAGTTTGAAAGCTTGTCAATCAAATCAGCCGTGCTCTAAAATTATGTTAATGTAACGGCAATAAAGTTTATAAAATAAATCAAGAGTGCTGGTTAAAACCACAACACAACTTTTGGCAACACTGGATCAAAACAAATTCCCAATGTCAACCTGACACACAGCACAACCTGCTGGATCTCCTCTCACCCTCTAGATAAACCTGCTTCATCTTAATGCTCTTCTCCTGCTTTGCGTTTGAATCTGGTTACAAGGATTTGGATCTTGTTTGTGACATCTTACAGCAGTCCTCATGTGATGTCACATCCTGTCTGATATATTGGTTCCCAGGGAAAAAAAACAATCATTCCGGCGTCTTTATCTTTGAGGATGAAAACCAGAGCACGGCAGACATCTCTGACTTTTCCCCAGTCGGTCGTTAAGCACAATCGCCATTGCGGATATAAAAAAGGATGGTTTTTATTTGTGGAAAGCTTTCATCTACATGGCAGGATGCCATCGAGTATGTGTGTCCCAAAGAAAAGACATAGTTCTTGTTAGAAAGACAGAAAAAAAATGTAGTCACTGTTCTTGAAAACTAGAGATGAAGTAGATTCCCATGTGGTTCAGTTATTATGACAGGAAATAACCTAAGATTAAATTAATTTAACCTTATAAACATTATTAATTGTATTGTGTAAGTGTGTGTGTGTGTGTGTGTGTGTGTGTGTGTGTGTGTGTGTGTGTGTGTGTGTGTGTATACTGTAGAGGTTTGGTTGGTTTCTATTATAGTTGTGTAGGTCTAGTAGAAATCATCACCTTCTTATAATTGCATCTAGTTCAGGACAGATTATGAAATGTAAAGTGTTTAGAAAGTAGGAAATGAGCGAGAAATAATGTTTAAGCACAAAGTTGATCAGTCGAGTGCTCAAGGCCTTACTCAAACCTCAAGTCAAGCCTGGACTCAGCCTTGACAGTCCTGGGATTTCAACTTTAGCCCTTCTGAGAAACCACTTCCACAAGGCCGTACTTTTTAATCACACATTGCATTTAGCTGTTACGGTTAAGTAAATGACAACGGGGTTGTGTGACGAAGCAGAGTTTCTGCATCGGAAATCTTTACAGCAAATAAAACATTTATAAAAGTGCTACATAGTGTTTAGCCACATTTACATATAAAAAAATGCAACTTGTCAGGTTACCAGGAATCCACAGATACATACACGGACCAGGCATAACATTATGACCACCTGCCTTATATTGTGATGGTCCTCATTTTGCTGCCAAAACAGTCCTGACCTGTTGAGCAATAACACCATTCATTTCTTCAGCAATCTGAGCCTTCGCTCTTCATGTGCATCAGTGGTTCACCATTGTTTCCTGCCTTTTGCCAGATACAGAACAGCCCACAAGAGCTGCAGTTTTGGAGATTCTCTGACCCAGTCATCTAGCGATCACAATTTTGCCCTTGTCAAACTCGCTCAAATCGTTACGCTCGCCCATTTTTCCTGCTTCTTACACGTCAACTTTGACAACAAAATGTTGACTAGCTGCCTAATAAATCCCATCCACTAACAGGTGCCATGATGAAGAGATCATCAGTGTTATTCACTTCACCAGTCACAATGATATAATGTCATAATGTTATGCCTGGTCGATGTACAGTACATCCGGAAGACTTTCTCTCAGGATTATGGACAGCGACGATGTTTTCTGCAAACTACACCAGAACGTATCAAATCACATGAATTTTTCACACCTGTTTCTCATTCACTGATAATTTGCACTTGTACTTGAGACTCACCTCTCAGCTCTATAGAATTATAGAAATGACCAGAATCTGAGCCGAGTTCCTGTTAACACTACAAACGTATTATTTATACAAACATCCTAATTTGCATATTATTTGTCCTTTAGCCCCTTATTGGATTCTTGAAAACTTGTGTTCTTGGGAACTCATTGATCTGTTGATGAGTGGTGTAAGTTTTCTTCGTGACATGTGTTCCTCAGTTCGGAAATTCCCCGGAACACTGTGTTTTCTGCACATCCTGCAGAGTACTTCTGATGCCCTGTTACAGATGTGACAACAATAATGTTCTATTTGATCTGTTCTTCCTCTTCATTTGTTGGTCTGGAGTGTTGACAAATTTGGTTAATTGAAAGCTTTTAGATCGTTCACAGATGTTTGGACCGTGTTAAACGTTAAAGCAAGTAATACATCTGGCCTTGTATCATCTCAAATTCGAATTACAACAGACTTCAGGGATACAATATCGAGTGAAAAGTAGTAAAAAAGGAGCTAAAAATGCTTATTTTCTAATTGCAAAAGTCACAAATTCACACCAAAGATGGTAAAGCTCTTTACTGCTTGTGTTTCAGGCCAAGTAAATACATAGCACAGGCCTGCAAGCAGAGCAATTACCTCAGAGAGACACACACACTTGCCCACAGGGTTAACGACTTTGTGTGTGTGTGTGTGTGTGTGTGTGTGTGTGTGTGTGTGTGTGTGTGTGTGTGTGTGTGTGTGTGTGTGTGTGTTTGTCAGACACCATTTAGGAGATCAGAGAGAAAGTAACACTCAGGAGAGATGCTGAGTCAAAGGTGCCAGCGGAAACACTTTCCCAGAAATCCCTCTCTCTTTCTTTCGTGTCCTGTGTGTTCAAGTCCCAGCTTCTCTTCTTCAGCTTCGACACAAACTAGTGGCATCTTTCGCTCGTCCGTGAACGAGTGTCATCCCTCATTTTTGTTTGATGTGGCACTCTGCTGTCAGCAGCTCCGTACAGATAACTGCTGTTTGTTTCTGTCTTGTGGGTTTTGATGATTCTTTAGGCTTTTGTCTCTGTGTGGTTTGTGTCAATCAGATGTCAATCAAAACTCCCTGACTCCACCCATTTAGCTGGGACTGACAGAAGGCCATACTCTTATGAATGAAAGTGAAATTGTTTCTTTTGGTTTCCAATGGTTTTAATTTTTGAAGCTAACAATCAGGCCATGAATTCAGGGCAGTATATTGGGATCTTTTCATACAACCAGCAAAAGACTTACATTTGTAATTTTTTTTACAGGCGTGCGATTGAGCGATTGAGTCTAGCAAGTCTATATAGCTTGTAGACTTTAGAAACCACTGTCCATCAGTGTTTTTTTCAGGCTCTCTATAAGGAATAGCTCAGCCTCTCTAAGGTGTCATGGCTACAGGCCTCTAGTCCTTTTCTCACCTCAAGAATGAGCCGCTAGGTCTTTTCCTGTAGTTTGTATATAAGTGTGTGCGAGTAAAGGTGATTTGAGGGTGTTTTGATATGAGAGCCAGAGGAATGTGCACAGGTGTGTGAGTGTGTATGTGTGTATGATTGTGTGTGTGTACATGTGTGTGCGTGTCTGAGCGAGTGTAGGGGGAGCTATGAGGTAAGCGCTCACAGCTATGAAACCATATCTGAGCCAGATTAAAAGGCATTTTCCTCTGCTCTTTTCAGCTCATCCAGGTGTTAAGTCCTGGATGTTTTTTTTCCATGTGTGTGTGTGTGTGTGTGTTTGTGTATGTGTGTGTATGTGCAGTGGAAGCACCCCTACATTTTCTAAATATAAAAAGTGTATCAATAGTTCCCTCTCTGGTTTGTTCTATCCTGTAAAGCTTCATTGTGTCATCGCGGAGAAACATCTCCAGCTCATTGCAAGGACAAAATGATTGCCGTTTACGTATCCTGTTTACTTCCTGATAAAATATATCAGCTCCAAGGAAATGCTTTGTTTGCTTTGGCAATATATAGTTACAAAGGAAGTGCAAATACCCGTTCGTGATATATACACATTTTTTTTTCAATAAATAAATAAAGCGATAATTCATTCATTGTGACCTTAATAGCGATGTGAATAATGACTTTACTTCACCCTTTTGCTTCCAGGTGTACAGTTTATTCATTCTTTTTCTTTTTTTTTTGTGTGGAGGAGCTTATTAAGCATTCAAGGAAGGCGTCTCGTGTGCCAGCTACCGGAAAGTCTTCAGGACTTGTTTGTTAGAGATCCTGGTTAAGCAAAGAGCATCATGAAGAGGCCTTAGAAACAGGTTCAGGATATAGTTCTGAAAAAAGCAATCAGCACAATACATTATTTAGAAAAAGATAATTACATTTGGCAGGCGCCTTTATCCAAAGCAACCTGGAGGGTTAGGAGCTTTATGCAAAGGCCCAGCAGTGGCAGTTTGGCAGTGCTGGGATTTAAACTTGTGACCTTCTGAGCCAAATGTCCAAGTCTTAACTTGTGAGTTACCCTCTTCCTAACCAATAATCTTTTGTTATCCGTTAGGGTTAGTGTTATTGTACAACCATGACTCTGTCTTGAGAAGGCCATTTACTAAAAAGTCAGTGACCAAGAAAGGTGTGGACCTACCACCACCATGCTTTGATGTGATGATGACGTAATGGAGTAATGAGCAGTTCTAGGATTCCGCCAAACACAGTGTTTTGTGGCAAGGCTGAAAAAAATTTCAGCTGTGGCTTCATCACCCCAGGGATCTTTTGTTTGTCTGTTGCCTAGACACTTTTCCATCAGGTCCTGCTTTGTGGTGCATCCAGGCGATGTCTGTCCTGTGAATAGTTCCTCGAATCTGAACCGTGAATCTCTCTAGCTGAGTCAGACTGAGGCAGATATTTACAAAAAAGGTTTTGAATAAATAGATTTGTACAGTATGTGCATTATTTTAAATCGTTTGTTTTGTAAAATCAGGTCTCACATTTACTGAGTTATGGATGTCCTGGATGTGTAATGTAGCAAATTGTTTCTTTCACACACACTAATGTTATAAACACACTGATAAGACAACTTTCAGCTCCTAAGAACTTTTATCCCTGTATCATACTGTACTTGTAGGGTGCATCATGATGTGGTTTGGCAAGCAGAGCCTTGGAAACCTCCAGAAGGTTTCATGAAACAGTGCTAGATAACCTCTTGTTTTGTCATTCAGTCAACCTGCAACCTGGTTTCAATCTGGCAGACATTTCTGAAGCATCGTGTGCCAGTCTCTCAACCCTTAACCCCAGATCTCTGGACATACACCAAAGACATACACCAAAGTAGAAGAAGAGTGCTTTTTGGAAAAACCAAACAATCGTTTGTTTGGATTTTCCAAAAAGCACTCTTCTTCTACTTTCTAGGACATGACTTGAAGTGGACCAAGAGCTCCGTCCAAATTTCTTCCGATTTCTCTTCGCCATCCCCTTATTTTGTTCCTGACTTCTTTTCCACCACTTGCATTATTTTTTTCCCTGGCAGCATTGTCTCATTTCATAGTTCGGTTTTGGGTAAACACTGAGTGACAGTGAAATTGTGTGTGTGTATATGTGAGCTACCTCAGTGGTGCTCCTCTGTTCTGGCTAATCCAAACACAACTTCAGAGGGAGAAGCTCTCCGCATGTGGCTGCATGAAAGGGAGCGGCGAGCCTCGGGTGAAGAGACAACATCTGAGAAGAAAAAAAAAGGAGGGAAAAAAAAACAGAACACCTCCCTGTATCTCGGCCCATGCCGAACTTCAGGAAAATGCAAAAAAGAAAAAAAAAAAAAGCCTTGTGTACGTATGCAAACGCCTGCAGCGCCTGTCTCTGCTCTTCAGCTTCCAAACACAATCTGTCAATTATGGCGTCCACAGGATTAGCTGATGCTTTGAATCACATCATCAGAATATTCACTGGGTTTTTTTTTTTTTTTTTTGGAGGGGGTGAAAGTAGAAAGGCTGTCTATAATGCATAAATTACACACACTGAGCATTACTTCAGGTTCGGTTGAAGAATCTTAATCTGAATGCAGTGCTCAAACTTTCCAGGGGCTGGAATCAAAAGTGCTAAAACCTCTTTGCAAGAATAATAATGTTTTGTGCATTTGTTGAAGCTGTAGAGCTTTAATAAACTCCTGAACATTGGATTTACAGAATATACAGTATCTCACAAAAGTGAGTAAATTTCAGCAACCATTTTATTATATTTTCTCAAATACTATAGCAATGAAACTTGGATATATTTTAGAGTAGTCAATGTGCAGCTTGTACAGCAGTACAGATTTACTGTCTTCTGAAAATAACTCAACATACAGCCATTATTGTCTTAATAACTGCCAACAAAAGTGAGTACACCATAAGTGAACATGTCAAAACTGTGTCCAAAGTGTCAATATTTTGTGTGAGCACCATTGTTAACTTGCACTGCCTTAATCCTCCTGGGCATGGTATTCACCAGAGCTGCACAAGTTGTTGCTGGGACCCTCTTCTATACTGCTATACAAGCTGCTTATTACTCTAAAAATATATCCAAGATTCATTTCTCTTGAGAAGATATACTAAAACGGTTGCTGAAATGGGAGGGTGCACTTACTTTTGTGAGATACTGTGATTGTTTGATTTTTGTACTTGATTTAAGTATAGTAGTGTTTTTAAGTTATTTAACCCCTTTAATTCAAGTGACCAGTATAAAAGTTAATAGATTTTCACCACTACAATATATTTTCACTTCATGGAGAACAATGGTCCTAATGGAAAGTGAATTTTGGTCACCATTTCAATTTATTACTGCATCCCTCCATTTCATACCAAACTGTAATTTCTCTTGATGCAGTGAGAGCTGCATCAAGAGAACCATGAGAGCTACCATGAGAGCTACACCTTTCCCCCCATTAATGTCCATCTTTTACCTGAGAATGTGCATTTTACAGGAACAATGAACTAGTAGCTCAGTAGTTAAGGCTCTGGTTACTGATTGAAAGTTCAGGACTTTAAACCCCATTAATGCCAAGCTGCCTTTTTTCGACCCTAAACAAGCCCGTAACCCTCTGGGTTTCAGGGGTGATGTATCATGGCTAAATTTGTGCTTTGACTTCAGCTTCCTAATATCGCTGGAAAATATAAAGAAGGCATGTTGCTGTGTTGTAATATATATGTGACAAGTAAAAAGTCTCCCTTTTCCGCAATGTTGATTTTAACACTCTTCTCTAATTACATTGGGGACATGAAAGTTCAGTGGTTAAGGCTCTGGGTTACTGACAGGGAGGTAGGAGGTAAGTCCCAGCATTGCCAAGCTGTCACTCCTGGGGCCCTTGTGCAAGGCCCTTAATCATCTGTGCTAAAGGGGTGCTGTATCATTGCTAACCCTGCACTTTGACCTTAACTTCTTATTAATGCTGGCATATGCGAAGAAAGAATTTTGGCCTTGGAAACATTTCCAGGAACTTTAGGTGCATCTTTTAGTAGCTTAGTGGTCAAGAGTCTGGGTAACTGATTGGAAGTTTAAGCCCCAGCACCTTCAAGCTGTCACTGTTGGACCCACGAGCAAAGCTCTTAACCCTCTCCGCTCAGAACGCTGTATAATGGCTGATCATGTGATCTGACAAAAAAAAATTACGGTGCTGTACTGTAAAAGCCTCTTTCTTTCTTTCTTTCTTTCTTTCTTTCTTTCTTTCTTTCTTTCTTTCTTTCTTTCTTTCTTTCTTTCTTTCTTTCTTTCTTTCTTTCTTTCTTTCTCTCCCAAACAGAGAAATAGGGACCAGTTTTAGTTAGCTCTAATAACCTTTTTAGTTCCTGCTTCCAAAAAGGTATTTAAAGACCCGAAGTGATTGATGTGGAGTTTTCTTTACAAACTAGCCAAGCCTATTACATACCAAAATAAATAAATAAAACAAAAAGAGGAGGTGCAGCACATCCGGTAAAAACAGAGCTTTTCTTCTAGGCTTTGTCAGGCAAGTCAAAAGTCAAGTGATTGTTACTTTGTACATGTTGGTAAAAGTATACAAGTCCCAGCGTTGGCTGAAGGTTCCTCCTACATGCCGTATTCAGCTTGTCAACAAAGCTCTATTAAAGTAATATACTTATATAACAAAGCAACAACAAAAGAAAAGCTTAGCTATAATGTTGGTTTTAAGGTATGAAGGGTTTTTTGTGTGTGTGAGCTGTAAACATAGCTGCATTTTGATCTTTATTTTAATTCCTGCATGCTAAATTGTAGAGAAAACAAGACAGTACAACTCTGATCATGATTCGAAACTGTCCAAATCGAAGCAATTGTGGTTTCCAAATGAAATTCTGATGTCATAGTTACATTTTTCATCACGTTTGATTGTTACGGAAACAAGCACAGGGGATTTGGTTGTGTCTTTAGAACTGTATGACCATTATGTCCCTCAGGAGAAAAAAGAAGTCCCAAGCAATGACAAGGAAACAGAGACCAAGAAGAAAAGAGAGAGAGAGAGAGAGAGAGAGAGAGAGAGAAAGAGAAAGAGAAAGAGAGAGAAAGAGCACCAGAAATCAATGGAGCAAATATCGCTGCAGGCTCGCACAGTTTTATCTGCCTTTGAACGCGTCAGCTTTAATTTGGCTTTGATCTCAATTTGCTGCCGTATACGGAGCTCCGTCTCTCCTCAATGAGGGCTGGAGAGGAAGGTTTTTCTACCGGATTTTCATCTTCTCAAGCACTGACTTTTCATCTTCTCCCTTTCTTGTTCAGTCTCTCGCTTCAGCTCCACAAAAAAACCCCTTCCAAATATGGAATCAGTTTTTGCATGTTTAATTTGCTCAGGATGGACTGAGGGGGGCTCACCGCAATTCAGCTCTTAAGGATACCAATGAGATATAATTTCACACCCTAAACTTGTCTTGTAGTCAGATATTTAGGTTGAATTTCTCTAAATTAAATTGTTAATTTTTTTTTTAAATACATTCTGGATTTTAACCCTTGACCACCAGGTTGTTGTGTAGTAAACTGCAATAAAATTAAACTTGAACACATCTCGGTAAACAATGTGAATGATATACAAAATCACTGCTATCTGCCTCCACAGATTGAATATGGCATCTATGGGTCGGATATGTTGGGTTAGGCCGCACAGAATAAATGACTCGGGGTTTAAGGAATTGTTACTTTTATAATGGAGCTGGAAATTATTAAATAATAAATGTTTTAGAATTGCCATTTGGAATAGTTTTGAATCTATTGTGCTGTATTTTGAACAGTAGTTGGATATTTTGCTGAAACCTGGCAACCCTGGTTAGCTATGAGGCAAGTCTATGAATTGGTAGACCAATGCTTAAGATGGTAGCACCTCCTAACTTGCTGTTCAGTTGCAAACTGATGCAAATTTTGCTTTATTGAGAACTGGATGTTCTCTGAAATGAACAAGATGAACAAGAGAGATGGAGAACCTCATGCATATGACAAGTGGCAAACAAAGTGTTCTGACTCAGACTTTCGGTACTTAGTGAACTCAGGGTCACGTTTGATGATCCTGCTGTCGGATGCCAGTTGCGGCTTGTGAACCTTTCAACCATTCGCCAACATGTTTTTTAGTTCGATGTCGCATCCTGTGTGAGTCATCCGGACAAACACGATCCCATACACTATCATACACATCATTCTGGGCTTTCAAGCCTCAGTGGACCAATTTTCTAGCCCATGTTTATATTACTGTACAAATATTAACCTTGGAACAGTGGCTGAGCTGAATTAATGCAGATTTAGTGCACATACAGTATGCGATATGTTTGACAACACTCAGCAAGACTGGGTGCAAAAACTCATTATACATTACAACTTATTATAACTAATCCTTATATATAAAGTACCTCGATATTGCACTAATGCTTCATTTTTGTCGCTCTCCTTTTCATTCTGTCTTTTATATATGTGGACACAGGTCTTCCAGACACAACAGTTGGCATACAGCACAGCTGGTCAGGTTCTCACCGACACCCCTCCGGCACCACTTCTTCTCCCTCTTGCCTCGTCTACCTCCATCTCATCTGGCAGAGATGGATAGAGAGAGAGAGAAAGAACAATAGAGAGAAAGCAAGAGACAGAGAGAGTAAGGGTCACATAGAGCAAAACATAACGAATGTTTAAACTGAGGAAATTTTAAGAAAAACTTAAGGTCATTTTGAATTTTATGGCTAAACCACGTCTCAAAGAATTTAGGACGGGGCAACAAAAGAAAGGTAAGTGTTGAAGAAACATTGAAGGTTGAAGGTTAATTGACAACAGGTCGGTAAGATGATTGGGTATAAGTGATCTCTAATATCTTAGAGAGGTACTTATTTAAAGAAGTAAAGATGGCCAGAGCTTCACTAATCTGTTAAAGACTGTGTTTACAATTTGAAGAACAATTTCAGAATAATGTAAAGGGACAAGGGCAAAAATCGATGTCGATAATCTTCAGGCCATAAGTCGGCATTGCATCTAAAACAGTCATGTAATTGAAATCTGTGCATGGGCTCATTAACACCTCCAGAAATGACTGTCTGTGAACACAGTTTGCCATCATCCAAAAATGCAGGTTAAATCTCCATTATGCAAAGAAAAAACATGTGTGAACATGATCCAGAAACACCACCATCCTCTCTGGGCCAGAGCTCATTTAAAATGTACTAAGGCAAAGTGGAAAACTGTTCTGTGGTCAGACGAATTAATGGTTTTATTTATTTTTGGCAGCTATGGACACCATGTCCTCCAAACTAAAGAGGAAAAAGATAATCTCGCTTGTTATCAGCACCCAGTTGCAAAAGCCACATCTCTGACGAATGGCGTGTGATGGGAGTGCATTATAGCCTGTGGAATGGGTAGCTTACAGATTTGAAAAGGCCCCATCAATGCTGAATGTTATATACAGGTTTTAGAGAAACAAATGCTTTCACACAAGGCCTTGCTGACTTGAGCATGACAATGCTAACTGCATACTGTATCTATTACTATAGTATGACTTTGTAGTAGAAGAGTCCAGGTGCTGAACTGGGCTGAATGATGTCTAGACATTTTTGAAAAAATTTGGCGAATCATCTTGACCACCATGTGTGTGTGTGTGTGTGTGTGTGTGTGTGTGTGTGTGTGTGTGTGTGTGTGTGTGTGTGTGTTTATGCAAGGTGACTAGGATCAGTGATGATTTCTACACAATAGAGGTTTATACTTAAAGCTATAAGTTTTGTGTGTGTGTGTGTGTGTGTGTGTGTGTTTGTGTGTGTGTGTGTCTATTGGGGTTGTCTGAGTGCTCGTTGCACAGAAGAAGACAGAAGAGAAGAGTGAGGGATCTCTGGCAGAGAAAGGCCAGCGTTCTCACTGAGGAGAATGGAGAGGAGTCTAATCTAATTTAGGAGGAGATTGTGTGCGTCTGTGTGAACTGTGGGAATAGTACGTGAAGGCCCTCCGCATGAATGGATCCTCCGGAGCCAAAATCAGCAGGGTGTCCCCATATCCCCTTTTTTTTTTATCCCTCTCTCTTTCTCATTCTTTCTCTCTCATCTTTCTATCCCTCACTCCCTCCACCCCCCCTTACCCGCTGCTGAATCCAGTCCTGGCACTCAAAGAGGGATTAGAGAAAAGAGAGCAAGAGAGAGAGAGAGAGAGAGAGAGAGAGAGAGAGAGAGAGAGAGAGAGAGAGAGAGAGACTCCTTCCTGATTAGCAATTCACACTCAAGTGCCCTTACAAGGACCTCGGGTAGTTTTCAATCACTTCATTATCTTTTAGAAACACACAAGCGATCTATTTGATTCATTTACTCCTCTAACCTTGGGTCACCTCTGTAATCTGGGACACATTAGGACCAGCGACACCTCAACCATCTGGTGCCATGTGATATGTTTGCAAACTCTTTAATTTCGTATTTAGCTAGTACTCTATTCCAAGAGTCTTTCTTAGGGCAGGAGTGGCATATATATATATATATATATATATATATATATATATATATATATATATATATATATATATATATAAATTCAATATCATGGTCTTGAGTACATCAAAGTTCACGTTTGATGACTTTAAAGGAACAGTTTGGCCGAAAATTAATTTTGCACAGCCAGGACGTGCTCGGCGTCTGGAGTTTGGGGTTTGCTTTATTTCTCACGTGTTGTACTTAAGAAACGGTTTAGAAAAAGGGCAGTATATGGACGTTATTTATCATATTTACAATCGATATTTACTATAAAGGGATCCAAATCAAGAACAAATCACTTCTATTGTAAGTTTGTCTTCAGGGTTTTGAGTCTGATCCTGAAAGACCGGCTTTCTTGTTTGTTTTCAGCTCTGTGATGTCCTTTAAGTCCTTTTCTGGAGAAACCACTTTGCCACGTGCTGTCAGAAGCCTTTAAGAATACATTGTTGAGAGAAAATTTAAGGATGCCAAAACTTTTGAAGAGAACTCACCTGTGTAATAAAGAACATTGCACTGTACCAGAAATAACATTTTCAGTAATATAGAGCACATTATTACATCACACTAGGGATGATAAGATTCACAGATTGGCATCGATGCATCGGCAGAAAAGTTAATAAAGTGATGCATCGATTTTAAAAAAGTGTCAGAGGATAAAAGTTTTGCGATGCATCGTTTTTGAACATATTTGCATCAGTAAAATCCTATTTACTTATTTTGTAATTATTAATAGATGTGCTATACTTTGATTATTTAGAAAGTAACCAATAATTGGTGACCAATAATTTATATGTAGATTAATTTCTTCTCGCCAAACTGTTTCTCAAGCGCGTTCTCTCGGCACCACTGCTGCTACGTGAATATGACGTATTACAACACTACGGAGACCGAGGCGTGTCCTGAGAGTCAGAGAATATAGATTAACATGGCAGAGGTAGAGCTGCATCTTCTTGTATACATTTCTTTTTTGCAGTTTGTAAAAATGCCATGTTCCAGAAGACAGGAAGAAAGGAAGGAAGTAATTTAATGATTTGCTGTCTGAAGTAAAAGCAAATGATCTGTACCATATTAAATTAAATACCCTTATATTTCTTTCCATTGGATAGTTTGGCATTAAATCGAAACGTTTTGAATCAAATCGAAATCATGTTACTGCATAGTAATGGGGTAAATCATATATGCTTCGAGATGTGAAACCCATTGGCTTCAGTTAAGGAGATACATATCCCTACATCACACTAGCTTCTGCTGCAATAGCTTCCGCCTATTATGGCTTGCTGAATGATGGGCAGTTGAAAGCAGAGCTCAGTAGTTAAGTGTTATCGCTTCCGAGAGCACCGTATGTTTGACACAGTCCATGAAGTCATCTGTTTACACACCGCATGATGGAAAGGCTCATCCATCTGCTCCTCGGTTTCAACCCTGTGCTGTTTCCGGGGCTGATTGAGAAATTCTTTTACAGTGAGTTTGTCAGTCTGAGAAATTAACTTGAATAGATAAATCACTATTAAAACCAGGATTCACATAAAAAAAACTCGAGTGCAGTAAACCTTTGATCATGAAGTATGTCAATGGTTTAATAACAACGTGTCTATTTATGAAATATAATCATAACACTAGACGGCATTTATGAGCTTGGACTGACACCAGAGCCATGCCTCATTGAGACAGGCAAATAGTCTACAGAGCAAAAGGGATCGGGATAATAGATTGTCTTTATTTATTTATTTTACAGAGACAGATATTAGATAATAAATTATTTTAAAAGATTTGTATTCGATTTTTTGTTGTTGCTGCGTTTTAGGCTTTAATAAAACCAGACGTGCCAGAATGCGTTAAAGACAAAATAAAATACAGTAGAGACAGTTAAAAAAAGTTGGACAGTTTGACCTTATACACAAAAGGGGACAATTAGAAGACATTAATAAATGATCTGTTGTTGAACCTTTAAAAGTGCATGTCCTCGCTGAATGTAGCACACGTTTGAAGTAGTCGAGGGCTTAAATGATTAATAGGGGAGAGCAGGAGAGAGTTTCCTCCGCTTAACTGACGCATTTCTTTATCGCCTATCGAAAATGCAAAGATTCCTTGAGAGGAGAGGAGAGGAGAGGAGAGGAGAGGAGAGGAGAGAAGGAGAGGAGATGAGAGGCCCATAGTAAACAGATTAAGCTCCTGCCCCTCCCATACGTTTAATCAACATGCCCTTTCAGTCTGAGAGCACAATATGAAACATGGGCAAAATCCACCACCGCTACCAGCCCCCAACACACACACACACACACACACACACACACACACACACACACACACACACACACACACACACACACACACACACACACACACACACAAATAATTTGAAACCTATGCATGCAAAGTCAATAGTCAGACTATCTGGCACAAAAAAACATATATTAACTTCGCTGTTGTCAGTTGTGTGTGTGTGTGTGTGTGTGTGTGTGTGTGTGTGTGTGTGTGTGTGTGTGTGTGTGTGTGTGTGTGTGCATGTCTGGTGCATGTCTGTGTGTTAGAACCAAAATAAATATAGAATAGCATAGAATAGAATAGAATTAAATAGAATAGAATAGAATAGAATAGAATAGAACATTCCAGGTCAGTATAAAGTGATCATACAAATCCACAGAGATGATGAAAGTATTTTCTAAAGCAAGGCAAAGTGAAAATACACAAAGTTTTTAGATACTAGCAGTAAATTAGTGTCTCTTCCATTAACTGCAGGTCTTCTACCTAAGTAAAAGTACTGTTACTTCAATGGAATTGATAGAATTTGATAGAATAGAATTAATTATTGCACAATAAAGTTATCAGTCTAAAAACACAGGGGTTTGGCGGAATTCTAGTTCAAAATGGATAAGAAGACATCAATCTCAGATTAGTTGTTTATAATTAAATTAACACCTGTACAAGTTAAAGTACAATAAATAAATGAATGAATAAATAAATAAATAAATAAATAACACTACAGTCTATGACTTGAGTGTAATGTGAGTTATGCACTTTTGCAGCAAAAAAAAAAAAATGTCATAATGTTATAATGTCATGTATGAAAATGAGAGAAATCACCAATGCGGATTTAGAATTCAGACAGTGAGCAAACGCATTGAAACACTTTGAACTGCATCTGCATCACTAGTGTCTGTCTTTTCTGTCTCCATATTTCCTGCTTTTGAGTTTAGTGCATTTGCTCTCTGCCCGCCAATCAGTGCAGTAGTTTCCGCTGCGCAATTGGTTTTCCGCTTGCATAATTTTTATTAATTGATTTTATTTTACTCAAAAACCAATATGATTTCAAATGTAGTTAAGTACAATACTTAGAACAAAATATACGTAAGAAAAAGTAAAATACAGATTTTAAATACTACTTTAAATATTAGAGTACACAAAAAAACTACTCAATTACAGGAACACAAGTATTTATAAGTTGTTACTTTCCACCTCTGGCTGTAGTAGTGGTTGAGATCTAAGAGAAATGTAGGGAAATATCTGAAGATTATAGTACAATATTTAATATGTTATTTTATTTAAAATGTGTGTAACCTGGTGCTTTACTTACAATATTTTCTCATCTTTTGTATCAAGACTTTTCACCTTTTGGAGGTTGTGTTTGCATGTGGACCTGACCATCTTCAACAGCAGTCTCCATTCACAATATCTCCAATCATGCTGGAACCCTGTCTACTAGGGTCCATGAGCAAAATTATTTAACCACTAAAACGCTCAGATTTGTGCGCAAATTCAACTCACTTTTGCCCATAAAAGGATCAAATTAATGAATGAAATTTAGGCTTCAATGGAGCAAGTTTTTCCCCTTTCACCAAATGCAGTTAATTGTCAAAAACATGTTTAGTGTTCTATATTATGCTTCAATGGTTTTACACCGGAGTTTTAAGTTTTAATCATATAAAGCATTTTAAAATTTTTGCAAAAAACAGGATTGGGGAGAAAAAAAAACATATGCTTCAGGGGGGAAAAACAACTAATATGATTTCCATTCATTTCGACATTTATCTATATTCCCGAAAGGACCCGGGGAAGCCTTCTTCTTTTTTCACCCCTCCATTCTTTCATCCATGGTTAAATATGTAAATACAATGTCTAAAGTCATTCTTCAAAGGGGAACAAAAGAAGAAAGGGGTCTGACAGAGTGTGCGTGTATGTGGGGGGGGGGGGGGAGATAGCGGGGGAAAAAAGTTAGGGAGAGAAAGGGAGAGAGAGAGAGAGAGAGAGAGAGAGAGAGAGAGAGAGAGAGAGAGAGAGAGAGAGAGAGAGAGAAGGAGAGGGGTCGCTATAAAATGCTTTCCTTTCTCCATAACGTTAGCCAGAGGGGGGCCGCCTGCGGGCTGAGACGAGCAGCAGGGGTGCGAGCGGCCTCCATAGAATAACACATCGCTCACAAAAAACATGAAATATCTTTTCAGCCTGATCCATCAAAGCGCTGCCCCTCAATCCCTTTTTCTTTATTAGTTACAGAATTATCCCACACTTTCTGATTTGCTTCACAGCCAAAACCCAGCTAGCCATCGCTAGTTGAAACGAGGTAAAGGTAAAGGGTGTGTGTGTGTGCAGCAGAGTGAGCAAAAAATAAATAAAAAAGAACAGAAGATGCAGGAAAAAAAAAAGCAGAAAAACAGAAAGATGGGTGTTGCGGATCACTTTTTTTTATTCCTGGTTCAAAAGGAATCCCCTTGACCAGCAAAGCAACCATAAAAGAGTGCACAGGTGATAAACCATATGAGACAAAACACATTTAAATGGAGGATGCTAGCACACTGGAGGCTTTCTGCTATCCCTTGACCACCCTAACACCTACAGTACAGACCAAACGTTTGGACACACCTTCTCATTCAAAGAGTTTTCTTTATTTTCATGACTATGAAAATTGTAGATTCACACTGAAGGCATCAAAACTATGAATTAACACATGTGGAATTATATATGGAATTATATACATAACAAAAAAGTGTGAAACAACTGAAAAATTTCATATTCTAGGTTCTTCAAAGTAGCCACCTTTTGCTTTGATTACTGCTTTGCACACTCTTGGCATTCTCTTGATGAGCTTCAAAAGGTAGTCACCTGAAATGGTCTTCCAACTGTCTTGAAGGAGTTTCCCGAGAGATGCTTGGCACTTGTTGGCCCTTTTACCTTCACTCTGCGGTCCAGCTCACCCCTAAACCATCTCGATTGGGTTCGGGTTCGGTGACTGTGGAGGCCAGGTCATCTGGCGCAGCACCCCATCACTCTCCTTCTTGGTCAAATAGCCCTTGATGCCTTCAGTGTGACTTTTGGTCTGTACTGTATGATAGCTGAATTCAAATATATTGAGACCCTTGCAGCTGATTTTTTGTACAAACTTCTGCTCCTGCAATATAATAAAAGTCGCTTCCTGTATTGCCTTCAATGAATTTGTCTGAAATTGTAATAAAAAATTGGAAATACACCTGATACGTGCAGGTCCACAGCCATCAATCTACTAAGTGTTAAAAAAGTTTTTGGCTTTCACCCATGTTGACGGATGACAGAATGGCGGGTGTGACACGACGCAACAGAATTCCCCTTTGAGTCACGCTTGACAATTTGTTCTTATTCTTAAGGGTTGTCTATATAAAAGTTTATTTTTCACACATCTTGTTTGCTTGTACTCGTGCCAATAATTCTGCAGTTCACAGTATGCTTTGGTTCGGCTAGAGTGAATAGGGAATTGCTTAATCCCAAACAAATGAGGATGTGAGAAAAACAGGGTAATATTCTTCACTAATCACGAGAATTTTTTTTTTATCATATTCTCATATTCTCAAACCTGCGACTTTTCTTTTTACTCTACAGAAAGTTTTCGGTAACAGGAAGTCGTGGATGTATGGAAGTCCCAAGAGGCCATGCATTACGATATTTATTTTCTTAGTTGTTTTTTTGCGATCACGACTTCACGCGTTGTTTTCTCATGATTTAAACATTAATATTTTCACCATAATAAAAGTTGTTTGCTCGTGATCTCGACATTACAAAAGGTTTTCTCATTTTCGCATAACCCCCAACATTACAGATGTTGTTTTTGTTGCCAGGTGCCAGTTTCCTTTCATTTAGGCATTATAGGGGATCTGCCACAGCCCTAGCGGAAGCCGAGGTCAACGAAGAGGCGGGGTTTTGAGTATTAAAGCACCGTCGCAAAGGAAGGAAAAGGAGGATGATATAGAGAGAAGCAGAATCCTGAAGCCTCTACATACCCCCACGTAGACGTTTTTCTGTTTAGACACACTAGGGTTAGAGGCAAGTGCCACCCGGTGTATTTTTGGGCAGGTTAGGATGTACATAGCAGGAAAGTTGTTTTGTTTTGTTCTTTGTTTTGGCACCGTCACCGAGTCCACCTCAGCGATTCACTATTTCAAGTTTATTGATCTTGGCTGTTTGCTTCTTTCTTTTGTTTGGTTGAATATAATCCTGTCCCTTGCACATGTAATTTTGTATTATACACTAGAAAGTAAAGTGAAAAAAAAACCAAAACTGGATCTCAGTTATGTCTTTTCTTCCAACATCCCTCACAAAAACACTAAATATGTTACTTCCCTACAAAGTATCAAAGTACCAAAGGATCAAAGGATCAAAGTAATGCAATCATTCATGCTGTTGCGATGATGCTGCATCTAGAACATGCTCTTATACCGGATACACAGAACAAAGTCCTGATCTCGACAAAACATCTCTTGTTATATGTCAAGATCACGAGAAAACTAAGTCGTGTTAACAAGAAGACTTTTGTTATGCCGAGAAATTTTATTCGTGATCATGAAAAAACAAGAAAAAAAAATTATAATGCATGGCCACCTGAATGAGCTCCAATGAGTTCAATCACAAATATGTTTATTCATTTGGTCTTGTGACAACATTGTTATAGAAGAGAATAACTTCAATCCAATTTTACATTTGAGAGTGAGATGAACCTAATAAACCACAAAGAGCTTTTTGACCCAGCTTGATCAGGGATGCCAATATTTCTAAACAAAAGTTTGGACACACCTTCTCATTCAAAGAGTTTTCTTTATTTTCATGACTATGAAAATTGTAGAGTCACACTGAAGGCATCAAGGGCTATTTAACCAAGAAGGAGAGTGATGGGTGCTGCGCCAGATGACCTGGCCTCCACAGTCATGAACCCAATCGAGATGGTTAAGGGGTGAGCTGGACCGCAGAGTGAAGGCAAAAGGGCCAACAAGTGCCAAGCATCTCTCGGGGAACTCCTTCAAGACTGTTGGAAGACCATTTCAGGTGACTACCTCTTGAAGCTCTTCAAGAGAATGCCAAGAGTGTGCAAAGCAGTAATCAAAGCAAAAGGTGGCTACTTTGAAGAACCTAGAATATGACATTTTTCAGTTGTTTCACCCTTTTTTGTTATGTATATAATTCCTTATATAATTCCACATGTGTTAATTCATAGTTTTGATGCCTTCAGTGTGAATCTACAATTTTCATAGTCATGAAAATAAAGAAAACTCTTTGAATGAGAAGGTGTGTCCAAACGTTTGGTCTGTACTGTATGTGCTAGGCAAAGGTCAGAAGTTTGTCTAGTTGGGTCCTCGTGTCCAGGAGGTGTAAACAGTGTAACTCTTCGTCTCAAACAACACACTCGACGATCATCACAGGACTGTTTGCTAATACTGAGGACTATCAGTGAGTCCAGATTTGCAGAACGGAAAAACAATAAAACAGGGTCCTAAACTTCTGCTTTGTTTTTTTATATTTATGTATTTTTTTAGCACATCCTTGGCCATTGGGTTTGCATGGCTTATGGGAGTCTGGCTTTTATTAGTTGTTTTGCTCGAGAAAACGGGTGATATGCAGCAGAACAGTTACCATCTGCAGAAATTTGTTCAACAAAGACACACGATGTCTCCATCCATCACAAATACATTTTCATTCACTTGCTCTGGACTGAATTTTGCCGCACGCCATCATTATTAAGCCTCGTGTCAATTCAAAGGATGACATACCATAGAGGGTTATAGACTTTGTTTGTAATTACAGGCAGGGCTGAAACTGGTTATATGACGCTAAAAGGCTTGGAAGCACACCCACATTTTACATTTCCTCCTAACAAACACACCATACATAGCAGCAGTGATCATTAGACAGCTAATCCTTCTATCAGTTTACTCTGACTGAGGATCATCAGAGCTGGCAGCCATGCCAGGGTTAATGCCCTGTGAGCAAAGATCGAGCCCTGGCACGCCGATCCCCCCCAAAACCGGCATGAAACGCGGATGAATCAACTCGACCTAGACTGAAAGGGCTTTGTCTAAGAGCTCATCCTGCAGGCATTTTTTTTCCTCCTGTGAGAATTCGCAACGACGAAGGGGAAAGAAGAGAAAAACCGCCATAGGTTAAGAATGCCTCCTATGTAATGACACGCCTGCGTCTCATCAAGAGGCCATGCGCTGTATTTCTTAAAAGGGCAAAATTTCACTAATTCATTCGTTGCAGTGCACAAAGCCATGCGATTCAATACAGAACAAACGTCAACTGTTAGCAGATGATAATGAAGTTAATAGAATTTCACATTAGAAAAGATGAGTTTTCTATGCGCGTATGTCAGCATATACAATTTCTAAGTATAATATAGTAACCAATGGAATCACAGACAGCATTCTGTGGTGTGATTAGTGTCACTCTCTCACGTGTTTCAGTTTTGTATGAATTCATGTAAAAATTACTTTTAAAGTATCATTCATCAGGAAAATATAACGAAATAAGCCGACCGGTTATCAATCAAGATCGATCAGTGTTTTCTTTTTTGTGATGTTTAAATAACAGTGGATCAGATTCTGGATATCCAGTACCCGGATGGGCATAAGGTGAGATTTATGATGTGATACCCGTTAGAAGCAGGGTGCAATATACACACACTTATTTGCATTTCGAGACTGTTGCAATGCTAATCGCTGAAAAAAATAAACAAGTGAAGAACATATTAGTAGGATTTTTTAACGTTCTTTCATTCATACTTTTGTCTCTCTCCTTCTTTTCTCTTACCTTCTTCCTTGTTGCTATGCAATGGTTAAGGCTTTGGGTTACTAATCAGACCACTCTTGTGGCCCTTGAACAAGACCCTTAACCCTCTGTGCTCCAGGTGCATCACTGGGATATGTGAAGAAATAATTTCACTGTACAAGCATAACTTTCTTTATTTTCAGCCAGTCTCTTTCTCTTTCTTACTCAAATACAATAAGTTGATCAATCAGTCTCTCTCTCTCTCTTTCTCTCTCCCTCCCTACTTACTTCTATATCTTTTCTTCTTTGTCTCTCTGTTATTTATTAGTATACTACGTGCAGGTAAATTAGACTTCTTACATTTCTATTACAATACATGTTTTTTTCATTTTTATTCTCTTTTTCCTCCTCTCTCTGTCTCTCAGACATGCTATTAATCCATATGTGACTATTAGGTAAATATATCTAAATCTACACCTCATATATTTGCATTCTCTTTCTCTGTTATAGAGAAAGGAAGGCATTTTACGGCTCTCTCTCTCTCACTTTCTCTCTTAAACTTTTTCCCTCTTTCCCCCATCCCCCTGCTTTCTCTCTCAGTCAGGGTATTATTGGTAAATGACTTATAAGAAGCTTATCCTACAAGTTAATACCTTATTTACTGTATACCTGCCGTTAGATGCATTATCCTGTTTTTGCACCTGTCATCTATAGTTCTCGTACAATCTTTACACGGTCTAATGCCTCTCTCTCTCTCTCTCTCTCTCTCTCTCTCTCTCTCTCTCTCTCTGTCTCTCTGTCTTTCATAGTCGTTTTATTAATCACTATATTACTTATAGGTAAATCATCTTATAGGCTAAGCCCTGTAGGAGATAGAGGAAGTGGTAGCTCGGTGGTTAAAGTGCTGGGTTAGTGATCAGAAGGTCAGGGGTTCAAGCCCCACCTCTGGGGCCTCTGAGCAGGGCCCCTAACCCTCAGTGTTCCAGGAATGCTGCATCATGGCTGACCCTGTGCTCTTACCCAAGCTCCCAACATCACTGGACTGCACACCTTAACAGTGATGGAACTGTAATGAATAGACATTCTGTGCCACACAGATGAGAATAGGTTCTCTTTTGAGTCTGGTTCCTCTCAAGGTTTCTTCCTCATGCCATCTCAGGAAACATTTTCTTGCCACAGTTACCACTTGCCTGCTCATTAGGGACAAACTTATTGTTAAAAACAATAACAATTCTAAAAATACAAATCTATACATTCTTTTATTACCAGTGGATTTCTCTGAAGCTGCTTTGAGACAATCTCCATTGTTCGGAAGTGCTCTACAAATCAAAATGAATTGAACTGAATATTCAAAGAAAGAATTTCTCTGTGCTGTAATATACATGTGACAAGTATAAAGCACCTTTCACCAACTGTAACCAACAATAAACCATTGGATGCCTTGTATCTATTTGAACCCTTAGTTTACATACTCTCTCTCTCTCCTTCTCTCTCTTGCTCACTCTCTCTTTCATTTATAGGTAAATTAGCCTGCAAATTAATAACTTAAATACCTGCTATTGAATGCACTGTTTTCATTTGAACTTTCATTCTCTTTTATTCTCTCTCTCTCTCTCTCTCTCTCTCTCTCTCTCTCTCTCTCTCTCTCTCTCTCTCTCTCTCTCTCTCCAGTCCAGTTCACAGATGCTTTATTAGCACGACTGGTTTAACATTGTTGCCAAAGCTGAGTATAACACAAACTAAATGAACAATTAAAACATATAAAGAAATAGAAATAAAGTGAAAAAATAAATACTAATATAAAAAAAAAAAAATTAAAAAAAGGTGGTAGTGGGGGTGGGGGGTGAAGCCTGCTTGGTTCCAATCACTATCTTTCTTTCTTTTTTAATGTATTAATTATAGGTCACTTATGGACCCCTCAAATCCCTGAATACATTGTATTTATACATTTCACCCACCATCTATAGTTTTAGAAAAAATGATCTTTTTCATAAATATGATCTTCCTCTCTTTTTCTTTATCAGACTTTTACCTATATGTAAATTTGCCTAAAAGCTAATACCTCATACCCCTACTATTGAATGCACAGATTTTATTTGTACTTTCATTTTCTTTCATTCTCTCACTTACTTTCTCTCTCTCTCTCTCTCTCTCTCTCTCTCTCTCTCTCTCTCTCTCTCTCTCTCTCATTTTCTTTCATTCTCTCTCTCTCTTTCTCTCTCTCTCTCTCTTTCTCTCTCCTATTAATCTTAAGTTATTCATCAGTCTATTACTTATAGGTAAATATGTCTACATGATAATAACTCTTACCCCAGCTGCTGAATGAACAGATTGTATTTGTACTTTCATTCTCTCTCTCTCTCTCTCTCTCTCTCTCTCTCTCTCTCTCTCTCTCTCCCTCTCTCTCTATTTATTCTATTTTTAGAATACATCCACATCCCTGCTATTAAATGCACAGTATTTCATTCATTTGCATTCACCATCTATAGTTTTATTACAAACTTTGTGATAATATGATCTCTCTCTCTCTCTCTCTCTCTCTCTCTCTCTCTCTCTCTCTCTCTCTCTGTCCTTCCTCTCATTCATTTCGTATGAATTCCTATGAAGCACTTGGCTCTTCTGTTATTGTACTAGTAAAACTAGACACCTCCTTCAAAAAAAGAGGAAAAAAGCCAGCTTGGTTCCGCTAAACAATAAACTGTGAGGCGAATCCGAGGGCATAAAACACTCTCCTCCTTTTCTTCTCCCTCTCTCACACAATGGTCCAAACCGTGAAAATCGCCAGTTGTAAAGAAAAAGGACACATCTCGATTGGAGGGAGACGGAAAAAAAGGCACTCGGATGTCTAAGGCGAGGACAAAAAAAAAAAAAAAAAAAAAAAAAAAGAAAGAAGGAAAGACGCAATTTAAAAAAATAATAATAATAAAAAACGCGCCCTGCAAAAAAAAAAAAACAACAACAACAACAAAGAAAAAAAAGTTTTGTTTAGTTTTATGAAGAAGAACATAACATCAAAATGGTCTGATGGAACATGGCTATGATATTCGGGGGTTAAAAAAAAGTGTTGGTTGGAGTGTAAAACCTCCTCCAGGCTGCTCCGTGGGGTGGTTTTTGTGGAGGGGGGTATAATCGCCGTGTCAGTTTAGGCTTTCTTATGCAAAGAGGTTGTGTTTGAAGGCGGATCTTTCAGCAGGTTAGACTCACACTCCAGCTCACACTCCAGCTCACACGAATCTCTCAGACGGAGCTGCGAGGAGTACTACCTTCTCACTTTCTCATTTCCTATGCCTTTCTTGTTTGAGGGATTTCACAGGAGTTTTTTTTATTTTCTATAGAAACCTCGTGTTGTTGTTTGTAAAAAAAAAAAAAAAAAAAAAAGTATCAGTGCTTCTTAAAAGATGGACAAAATGTCCTTAATGACTCACAGGACTGAAGATTTACAGAAATCTCTGGATTACATTTAAAAAAAAAACTTACCCAGATGAGTACAGCGTCTGTGTTCGATAAAATGGGTGGATTTTTTTCTTCTTTCTCCATATGACGGTGCGTGTCTTCATGGAAAGTGTTTCCCATGTTTTCCGAGATGTTCTGAAAGGTTCTCCGTGGAGTACGCCGGCAACGTCTTGACTTCTAGAGGGTCCGTTGGACACAGCGCGTAGTTGTCCGACAAGTTTGTTTTTCTCTGTGAGTCGAATCTGCAGCTCAACCGACCCATCCCGCAAGCACGATCGACAAGACGGGGCAAAATAGGTGCTGTTTTGAAAGGCAAACGTTTGTGTAATAACTTACATGTACTACATGAGATAACCCCAGTGTCTGGAAAAAATGTTTTACTCCGCATTTAAATGGAGTCTTTTCAGCTTGCTGGGGCTTTATTTCGGGACACACTTGTGCTCTGCCATCAGCTCCATCGACCAGGACCGACCAGGGGAAGGCAGATGCCAGGAAATCACTATTCCTCTCTGCAAGGACATTGGTTATAACTTGACCGTTATGCCCAACTTGATGGGGCACGAGGACCAGGTAGAGGCTTCCATAAAGCTTCACGAGTTCGTCCCGCTGATCGAGTTCGGCTGCCACAGCCACCTCAAGTTTTTCCTGTGCTCTCTCTATGCCCCCATGTGCACGGAGCAGGTCTCCACGCCAATCCCAGCCTGCCGAGTGATGTGCGAGCAGGCAAGGCAGAAGTGTTCCCCTATTATGGAGCAGTTTAATTTTCACTGGCCCGACTCGCTAGACTGTTCCCGGTTGCCTAATAAGAACGATCCCAACTTCCTTTGCATGGAGGCTCCAAACAACGGCAGCGACGAAACTTCTTCCAAAGGATTGCACACCCAGCCTCCAGACTCGCGCCCTCCTCGACACGGTAGCAACCAGGATCTAAACATTAAGGAGAGGATGGGCAAGGAAACTTGCGGGAACCCTGGAAAGTTCCACTACGTGCAGAAAAGTGAGTCATGTGCCCCGAAGTGTTACCCCAAAGTGGATGTGTACTGGAGTCAGGCGGACAAGCGCTTCTCCCTGGTCTGGATCGCTATCTGGTCCATCCTTTGCTTCGTCTCTAGCGCTTTCACCGTCCTAACCTTCCTCATTGACCCACAGCGGTTCAGGTACCCCGAGCGCCCCATCATTTTCCTTTCTATGTCCTACTGTGTCTATTCTGTTGGCTACCTCATTCGACTGTTTGTTGGAGCTGAAAATGTGGCCTGTGACTGTGACAGCGGTGTCCAGTACATCATCCAGGAGGGCCTGGAGAGCACAGGGTGCACTATAGTCTTCCTAATCCTCTACTATTTTGGCATGGCTAGCTCCCTCTGGTGGGTGATTCTGACTCTCACCTGGTTCCTGGCAGCTGGAAAGAAATGGGGACATGAGGCGATTGAAGCCAACAGCAGCTACTTTCACCTCGCTGCATGGGCCATTCCAGCTATAAAGACTATCCTGATTCTGGTCATGAGAAAGGTAGCGGGCGATGAATTGACAGGTATCTGTTATGTAGGCAGCATGGACGTCAAGGCTATGACTGGCTTTGTCCTAATCCCTCTGTCTTGCTACCTCATCATAGGCACCTCATTTCTGCTCTCCGGCTTTGTCGCACTTTTTCACATTCGCAAGGTTATGAAAACAGAAGGGGAGAACACTGACAAACTGGAGAAGCTGATGGTGCGGATTGGAGTGTTCTCTGTCCTCTACACTGTCCCTGCCACCTGTGTGATTGCATGCTACTTCTACGAGCGTCTCAACATGGACTACTGGAAAGTTCTAGCAGGAGAGCAGCGCTGCATGGAGGGGGTGAACGGGAGCGGAGAAGAGTGCACCATGAAGAGCTCCATTCCTGCCGTTGAGATATTCATGGTGAAAATCTTTATGCTACTGGTGGTGGGCATCACCAGCGGCATGTGGATCTGGACTTCTAAGACTCTGCAGTCATGGCAGAACGTATTTAGCCGCAAACTGAGGAAGAGGGCACGGAGGAAGGCAGCGTGCGTTTTCACAGGCACTCGTCCCTACTTAAAACCTCACCCTGCACTGAAGGGACACAAATCAAAGTATGAACCCACTGGCGCTCCGGCCACGTGTGTATGAGCAGAAAATCTTACGCACAAAACAAAAGAACACACGTATGCGGGACACTTATGTTTATTTTTTCAACACGGTTCATGTTAGAGTCTGTGGGTGAACAAGCCACTGCAAAATACAGGACACAAAGTTCATGTATATTTTATGCAAGCCTTATTTTATAAAAAAAAAAAAAAAACCTACAGTGTTCTAAGGACAGATTGTTTGACAGATTCTCAAAAATGTCTGTATGAAAAAAAGCCACCAGGCACCGAAAATAAGTTGCATTGTATTTGTTATCCACTTAAGAAACTTTGTGGAGTTTGAAACCTTTTTGTTGTTGTTGTTGTTTTTTTTTTCAGAAGTGATCAAGTCCTCTTTGAGGTTATGTCACTGGGAATGGCTATATCATGTGCAATAGATGTTTCTCTCAGTGATCGACTCTTAATACTGTAGTGGCCCATTAAAGACACTAAAAGGATTCTGCATACAATACGTGAGTGAATGAGCTGAGGCGGGAGCTCCTCGGCTTCGTGTTCCTGCGGCTTTTCTATGGAAATTGAGCCTGTGTCACACACTTCTACATTGACATTGCAGAGCAGCTGTTGGCTGCGGCGAATGAAGCGGCCTTTGTGAAGGCCCTCCATGGCATAAAGCAAATCTACAAGCACTAAATGTTGTCGTAAAAGACAGAGGCCTTTTGATGGGGCGTTTTGTACAGCAGGTTCTTAGCCCTTTGGTTTGTTTTTTTGTCACACTGAGCTCTTTTTTTTTTCTTTTGTAGCTGAACAAATCCTTTGTTTATATTTCTAAATAAAAGTTCATATTTTGTAAAAAAATAATAAAAACCTTCTAGTTTATGATGTTCAGAAACTAGAGTCTCTGACTTGGGTGTTTGTTTGTTCTTTATGTTCAGCAATGATCAGTAATGTTTTTTTTACTTACAGGTAGTGACATTAAGTTGTAAAAAAAAAAAAGAAATATAGAACTTGGAAGTTTTTTAAAGATGCATGAACAGGATCATAACAAAGGAGACTCAATGTTACCTGACAAAAGGTCGTGATGGACTGCTGAACTGCAGGAGATGCAAATTCAAAGCAATTTTATCCTATTTATACATTGAGCAATTGAGAGTTAAGGGCCTTGCTGAAGGGCTCAGCAGGAAACTGGCAATCCAAAGCGCAAAACTTAACCACTGAGCTGCCACTTCCCAGTGAGTTTCCATGGCCAGATCTATCTATCTATCTATCTATCTATCTATCTATCTATCTATCTATCTATCTATCTATCTATCTATCTATCTATCTATCTATCTATCTATCTATCTATCTAGTTCAAATTTTATTTGTCACATACACATACATACAGAGTACGACATGCAGTGAAATGCTTTTTACGACTGTCCAGCATTTAACCATGAAAACAATAATAGAATATAAGGCTAAAAAAATAAAGTTGATAAATAAAAAAAGTATAAAGTATAGAAAATATATGTATATACATGAATTCTAGACAGGGAAGGATGCGTATGGCAGTACAAATTAAAGTGATTTAGTGTGATTGTATGGTAGTGTGATTGATAGTGTGATTGATAGTGTGATTGTGTATATATATATATATATATATATATATATATATATATATATATATAATATATATATATATATATATATATATATATATAAATGCCACAGTAAGATTGGTATTATTGCTGTTATGTCACTTAGAAAAAAAACCCATAGTTTTAATTAAATCTTTTTATGTATAAATATTTATCTGTATTAAAATTATATTTTGGGTGAAAAATTGATTTGCTGGCTTTATATTAGCAAAATAAGAATATGACTTATTGTAAAAAAAAAAAAAAAAAGGTAAGTTATTTTGTCTATTGCTGTTTATAAAGATGCCTCTTCCTGCCCACAAGAATACTTGTTTAGAAGAGACTGGAACGGGAGGGAGGGAGTAAAAATAAAAAGTTTGATGGCATCAAAGAGATTACGAACAAAGCTAGATTTTTCCATGTTTCCAAAACCAACCACTTTTGAAATGCCTGGCTTTCATATTTCTCCCCTATTAATCTATTCACTTCTATGTTCTGTTCAAAAACAATACAGAAGCCAAGGCTTTAAAGCTTTTTTGCTTTTTTTTTTTTTTTTTAATCGTAACATCAAATCAGGTCATGTTTGTTGCCTAACTTTTAATTGCATGATGCAGTCTTACAGTTGCATGTCAGAGAGCTTAAAAGTGTGTGTGTCATAGTCAGAAGGTGTAACTTGGATCCCAAACGGCTCAAGCAATGGCGTGTATTCGAGTTATGCTTTAAAGTTAAGCTTGAAGGATTTGAAAAGTTTACAAAGTGGCATTTGAGCGTTCTCATGCAAGAGCTCAGCTGGGATTATGTAATACGTCTGAGTCGAGAAAAAAAAAATGGCATAACTTCAAAAGCTGAGTTGCAGCAGAGCGTGATATTCAAAGCACGTTAGCTTTTTTTCTTAGCCTTATTGCATCTTTGGTGCATTTGGTCCGGTCTGACCATATAAGGCATTTCTGATGGCGTTATACCAGTCATCGATATCTCACTTGATCAGACCAGATTGCTGGCGTTTAGAAAGCATTTCCATTTACATTCAAAAACCAAAATGAGTTTGTTTTTTTTTATTAAAAAAATGGAATGATTAGGCAAAAAATTCGTCAGTCAATGAGTGTATTATATTTATAGTGAGTTTTAGAAGTATTAAACTGGCCTGTTGCATGTATTGGAGAAACTCAAAATAAGCTTAATTAAACCGCTTTAATAGTACTTTTACTGGCTTTGTTTAAACAAATTTCTTCGCTCGGATCAACACATTAGCTCGTGAATTCTTTTGAAGTTGATCTCAGGTGTCTGCTTGTCAGCCAAACAAGGAGATAAGCACTGTTTCATGGGTGATTGAGCATGTATGTTCCTCTTCTACACAGATAAACATAAGTGTTACCCTGCACCCTAACAGGATTAGGAAGTAGCAAGTGGTAAGTAAGAAGAAAGTCTAATGCACATTAGATATAACTATCAAGAGGAATTTGAGCCACCTGAGAGATTTATGCACAGGGCCTCCCTGCTTCTTTTCACTGGACAATTCTTCCTCCCCTCAGGGTCCCGTGTCTACTCCGGCTTGTTCAGAACATTTCCACACTCAGGCCAAGGTTACAGTTAATGTTTTTTAGACTAAGTGCTTTAAGGTTAAGTTTATCATAAATTAGGATAAAGTTAATAAAATGTAGGTTATGCCAGTTAGATACTTGTGTATGATTATAGGTACTAAACTATGGTTTAATTAGGGTAGGGCAACTGGAATTAGCATAAGGATAAAGTAACTTTAAGGATACTGAGATTAAACTGATGGTTACGGAGGTTACGTTTGTTGAGGATCAGGTAAAGGTTACTAAGGTTCAGTCAAATGTTTCTGAGATTAGAGTGAGGGTTAATGAAGTTACTTTGGGTAAAGTAAGTGTTACTGAAGTAAATAAAAGGTAAATGTTACTATGGTAATGGACAGTGAATATAACTGTAGTATAGGTACGTGTTACTTTGGTAAAGGACAGTAAATATTACTGTGGTAAAGCTAAGTGTTACTGTGGTAAAGGTAAATGTTACTGTGGTAAATGACACTAAATTTTACTGTGGTAAAGGACAGTAAATGTTGCTGTGGTAAAGGTAAGTGTTACTGTCGTAAAGGACACTGAATTTTACTGTGGTAAAGGACACTGAATGTTACTGTGGTAAAGGACAGTAAATATTACTGTGGTAAAGGACGCTGAATTTTACTGTGGTAAACGACGCTGAATTTTACTGTGGTAAAGGACACTGAATGTTACTGTGGTAAAGGACAGTAAATATTACTGTGGTAAAGGACGCTGAATTTTACTGTGGTAAACGACGCTGAATTTTACTGTGGTAAAGGACAGTAAATATTACTGTGGTAAAGGACACTGAATGTTACTGTGGTAAAGGACACTGAATGTTACTGTGGTAAAGGACACTGACTTTTACTGTTGTAAAGGACTCTAAATGTTACTGTTGTAAAGGACACTGAATGTTACTGTGGTAAAGGACAATAAATGTTTTTACATGGTAAATGTAAAGGTTACTGAAGTGAATGTAAAGTTTACTGAAATTTAGAATAACTTAACTTACTGTGGTAGTACAAAGTACACCAAAAAGAACAGTTATGCAAGTCTCTGTGTGTGTGTGTGTGTGTGTGTGTGTGTGTGTGTGTGTGTGTGTGTGTGTGTGTGTGTGTGTGTGTGTGTGTGTGTGTGTGTGTGTGAATTCATGAGCACTGTGTGTGTAAACACAGGTGAGCATGGCACCTGCAGAAGACAAAAAGCTCAGTATAACTAACACGCAACATAGCTTAGTGTATGCTTGAGCGTATTTGTTAAATGTACATTAAAAGTAATTCAGTGTACAGAAGATTAAAAAAAAACACAAACTCTTAATCGCTGGTTATTTGAGTTATGTGTGGACTTGCCTGTGTGTGTGCGAATTGGTGCTTGACTGTGCTTATACAAACCATATACAGGCAATAACACACTGTAAAGAGAAGAAACCTGACAAAACATGATGAGCTAACAACAGTTCGAGAAGCTTATCATCTATCTTAACGTCCATGAACATGCATAGATGCGCAAACACACACATAAAGCATCGCCTGATGGAGAATGTGATGTGTATTCTGTTTTATTCGTTTACTTTAATCTCTTAAGATCATCAATAATGCAAGAAAAATATAAACATAACCATAACCCTGGTTCCTGTTTCCTTTTTATGAGTTTTCTTCATTTGTGAAAGCCCATGTTAAGGAGAACAGCTTTGAAGATGATAAAAAGAAGATTTTTCTACTCACTAATATTCATCATGACTGTATTTACCAAAAGCTTTGCAACAAAATGGCCTTTAATGTACGCACTGGGTAAAATAATAATTTGCTTTATCTTAATATGGTTGTACACTAATTATTTTTTTATTCCAATTCCCGTAGCTAAGCTCTACACAAAGTGATTATAGTATAGAATGAATACACAGCTGGCTTCTGTTTACTTTTTCCGAAACTTTTGTTATGAATGCATCGGATTTGAACTACAATGTTTTCTATGACGGGCCAAAAATAAACTTGAGCCAAAGATTTAAGCCATGAGCAAAAGTGAATGTTACATTACGCTATGTTGCATTAAAATAAAATAAGAGTTGCCATGGTTCCCTTCATTTATGATTTCATAACATTTAGAAATAACTAAAAATCCTGACTCTGTAATCCGCTTAACTGATGCAGTTTTATTTTTCATACGTTCTTTTATAAACTTGCTACATAAATGAAACTTACAAATAATATTACATAAACGTTAAAACAACTCTATTGTACAGCCGAGATATACAGCTAATGAATACCGCTATTTAAGCTATAATATTTTTTATCATTTTTTATAATAATATCAATAAAAGACATGATGAGAGACATGATGCTGTTATTTTACATAAATAAAACTATTGACATACCCAGACTTTTAATTACAAGGTAATTAATTGTATTTAATGAAGCATAACACCTGAAGTCTATTTTGCATTGTACACTGTAAATCAAAATCCTAATATCTAAAACTTCATTAACTCTTCTTGTTTGTTTTGGTTTTTTTTGTTTTTTTTTAAATGAATATTTTATTTATATACACATGGACATTTCTACAATACATGATTTTGTTATATATGCAAAACAGGAAAGAGTCCAACAAACCATGCAAAAAAAAGATATATATATATATATATATATTTATATTTTATATATTACATTGATATGTATTCTTTAAAATTATTACAAAACATTAACAAAGAAAGATTGCACAAGAATTCAGCTGCTTCATATCAAATTTTGAAAAACATTTCAATCATGTCTGTTCATTCCTCCATTATAGTGTATAGTTTTTTCTCTGTTTGCTGTTATAATGTCCTCCAATTCTTCTTTGAAGGTGTTCCACTAGATTTTGGAGTGTGATTGTGGAGATTACTGTGAGATCCATTCAGCCACACAAGGGTGTTAGTAAAGCCAGGTACTGTACAAACATAGGTGAGGTGGGGAGGCCTGGGGTGCAGTCTGCATTCCAATTAATCCCAAAGGTGTTCTAGAGGGTTGAAGTCAGAGCAGGTGACTCAAGATTTTTCATTCTAAACCATGTACATATTCATGGAGTTGGCCTTGCACACATAAACAGACTCCTTTTGGCACCTGTATGCCGAGGGAACTGAGCAGTTGATGTTAAGAGCAGCGGTAATTTGTTGGAGATGGGATTTGAACTCACAAAACTTCTCACAACAAGTCCAACACCATAACCGCTTAGCTTCCACCTCTTGTCATCAGGGTTGGGTCTCCGAGTTCATGTGAAGGGATGCTACCACACCCAACAACATTCTAAACAAACTTTATGATAACAATTTGGGGAAGAACCACGTGCGGCTGGAAGAGTCGGTTGTTCCGAAACTTTTGTCCATATTCTGAACAAAATGAAACAACGTATGCATTAAGTTCATGCTGATTTATGGAACTAATGATACTCTAATGCAGGGGTCTCAAACTCGCGGCCCGGGGGCCAATTGCGGCCCGAGGGACGATAGTTTGCGGCCCCCGCCTTAATATGAAAGTTTAATGTTAGTGCGGCCCGCGAGTTTGATATGTATGGCATTTTACAGTGTTGTGTGCGGAGCTGAACGAATCTACCAATCACGGTGGGGTATATGGCTCGCGGGGGCGGGACATCGGCCGGGCTTGATGTAAGCAGAGAAACATTTCTCAATGAGTGAAAGATACAGCAGCGTTGCCATGGAGTGTTTTTTCCGTGCCTGGCTGGCTGCCTCGTTTCTATTGGGCACACGCGGACATTCGCCCCAGCACGCTGCGTTCACAACACTTAAAAAAAAAAGTTTTCTTAAGTTGCTGCCCAGCGGGACATTATACAGATATAGACGTATCTAAATGTGTGTGTGTGTGTGTATATATATATATATATATATATATACAGTGGAACCTCGGAGCTCGCGAGGGTTAGGGAACAAGACCGGTCGCGAGTTCCGAATTTTCGCGACCTTTTGATACGCCCCTTCCAACCCAGTAAAAACCCAAAGAACACTATACGAAATCCATTTAAATGAGTAAATAACACTATTTCACTCCATAACACTTAATTATTAGACAATAATTTTAATGAGATAAACCTTGATTAGAAATGTTAAAACTAGCGTTTTGAGCAGCTCGCGGTTGCTCACGAGCCGATCTGAATGAGAGTCGCCGGTCGGAATAAAAGTCGCGAGCGCTGTGGCCGCGAGCTCCGAGGTTCCACTGTATGTATGTATATATATATAATATATATATATACACACGTCAATGGCACTTAAAAAGTTAATATGGGGTCTCTCTCTCTGACAAAATAAATCAAAGTGATGTGTACGCGGCGGGATAAAAGAAAAGTAAGGAGCTCAATGCAGCCTAATGTAGTCTGCAGTCACATAGCGACACCTGTCCATCGGCAATAACAGTCCTCGGTAACCCGGACCAATTATAGGGTCGCACCGTTATTTATGGCTCATTGTTTTTTATTTCCATCGCGCTATTTGCATTGTATTCGCATTGCCTCACACAATGAAGGTTAAAGGTTAAAGAACTGTTAATACAGACATTTGAATCTGAATACAGCAGATATAAAAGACTGAAGAAACCACATATAGTCGCTAACTAGAGAAATCTAATTATTATTATTATTTAAATGATTATTTGTATTATTTTATTTATTTATTAGTGATTGATTTATTTTCTTATTGATTCTTAAATTCTTTATTTATTTTTTTTATTGATTCTTAATTTCTTTATTTTTTCAACTTATTTTGTGTTAAAAAATAAAGAGATTTGAGAAGATTGGAATTTTTTAAACAAAGCTTTTCTCGTGGAAAACCTGATGCGGCCCAGCCTCACCCAGACTCTGCCTCCAGCGGCCCCCAGGTAAATTGAGTTTGAGACCCCTGGTCTAATGTGAAACCCTGGAGGATAAAAATCAGAACATAGTGATAAGGCTTGGAATGTGTAGGCCAGCAGGCTGAAAACAGGACATTTTGTACAGAAATATGCCTGTGAAACAGTGAAGAAAAAAAAAGATAACGCAAGCCACGGTTCTGTCAGACAGGTGCGTCGCTTCGCTCGTTACTAATAGCCGGTGTTAAATATTGAAATGAATTCCACATATTTCACTCAAGTCATTAAAAGATTAAGGGTTGTTTTGAAGTTTTGGAGCTCACTTTAGGTGTCAAAGGCAAAGTGGGGTGTGTGTGTGTGTGTGTGTGTGTGTGTGTGTGTGTGTGTATGTGTGTGTGTCTGTGTGTCTGTAGGTAAAACAGGTCTGATCACACCAGTGCTACAGAATGAATTATGTGTTCAGCTCTTTGCCCGAGGAGAATTCAAGTCTCTGCAATGATTCAGCCTAAGCACTCGGCTCATCCAGCCTGGTTTCTTTTACTCACACACACACACACACACACACACACACACACACACACACACACACACACACAGACACACATGTATGCACACGTACACACAAACACATACACCTAGACATGGTTACGGCCACCTGGCCTGCCTCTTAACATGTGTGTGTTTGTGGTGTGTCTGCATGTGTGACACCAAACACTCCTCTTTTCATCACTACCTCACTCGTCTTTTCTCTCCGCAGTCACATGATTGAGGCGTGTGTGACGGATGTATCAGGTGATTCACTAGAGATGCAAGATGTTTTTTTGATCTAAGATGGATTACAGTGACCTTTTAGAAGCACATGACGTACGCGTAGACACCCGCGCATGCACACGCATCGCCGATGTTCACTTTGTGCCTAGCTGTCAGTGTTTGTATGTGTGTGTGCATGTGTGTGTGCATGTGTGTGTGCGTGTGTGTGTGTGTGTGTGTGTGTGTGTGTGTGTGTGTGTGTGTGTGTGTGTGTGTGAGTTTGTGTGTGTGTGAGAGAGAGAGAGACATATCAGAGTGACAGTCCTCACATCACCTCAGTCTTCAAAGTCACATGTCTGCTAAGCTCTCGGGGGTCCTACATGCTTCACATCTCTTTTTACACAAACACACACACACACACACACACACACACACACACACACACACACACCACACAGAAAGCAGACTTAGAACTTATCCATCTTAACTTCAGCAAATAAAAGAAAAACTTTTTGGTTGACTTGCTCTCATCTCGCAAAATCTTTCTCGATCCTAACAGCAGAACAGGAGACCCCAAAGAACTTAGAGACTATAAAAACTAGCAGCACAAAAAGTCTGGAATTATAAAAAAATATATATCATTTGTAATGCTACTGAGGAATTGGAATATTATTAAGTGCATGAATGATCACAATGGGCATTCACTAAAGAAAGACTTTGCACCCTGGAAGTTTTAAAAGTTTTACTTGCATCTTTGAAAGCGAATCAAAACTATCAGCACTTGCACAAATAATCCAGGATCATTTTGATGATTCAGATTTTTTCAATCTACATTTCTCTTTAATTTGGTTAATTTCTCAGCCAACACCTGGCATTTTTGTTTTAACCTGCTGCTCATGCTGTATCACCTGGCAGTGTAACACACAAAGGAAAGTGCAATCCATCTAAAATACTATTCCACATATATAATCTTAGAGATGCTAATGCTTGGCTTATATCTATGTGATTGACAAGATGAGAAAGTGTATACCCACCCATATTACAGACAATTGGAACTCAGGAAGTCATTTTTGTGAACTCGCAATCATCTTGCCGCTACAGTTATCCTGATGGACTAGACAAAAACAAAGATTTTTTTTAAAACCCGCTTCGCCTTTTCCCGAATAGATTTTCTTGTTGCAGTTTGTAGGTGGGAATACGTCCGGTTACCTGAAACCCGAGGCGAGCCTTACCACCAAACTGTGCACTTCACTTCATTCCCTTCTCACTGCTGATGTCTGTTCTAGTAAACATCACTGGTATTAACAATAGCATCTTTCATCTCCTTTCCATTGTTCAGCACCTGTGTGTGTGTGTGTGTGTGTGTGTGTGTGTGTGTGTGTGTGTGTGTGTGTGTGTGTGTGTGTGTGTGTGTGTGATGGGACAGTGTGAGTGACACAGTGGGGTGTTATAGTGGTGCACTGACTCAGTGTTTCTCCAGATGCTGCGGGAGAGGTCAAGTTTTTGTCTGCATGTTTATAGAAATGGATAATGTTCATCTTAGGTGTGTGACAGGAAACATGAGGGCATGAGCTGCACAAAGACACACACACACACACACACACACACACACACACACACACACACACACACACACACACACACACACACACACACACACACACACACACACACACACACACATCTTTACCAAAGGTACCATGCAGGGAGCATGTCTCGGGATGGAGGATAGTAGCAACTGTGTGAACTGACAAATGCAGATAAATGTAAGTACATTTACATTTATATAAAAATAGATATAAATGCTCTGTATATATATATATATATATATATATCTCAAATTTCTTTACTTCAACAAAAAATAAGAAAGAAGGAAAGAAAGAAAGAAAGAAAGAAAGAAAGAAAGAAAGAAAGAAAGTTCATGATTGTCCAAAGCATATTTATACTCATCATTTATATTCCCACACACTCAATCATACACACAAAGAGGCACTCCCTAACAGATGCAAGTAATATCTCATATCCACCCACATGCACTCCCCATCAACACACACCTGTGGCCTGCGAGTCCCTTTAGAAACTGTGTTATGTAACAGTGAATCTGTAAAGAGGACAGAGATTATTCAAAACAACATTCTAATCGCCTTTTAAATCTCCGCTACAGGAAGATTAAAATCTGAAGATCCAACACTTGTTGAGAGACAAAGCCGCTATTGTTTATTTTACTGCACATCCCAAATCCCATTAGGACGAGTGTAAAAGCTTCGTACATGTTGCGACTCCTCTCTCTTGGTCTAAATTTCATAGATCTAACATGATAAATAGAATTACAGGGAGGTCTCGGAGAGCGTTCCTGCACAGCCATCGATATCTCGAAACGTTAAAATTACACCTATTGGTCGTAATCGGACCGGAATTGTCACATTCTCACCCTGCGGTGTCTCACAGCTGAAAATAATATCTAGAACAAATCGACTGTTGAAGAAGGCGTGAGAACGATGAGTTTAATACTGAAGGTTTGAAGCATGAATTCAAGATACTGAAACAGAGAATAATCTGATGCCACAATGATTTGCAGTCATTCTGCAGTTGTTATAATAAGATCCAATCTGGGGGTCTAGGCCTCTCATCAATCACACTGTCTGGATTTAAATCGTAATTGTGTCTAATCTGAAGAGTCAGTCAAAATCTCAGGTGAATCAGACTCATTAAAACAGACAATCAGACTTTGGTCTAAAATGAAGAAGAATCAAAATATAATCTCAAACTGCAGTTTAATTACTCGGATCAAATCCGATCTTATTGACCTACTAGAGACATCAGACTCAAATCTGACTGGGAAACTATAACAAAATGTAATTAGACTCTAGTCAGAATGCAGTGAATCGTGGCTCAGTGCCCTCAGAGATGACTATTATGTTGTCAGACTGTTAGTCACATGGGATCACATGTGATCCCAATATGAGAACAGACATCTGGAGACATCTGGAGTTTGTGAGTTGTTGTATCAGTGCAAACAACTTTATACCGCATCACTGTCTGGAGCAGTGATGACTCATGATTTTAGAGTCAAATCTAATCAAATATGCTTTATGTGACAAACGTTTTTTTCTTTTACCCAGGATATTGGGAAAGTAGTGGATCGGATATTCGAGGAAATAAAAGATCTGATTCTGTAACCAAATCAAAAGATTGGAATCAGACTGATTGGAATATTGGAATTGGGGTTTTTTGTATGCTGGATATTTACATTTTAAGAGACATGACAGTATTTCTTTCCTAGAAATTATTTTATTGTATTTATATCCAGTATGGGCTAGAAATAAATCATTCCCAGATTTTGTTTGTTTGTTTGTTTGTTTGTTTGTTTTTTACTGTTTTTTGAACACCACAGGTGAGGCGGTTGCAACCAGTTAAAGAAAACAGGAAAATGATCAGTCTTGATTTGACGTGGATGCTAACAACTCTTTAGGAATATCTGGTTGAGACCATTTTTTGCCTTCAGATGATTCAGAACTGGTGTTTGATTTAGCAGCGTTTCAACAATCGCGGCTTACAGTCAAAATTTTTACTTTGAGGCATAGAGGGTTTTTTTGTCTGTTAGGTTTACACTCAACCTCAAGTCAGACTTTCTCACTGGTCTCCAGGTGTTTTCTGCTCATTAATGATCACATCTGCTCCCATGAGAATGTCCGCGTTAATGCTCACTACTGTTCTTATATTTGCTGTGTTGCACGATGGGCAAACGCTCTTTTCATGCATGCACACACAGGTTTGTCACTTGTGTGAATTTCAGGCTGCAGGGTGTCTGTTTTGTGTGTGTGTGTGTGTGTGTGTGTGTGTGTGTGTGTGTGTGTGTGTCTGTGTCTGTGTGTGTGTGTGTGTGTGTGTGTGTGTGTGTGTGTGTGTGTGTGTTTGTGTTTGTCAAAGTAAAGTAGCCCTTTGCAATTATCAGAGGTGAGACACATAGGAGTCATTACAGAAGAATCTGGAATAATGGCAGTGCTCTCATCAACCCTTGGGCAGAGCCAGTTTCACACACACACACACACACACACACACACACACACACACACACACACACACACACACACACACACACATTTAGACTGACACAAGAGACAGGTTTGTTAAGAGAGAAAAAAAAGACAGATATATAGATAAGATCTTTCATAATGTTTATTTTCGCGCGTAAAGAACAAAAGGAGTCGAAAGAACGGGTCATGTGGTCTTCTTTTGAGACAAACGACATGAAAAAGAAACAAGAAAATGTGAACCGACAGATATTGACGGAGGAGAATAAAAAGAACAGAAAAGATTGCTGAGAAGGGTGCGACAGCGAGATGAAGGAGTGTCAGAGTGATTTACATACACCTGATCCTCGGATCGTCGCAAGTGCAGAAAAGCATGTGAAGGCCTCTTTGAAGTCTGCACCTCGCCAAGGAGCTCTTGAGAGAAAGTAAACGCAAGGAACGAAAGGCGTTTGTAAACAGGCGGCTAATGTTCAAACTCGAGTACACACACACACACACATGCGCACACACACAGGCACGTACAAGACGAATTCGCTCACAGCTCAGACAAAACAGGATTAATTTCCATTTTATATTTGTTCTTTCTTTGTGTTGCAGCTTGTTTGTTTTTGGGAAGATTCCAGACAGCCAAGACTGGAATAGATCATAACGTGTCATCTCATGATTGACGATCAGAAGGTGAAGCAGACGAGACAACACTACAAACAACTCAAACCTGATCTATAGGTGTGGCAGTACAAGCCATTGGGAGCACCGGGATTTTTACTTCCCACTTGTATTATGTTGGATACAAATTTCTTAGATCATATTTGTCCCAATCATGGCGTATGGGGTTCTTTTATCAAGCATATTAACTTAATATAATTTGTACTTATTTATTAGAATTTTTTTTTAGCTAGTTATTAAGTTTAATTCAATTCAATTAATTAATTCAATGGATTATTTACCTGTAACACAATTCAGTTCAATTCTATTAATAAAGCACTTTTAACATTTTCCCAAAGCAGCCTTTCAGAATATAATAATTATGAATATACATTTTACTGTACGTGAATTAGTCCCTAATTAGTACCACAGCGAGCCAGTGGTGACAGTGGAAAGCAAGACAAAGCTCCCTTAGGCTACGTCTTCACTAATTCAGATAAATTTGAAC
>JBCEWE010000109.1:517500-590000 GCA_039877035.1 Silurus lanzhouensis
ACAGCGAGTAAGTGAGTAACCACACGCCTATAAAAATGTCCCATGTACAAGATGTACCTAATAAACTGACCACAACTCCCCTCATAAGTACCTCATGATGACCTCATTCATTCTGACCTTTCAGATTATTTATTTGCTATCTCTGCTTTGGTTCTAATAGTAAATGTGATTTTTTTTTTGGTGTGTGTGTGTGTGTGTGTGTATGCGTGCCAGTAGCACACTGCGTGTGTGCCAATAGCACAAGGTCAAAGCTGCCGAAACGACAAACTTCTCACTGTGTTTTGGTTTGTGTAATGAAGTTCAGGATGTGTTTCCTTTCAAACTGTACAAATAGTGCAGTCTCTCGCACCCAGCCCCAGCCAAACACCCCCCCCCTCCCCAAACACACACACACACACACACACACACACACACACATTTGTGTGTCTATGTCTTATCAGTCTATCAGCATTTGTCATTTATTTAAATCGCCAGAGGTGATTAGAGATTTTTAATAAATAATAAGATTTTTTCAGCCTTTAAAGAAGCTGTTCAGCCAAGGATTCAATGTACCAGTCCTCCCTTTAACCATAAAAATAGTTTGCTTTGAAGTTTCATTCATATTTTGCAAATACCACGTGCCTTTGTGTTAATTTTACTGTTGTGTCCTGTCCTGTCTTTTCTGCGTTTCCGGGATAGTTCGCACATGTTCTCTGTTTTAGCTTGATTTGTTTGTCGGTCTGGACCTTGTTGCTTCTTTGCCGCATTGTGAATTCCTTCGAACCAGCAACCTGTGAGAACTGGAAATTGTGTCATTGTCATTCATCTCCATATGTCCAGACTACAAAGAGGTGGAGAAAAAGACATGGATGAATCTAGGGAAAAAAATCCAGCAAGTTAACTGTATTGATCGATTAATTTATGTCTTCAGAATGGTGAACTTTATATTGAATTCAATTCCATTTTATTTCTGTAACACTTTTAAAAATGGACATTGTCTCAAACCAGCTTTACAGAATACAAGAATTATAGGACAAAGTTCACTTATATTTAAATGTATGTGTATTTATCCTTAAGAAGAAACCTTAAGAAGAACCAGACTCAAAAGGGGATCCTATCCTCATTTGGGTGACACCAAGACTTTATAGTGAATGTTGTAAATTAACCAGAATAAAAAGTTTAAAACAAGTTGGTTTAAAAAAAAATGGACAAATAATATTAAAGTAATCTTTTAAAAAGGTGTCTTTAATTAACAAATAAATTAAAGTATCCTGTCACAAAGTAGAAGAAACATTAGTATTCAATGGACAAAAAGGTTAAGCAAATGAAAACCAAAACCAAATATTTATAGCTAACTGTAATTTGATGCACCTCTTAGTCACATAAAGGTGCAATATTTTTATTCAACCTTGACAAAATCTGGTTCTCAAAGTTTTTGGTATGTATTTAAGCTCTTTTTGGACTGAAAATGAGGCAGTAGATGCCTGTAGGGGAGTGTTGCTCATCAGGGACAAACTTACACTCATTCATTTTTATCATCACATTATTTGTGTAAAGCTGCTTTGAGACAATGTTCATTGTTAAAAGCGCTATACAAATAAAAATGAATTGAATTGATTAAAATATAGTGGAGTACAAAGTACATCTACTGAATCATGAATGTAGCTGAATAGAGAGTAAATGTTGCTTTTAACATTTAAACAGTAAAACAGTAAAACAGTAAAACTAAATAGTAGCCAAAAAATGTAAGTAGCGAAGCTCATATACTCAAATACTTTACACCACTGTGGAAAACACCCTCAACCTGATATTTCAACTCCTCAAATCAAGTTGTTGGAAAGTCACATACATTATAGCGAAATAATCAATGTTTCTGCCAGACTTGAAGATGTGACCACTTCACTTTTAGAAATCTGAAATCAAGTCATTTCTCCACGAGAGGAGTTGCAGCATTCTGATCAATTTCCACCTAGAAAATATTAGATGCAGGACCTCTGTAAGGAAAACTCTGAAAAGAAAAATTCTTTAATTTAGTTTAATATGGCCATAATGTATAACCATTCAGCAATACAGCAAAGTTTTCTTCACATTTCTAGATAATAGTAAATTCCACTGGGTCCTAAATCAAATAAACAATCAAGTCTGTGACATCACTGAAAAGTTAGTTGTTCACTTAGTTTGTTAGCTACATTAGTTTCGTAGCTAATGGGACACACACACACACACACACACACACACACACACACACACACAATGTCACACTATTTGGTTTGGAATGATTATTGTATCACACACACACACACACACACACACACACACACACACACACACACACACACAGACAGATTAACTAGCATTCAATACTGATGGAAGCTTTGTACTCTCTGGTGTCTCTTTTCTCGGGCCAACGCATGATGTGGAACAAAAGAGTAGGGAGGAGAGTGTTTTATCTTATTAGTCCTTTTCCTTTCTATCTTTTTTCACTGTCCCTTGTGTTTCTCTCTCTCTCTCTCTCTCTCTCTCTCTCTCTCTCTCTCTCTCTCTCTCTCTCTCTCTCTCTCTCTTTAATAGATGCGGAGAGACGAAGTACCAGCTGTTGATCCAACATGCTTCACTCTGCCTGAACCTGAGAGAAATACACATAAAGAGAGAGAGAGAGAGAGAGAGAGAGAGAGAGAGAGAGAGAGAGAGAGAGAGAGCAAGAGACAGGGGGAGAGTTATAAAGGATAAAAGGGAAAATAAAGCAAGTGGCTGAGTGAAAGTGAGGCTTCACCCTCAGGCCGTAACCACACACACACACACACACACACACACACACACACACACACACACACACACACAGGTGTACAGAAGATCAATGGCCTGCAATCATATATAACCACAAGTAGTATAGTCCAACATACTGTGTGTAACACACACACACACACACACACACACACACACACACACACACACACACACACCTCCATTTGTTCACTGACAGCATTGGCCAGAGTTAAGAAGAAAAGGTGACAGCTGCTTCTGAGGCATCTGTGACCAGATTCCATCTTTCAAATTTTTCAAGTGATTAATTCCCTCACTGCAAAAACACACACACACACACACACACACACACACACACACACACACACAAAACCTCCAACTGAAAAATCTGCACTGGATAACCCCTGACAGTTTAATTACTCATCCCATGTATAGAGGTTTTTGAGAACACCAGTTATAAGTGACAAATCAGTTACAATCAGTACAAAGGAATTAATTACCCCACACACCTGTCAGTTGCACTAGATACAACTTTTATTATTTCTAAAATCACATAATGGTTTATTTTTTTGTTGTTTTTTTCAGGCATCTCAAAGCTCGAGTTTTCAGGCTATGAAAATTGGTCTTGTTCTGTGAGTTCAGCTGTTTTGTCATGTCAGATCTGACAGAGGTGTAAGAAGAATCTTATAGCGCTCTTTCATTTCTCTATTTCTTCATCTATGCAGGGATTAAAAACCACAGACGCATTAAGACGTACGACAAAGTGCACACTACTGAAGCAGAATCTGCAGGAGTGCATCCTTTCAGGAAGTAAAGGACTGTTATACCTCAGCGTCGCTGGATTCTCAAATCTGATTGATCAGAAGGTGTTGGTTAGTTTTCTAGAACAGCAGCTCGAACAGTATTGCAGCAAATCTGAGTGTGTGTGTGTGTGTGGTTTAGGGCCTGAGGGTGATGCCTAATTCGCAGCAAAAAGGAAGGATGGTGTAGAGTGAAGCTGTCATTTAGACTGGATTTTCACAAGACCAATTCAAGTTAAAGCAATTTATTATTAATGTAACTCGATGAAAGGAAGCATGCTGAGTAGCTACACTAAATGGTTTAAGGTTTGCAGATACCTGACTATCAAAACCGTATACAGTGGTCCCCTAGAACTCGCAGGGGTTACGTTCTTAGACGAAAATTCTGGACGCACCCCTGCAGCCCCTATGGTACCTTAGTGAATTAATCTAGACATTATGTCACTTTAGTACAATAATGTGTTTGTAAAAATTTTAGAAAATTTTAACATAGTTAAAAATGTTATTCCTAACGATCCTGAACATTCGGTCCCGCTGCGGATTCCCGTGAATTTTAAGATAATCCGCAACTTGCTGTTGGTATGGTTCCAAATGAGAACCCGGGAATTTTTCAATCCGCAAATTATCGAGAGTTGACAGTATTAGCCTTTTTAAGCATCGGGAAGGATAGTTATCTAGTTGTTAGTGATGGAAAGATCGGATAATTTCAGTGACTTGGTTCTTTGAATCTCATTCATTAAAATGAACGAATATAAATAAATATATATAATATTTATAAAATCCCCAACACCCCAAGAATCGAGAGATGAACTACTAAATTCTGTACATAACCTCAAAGATTTTGCAATGCCTTGCTCATGAGTGTCCAGTAGAAAATCACTCTTTGAGACTACTTGTTTTTCTTAGTCACATTAAAGATTCCTTTCAAAATAACTACTAGTTTGCTAATCAAGCTACATGAATATATCGTGTATATCATAGTTGGAGTGAAGGAACTTGAGCCATGGCTTCAAAGCAATTGAACACTTTTGGGATGAATCGGAACTGAACCCCAGACCGAATGGTCAGGTATCAATAACCTTTTGACAACATGGTGTAGCTTGTGAATTAGTAAGTGAACGAAAGTGGATGTTATATGCTATATGGAATGAAAATTCCTACACTCAATGTTTACAGCATACACACTTAAATCAGGATGATTTAGGGGTTAACCTTTTGTGGTGCTGGGATTTGAACTCAACCTTTTAATCAGAGTCCAATACCTTAACCACTGAGCTACCACTTCTCAGTCAAGTTGCCGTCATCCTTAGGCCTTTAAAAGGTTACATCTCAACCTTCACATGAGCAGATAAGGTAAAATAAAGAGCTTTATTCACAGCTATTCACCCAATGGGAAAAACCCAAGGTCAGTGATTGAGGGTGTGTTAAAAACAGTGCTGGAACAAAGCCTAAGTGGGGAAGAAAAAAAAGCCTTGTGCCTTGTAGTCCTGCGTTCCTGTTTCCTGTTATGGGTTTGGTGGTCGTGTTTGGACTTCACGGTGTACAATGCGTTCTCTACAGTTATCAGTTCTGCTTAATGCATCGTACTTACGAGTGATCGGATTACAGAGCGCTGAATCTGTTGAATAAATCACATGTGCTGTGGGGTTTCATTCTGAAACAAGACACTGCATGGGAAGACTATATGGAGTTCAAGGTCATGGACAGCCAACACACACACACACACACACACACGCACACAAGCAGTCCAATCAGCAGATCCATGATACCAGGCAAAGTGTTCCACCGTTTAATGAAATTAGCACCGCCGGTGCCAAGGATCCCTCGAACGGGTTCCAAGGACCGTGGCTTACTTTTTGAATAAAACATAAACAAGCAAAATATCAAACCCATTAATCTTTCATTAAGCACGTCGGATAAAAAAGAATCGCTTAAAGTATCGTTGGTTACCGTCAGTGTAAGAGAGCGGGGTCCCCTGCTGACTTCAAAGACTTCCTCAAAGGAAAAAGAGAGAGAGAGAGAGAGAGGGAGAGAGACAGAGAGAGAGAGAAAGAGAGTGAGCATCAGTTAGTTATCTGCTTGGTACTTGATGTTTGCCATTGAACCAGTTTGTGCCTGTTTTTATTACAACTCCAAAAAAGAGAGAAAGAGGGAGAGAGAAAGGGAGAGAGAGAAAGAGAGAGAGAGATAGAGAGAGAGACAGAAAGAAAGATCTTGTTGGTGTTGAATGGGCAGAATTTTGAAAGGTAACCCGCCATGACATATAACATTCAGAAGTCTGTTTTTATAGGGTGACAGAAACAAAGAAGCATAAAGCGATTACTGAAAATGAATGAATGAATGAATGAATGAATGAATGAATAAATGAATGCAAAAAAGTGTTTTAATCAACACAATTGTAATTTGTTAACAGCTGGGTCTTAAATATCATTAGGATTATCTTTACTGATTGCTCAAATTACGTTCACTTTTATATCCAAAAATAGCTCAGGAGCATGAACATCAGGAGAGAAACTAGCCTGATGCTAACAAGCTTTCTTGCTCTTTATTTTAAATAACACTTTCTGACATTGCAAAATGGCAGAGGGACACATGGGGACAAAGAGAGAGACACGGTGGGAGTTAGTCTGTGTTCAGGATTATCATGCTGATAAGGCCCAATTGCTGCCGTATCATAGGAGGTTATTTATCGTCACGATGGCGGCTGAAGCCGGAAGGACAACCCAGCATGACCAGAAGTATGTACGTGTGTGTGTGTGTGTGTGTGTGTGTGTGTGTGTGTGTGTGTGTGTGTGTGTGTGTGTGTGTACAAGATATATATTTAACCCCTCTGAATTCTCTGAGTGTCCACATGCCTGCACACTTATCGCTTGCACTTTGTCATTAAATCATGCGAGTGGTTTGTTTACATGCTGGTGTCATATGTTTCCTGAGCGGTGAATTGCAATTGCATGTACACCTTTTTACACCAAACACTGGTGTTTTACCAGATTTTGGGTCTAATTTTGTTCAACTGCATTCACAGCATTTTTCAGATGCCCTTAGCAATGCATATTCTTTCTCTTTCATACATCTGAGCAGCTATGGGGTTAAGGGCCTTGACCAGGGGCCCAGAATTGGCAGCTTGATGTGGCTGGGATTTGAACTGATGGATCTACTGACTGACTTGGATCCAAAGTCAAGTTCTACATCTATTATTCTAACCTACGTTTTCATCATAATGTATGTTATTTTACTTGGAAATATGCTAATTTTTATTACACAAAAGATTTTCTTAAATATCAGTGTCATTTGTACTTAAATACAAGCTACATGATCCTAAATAAGACAATGTGGAAACTAATGAACTTTACCAATTGTCTTACTTTGATCAGATTATCTACTCAAGTCCTCTCACTTGGGATTTAGCAAGTAGGGACTCTGATGATGCTGCAGCACCCCCTATATGTAGGACTGTATAACTGCATCTAGTAAACAATAATATGTCATTACACTGTGGTGGCTGTGCAGTGTATAGTCTTCCTGTTCCTCAGCTCAAGGGTCCCAGGTTTGGTCCTGAGCTGCGGTTAGTGTCTGTTTGTCGTGCATGAAGGGTCCCTCCTGGTTCTCTAGTTTCATTCCATGCTCCTTAAAATATGCAGGTAAATGTATACTGATACTGATGAGGCTGAGTTGCATCAGTGAATGTTTGATGCTCTTTGTGGTGTCACTTATTCTGTGTAGAAATCATCAATTTACAAAATTATTTTTTTCTGAATATTTCGTTTTAATTAATCTTTCCCCACAAGTTCACTGACATGAACGTGATCTTTACATGCCACAGAAATCCTCAGTCCAGTCAACAGGAAGGGTGTTCATTAGGACCAATTCAGAAGAATTGTTTCCCAGCTTTTATTTCAGCAACATCGTGATTAGTTTGAGGATGTTGTGCTAAGGATTTGGACCCCCTGCCTCAAGGCGTGACAGAGTGACGGAGTTCATCTGTAGGACGAACGAGCGAGTGGACGGAGGAGAGGAAGCAGAGGAGAGTATGGGTTTAATGAGATTTTAGAGCAGCGGGGGAGAGAGTTTTTAATTACTGCTGAAGATTGGTTTGGAGGCATGGGGTTGGGTACTGTGTGTGTGTGTGTGTGTGTGTGTGTGTGTGTGTGTGTGTGTGTGTGTGTGTGTGTGTGTGTCTGTGTGTCTGTGTGTGTGTGTATAAGGGAGACTGGGTGTCTTTGGGTGGGAGTTCACACACCACTAGAAGAGCATGCTGAGATCCAATGCCTTTGATGCTCACTTCAGCATGGCATTTCCTCTCTCTCTCTCTCTCTCTCTCTCTCTCTCTCTCTCTCTCTCTCTCTCTCTCTCTCTTACCAATGTCAATCTCTTTTTCTCTCTGTCTTCTCTTCCTGGCCCTTTCTCTTTCTTCTTATTAGATTGCCTGCTCCTCCTTACACTATTGTTCTATACCAGGCTAAGAAAGGAGACATGGGGGGGATTCTAACTTTGGTGCCCTTTAAAAAAGTTGTTGTCAACACTCTGGGTAGCAAGTTAATCATCTTAGGGTGTGTGTGTGTGTGTGTGTGTGTGTGTGTGTGTGTGTGTGTGTGTGTGTGTGTGTGGCTTTTGGTCCTAAGATATTTTTCAAGAAGAATCATTGCCAAAATGGCAATACACACAGTACATGAAATACTTGCCTAAATTTTATTTTTTTTTTACAGTTATTACATTTACAATTATATTTATACAGTTTTTCTCAGTTCGTTCAAGTTTGATATAAATTTAAGCTTTAGCATTTAAGCATTTATCAGCTTGATAGAGAAAAGATTAGCAGATTTTTGGAAGAGACATTAAGTTTGATTATTTGTTTCTTAAATTATCTACATAACTTCAATAAATGTACATTTTTATTTGACCACAGACTATAAATCATTTATGTGAGCTGAATCGCATAGTTTTCTCCACCACAAATGGCTGACTGGTAAAAATCTGCTGTCTCGTTGCGACCCAGCGCCCCCAGCGGGACACCACTGCTTCGCTCGGATTCTCTGCTCCGTTAGCCGCCCAGCTGTGTCCCCATGCTTTTGTTGACTTTGAAAAAAGATCACATAGCTTCCCCACTCAGCATGGGGGGACAAGAGAGGGGATTCACATGGATTTGCTCCAGTCAAAATGAGACCCACATACACTGACACACACACATACACACACACACATACATAGAGCCATGTCCTCTACACCATCTTGATGAAGGAAATGTAACTGAGCTTATGTTTGTACATGCAGGCGTCTGTGTGTTCATGGCTATTGTGAGCCAAAGAGCAAATCGAACTCAGAGCTCAGCATCTGGATCTTTCAGTAAATCACTCACTGCCTGTTCTGTTCTGGTTTCCAGGAAAAGGAAAAACCTTTTGTGCAACATGGAGAGGAATGATAATGACAGTTAAGTGCACAACTGACTGTCACACTCACTGACTGTCACTGAATTTGTGGTTGAATGAAGGGCTGATTATCTGACTGACTGTGTGATTGGCCAACTGACTATGGGACTGACTGACTGTTTAAAGAACCGACTGTCTATGTGACCAACTGACCGACTGTCTGACTGACTGTCTAAGTATCTGACTGACTGCATGATTGGACTGAATTACTGACTGACTGATTTAAAAAATCTGACTGTCTTTGTGTGCAACTGACAGACTGTCTGTGTGTCTAACTGACAGACTGATTGACTGACTGTCTGACTGACTGTCTAAGTATCTGACTGACTGACTGATTTAAGAACAGACTCTGTGTTTCCAACTGACTATCAAAATATTTATCTGACTGACTGAGTGTTTGACTGGTCAAATGAATGTTTGACTGAACCATCAGAAAGAAATTTATACATTAAAGCATTAACTTTGTCAATCTGCATTTGCACCTCTTTGATATTATTTCTAGAATTTTATTAAAATGTTATTTTAACTCCACATTTCAGATCAAAAAGATTCTTCGGTGTGCAGTTCTTTATGCAACCTCATTGCTGTCCTTCTGCTGTTGTAAATTCTGGTGTCAAAACTTGCTCTATACCACATGACAAGGGGGAAAAAAACCTCAGAGACTGGTTAAACTGAGTTCCATAGTCAGATGTTTGATTTTAACAGGATTTGAAACCACATTTGACTGTGGTTATTGGTGCATGTCAGATTTCATGTGTTTTCTTTTTCATTGAGAATGCAGGAAATCTTTCCGTATGGAAAGAAATATCGCACTGGAGCTGCCACTTTAAAATAAAAATAAAAAAAAATAATAATAACAAAACGAACAAAAAAACAGTCGGTTGTAAGGCTCATAAAACTGGTACAGTTCTTCTGTTTGTTTACTTGGTCTAAAAATTATATAGTATAATAAAAAATATATTTTTTTAGTTTAGATCAGTTTCTACATGATATACAATTTAAATCCCATGTTGTTTTGATTGTATCATAAATAGTGATAATATAGATAATAGTACTAACAATATTGTTATATAATAACAATAAAATAAAATATAGTAAATTAAAATAAAATAAACAGATGCCAATCTATTCCAAGCCAAATATGGTTTTGGTTTAAAATGGTCAGCCATGAAAATGACAAGTGGATTTTGGGCCAGATGTGTGGTTTTATAGTTCTTAATAGTCTTGAAATGCTTGGCCAAAAATAATATCTCAACCCGTGCTACAGTATATTTCAACTTTGGACTCATTGCCCAGCTAGAAGTTCCGGTCCATATTGAACACGATACATGGTTCTGTGCCATTTAGGTCTAATTAACTCTAAAATTAATTTAAGTAGATATTCTTTCAGCATTAAATGTATACAAGCCTCCATTTAAACATTCTAAAGTGTGTCAGGCAACAATCTTATTTTTTTTTCTGCAAGGTCTCATTGCCGACTGGTTGCATTTTGCTCTTCAAAAAGTAAAAGGGTTGTGGAATTATGTGCAAATGCATAGAATGTGGCTAACTAGCATCCATGCTACAGGCATAAATTCTATCTAACAATTAGCTGAAAAATGAATTCTTCTTTTATTCATAATTTAGCTTTCTTTAATTTGCATAAAAGGCTTTTGTACTTTGAAAGTGCACAATATCACTGAACAATAAAAGCCAAAAGAACGAGAGAAATGTGCCTCGTCGCACGATTTTCAGGAAATTTAGATAACACAGTTTCCTGTTTAACATCTTACTTGTGTAATATTCAAAATATTTCATTGGGTTGAAAGGTGACAGGGTTGAATGAGTGAACTAAAAGGTGTGTATTTTTTTTTGTATTTTATTTGCTACCTGCTGATCCTTTGAATGTTTGATTTCTTTTTGTCTCGTGTTAACAATGGTACATGATCAAGAGTGTTCAAGAGATTTGGAGTGTAGTTTTGAGAATGGTTTATAATGTGTTTCATTTCCAACTGTGTGTGTGTTACCACCTCGTATTCACTACATTATTAATATTATTATCTACCTACTACTACTATAATAAACTACTATTATCTTGTTTCGCATTGATGTGGAAAGTTGTATCTCAGTGGTTTGACTCTTTGGTTAGATGTTTGACTTCTGATTGGAAGGGTTGCGGGGGTTAAAATTCCAACACTACCCAGTTGCTGCTTCTGGGCTCCTGAACACTCAACTGCTTATTTTATCTGTAAATGATATAACTGTATGTCTGGATAGGGGCGTCTGCTAAATATCATAAAAGTGAAATCTCTACAGCACTCTTATTGTCATTAACACAAAATCAAGTCTCTATTTAGAATTAACTGCTGAAAATTCTGACTCAATGTTAAAGAGCATCTGTAACAGATCAGGACTGGAAGGAAACCCAATAGTGTATCACACCAGAACCAGCCTGAGCTTTCATCTTTATGACTACCTTCCCCTATGACCTCCCTTTTGCAGTTCTGGTAGACGTGAAACAGGTCAAGGGCGCTGCACCGACTGGCTCCGATTGTGTTATCATGTGTAGGGGAAGCTGATTGTGCCAAAGGAATTCAAGCATGCACTCAGGCAACCGATGAAGGTCACATTTGGTGTTTGTCTGTGTGTGTGTGTGTGTGTGTGTGTGTGTGTGTGTGTGTGTGTGTGTGTGTGTGTGTGTGAGAAGAAAATGTCCTGTTAATTTACACTGGTCTTTGTTTTCATCATTGTTTTAGTCAGACAAAAGTTCATCTTTGTTCATTTGTTGTTGTTTTTAATTGTTCAGTTCTGGAAAATATGGAAACACAATACGAAATATTAAATGACCTATCATTCAGAAGCACACATTTCCAGAAAACATTTTAGAAATCAAATATGGAGTAAAGCCAAAGTTGCAAAGGCAATTTGGTGAATTCTGTGTAGTATACAGTGTTTTATATATAGATTTACCCTTTAAACTGAGAAGTTTCGATCTGAAAATAAAGCTCCAGAAATTTCTGTGCAAAGTCCTGAGAAAATGGGTTTGTTTGTTTTCTCTTGTTTTGTTTCTTTTTTACTTTGAGTGAAACGTGATGACATGAATATTTGTCCTGCTCTAACAGAGCAGACTGTATATGCACAAATCACAAATGAATGTATTTTTCAGTGATTGGGTGCTAGGTAACGGCTAATAAAATGTAAACATTTCTCCAAAGATCTGCGGGAACTGTGTGTTTACAAAAGTAATGGGATTCATTTCACTGTCAAGATTAACACTAAACCTGTCTACACATGTATTTACAAATGCACCACACGTACATACAGTATAATTAAGAAGTCACTGCATTGCCTTTTGATTAGCAACCATGCTTGATAAACAGTGCGAGAGTTAGCATCCTGCATCTGTCCTATCTCTGAACGAGTGCAGCAAATCAAAGTGGCACGGCAAACATGGTACGATTACCTGAGTTGCCATAAATGTTCAGCTTCACCCTCGCCTTGACAGCTTGCTTTTGCTAACGGCTGGGCTAACGTTAAGGATGTATGTCAACTCCTTGGATTCACATAATAAAATGACGTGAACACTTCCAAACTGAAGTCTTTAGACCATGACCTAGGTCATGGTACATTGGAGCTTTGGCATATATCTCTGGAAACCATGTTAACTACTCCCTGAAGAACATGTGTTTTAAAGCCAGGAGCCGAACAGGGACGAATCAGAGCCCCATTTGCTCCACTCATTCTACAGACTTCAAAGATGTCCTTCATCTTCAATTAATTGAATTGCACTCTCGGTAAGTACAGTTCGTCATGTCTCAAATTTCTTCAGAGGAATAATGGGAAGTGAGGGGATTGCTTTGGGCCCAAAGACAGAAGGATGAAAACGTGGTCAGATGTTTCATTTTGCTAATTCTTTCTTTGCCGGTAGACCGTCTGCATGCTGAATTAGCCGAACATATTTAGCCTGTCTGTTGCAATCGCGGGTTTCTAGAAGGATCTTTATCTCAAAGGACATTTGTTTCCACTTATGAGTTCAAAGAAGTCCATTCATGTTAGTCAGAGCTGGTTAGCGTGAAGATAATGCCGTCATTTTGTATTTTTGCAGATTAAAGCGATGAGCGTTTGGTTTCTCGCTCTCTCTCTCTCTCTCTCTCTCTCTCTCTCTCTCTCTCTCTCTCTCTCTCTCTCTCTCTCTCTCTCAATCTTTCAGTTTTCTTCAGTGTGCTCTATTAAGCAGAGTGAAATGTGAAAAACAATTATCATTGAGATGAAAATGAATGAAGAGCTCAATTGCCTTCTTAAACTTTTAGTTATCAGTGATGCATATATATGCTGTCTAAACGCATATATTAATAACACATTAACGTAAATTAATTTCAACGGCACAAATATTATTAACGGGTGATTAATGCAGCACGCATTTCTGTTTGACTATTTTAATTAACAATTATAAATAAATATAAAAGAGGCTAAATAATACCTTCAAAGTAACATACATTTATGGCATCCTTTCTTTTCCCAGATATAAAATAAAAAAACTCCACCAAAAGATACATTTTAATCACTAAACAGTTGTTTTACTGATGCGCCAAGTCTCAAATCAGCACCAAAATGATGCACAAATCCTGTCTGTTTGGAAACACAACAAATGTTTCGTTTGTTGTCCTAGTGATTTACGTCATTTAAAACAACATAATTACTTTAAAACATTAACAGGAATATTTTGTCTTCATGCTCTATGTTATATCTCTAATATTGATTTGCATAAAGCATTAATATTTGTCCATGTTGATTAGAGTAAAACTTGAAATGTATTAATTTTAGGTACAATTAAAATAAATTAAAATGTGCGATTAAATTCATATTTTTTAATTGATTGAAAGCTCTAATATATTTATAAATTATATATAAATAAATAAGGTCCCCTGGTGGTCTAGTGGTTAGGATGCGGTGCTCTCACCGCTGCGGCCCGGTTTCGATCCCCGGTCAGGGAACCAACCCCAGCCATTAGGGTTGCACAAGCCTTAGTGCCGGTCCCAAGCCAGGTTAAATGGGTAGGGTTGCGTTAGAAAGGGCATCCAGCATAAAAACATGTGCCAAATCAAACATGCGGATGGTCCGCTGTGGCGACCCCAATGGGAAAAGCTGAAAGAAAGTATATAAATAAATAAAATATTTAATGGTAAGTTTAAGCTGATATTTGTATACATTTTTAATATCATGGTTCAATATTCTGAAATTGTTTTAATATGCATTGATTGATCCATGATGTCTAATTATTGTATGTTGATAATTATATAAATGTGCCGATGTATAGGTGTTGACAGGAAAGTGTGCATATGCTGTTGCAACAAAAGTAATTTTTTAGTAAAGTTAGTTCAAACTTTAATTATAGTTTAGAACGGAATCATTTCATTTCTAAGATATCGCTAGTTATCAAACAATTAACAAAGCATGTGACAACAAGTAAATCCCCAACAAAGCTGGACAAAAAAGACATTCATCTATCTTGAGCAGATGAACACTGATGGGTGGAAGATTTCTCCCTAAGGAGGAAGCCTTTATTTACTCTCAGATCTCAGATAAAGTGAGGTCTGCCCATAAATGTCATCCGGGGTGCCAAAAGCTGGCTCTGAAAGCTACCCCTGGCTGTGGATAAATGATAGGGGGAACTGGGATGTAGTGCTGGGTGGTTGTTCGGAATGGGGTGGGGGGGGGGGGTAACTTTGCATCAGAATCTTTAACATTTGCATCATTAATGTTTCATCAAAGTGTGTGGGAAACAAGAACGGGAGCGATCAGGCTTTGGAGCGCTCCTGATAAAACCAAACATTTTCGAAACAGCTTGATGTTAAGATTTCAGAAAAGACCAGGCTGCGGTTTCTCCTTCGGAAAAAGAGGAGGAGGAATTATTAAACTTGCTTGAAATAAAAAAAAAAAGGCCATTTTTGTATCTTTTCTTTGATCCATAAAAAAGACACATCATTCAGAATACATTTAACTCGTAAATTTTCCCTTAAAACAGAACAATGGCCAATATTAAAGTCAAAATGCGTGGAATTGTGCATTAAAAGGGCCTAGCAATGATTCAAATAATACAATATTTCCATCTATTATGTTTTGCAAGGCCACAAATCAAACAAACTGACTGAGAAGCAATAAACAGCATGACAGAAGAAATTTATGAGCGACACAGAAATCATAAAAGGTGAAAAGCGTCTGCCTTTGACCAGGGACAAGTCTTCCCGAGCTCATTAGGGGCTTTCCTTTAAATCTGAGCTCAGAGCAAACAACAAATGCACCGGCTCATTTCCCGACATGAGAGAATTCTCCCCCGATGCTCGCTGACTGCTCTTTGAGCATGCAGGCGACAGAAATGAGAAGTGTTCATTCAGAATTCATGTCAAAGTCTATTTCTGTGCATCCTACCAACACGCCTCTCTGATTATGTTTGCATCGAAACAAATGATGCTCGAAACATTTTTGTGTTTGTTTGTATGTTTTGCACATCAAGGGGTGGATCGAGGTCTGGATTCATTTCCTCTCACAAAACTGAAGCAGGAGAAGTCTTAGATGTCTGGTCAGACAGATAATGTTAAGCTGTTAAGATATATGCTGTAAAAAGCTGCCAACATTTGAAAATGTGGTCAACACGAACTGTTCGGGGTTGATGCAATGTCAGATCAAAGGATTGATACCAAAAAGAATAAAATACTTCTGGCCGTGCTGTTGAAAGAAAATTATCATTTAAAAAAAAATTCCGTTTATACCATGGGATCAGGGGTTAAGACTCTGGGTTACTAATTGGACGTTTAGAGGTTCAAGCCACTCCTGGGCCCTTGAGCAAGGCCCTTATCTTTCTGTGCTACAGGTGTGCTGTATCATGGCTGGCCCCAGCTTCCGAACATCGCTGGGATATGAGAAGGCATTTCAATGTTCTGTAAAGTAAATGTAACGAGAATAAAGCACTTTTCTTTGGGCAAGCGTCAGCTCAGTGGTTACCGATCTTAACGTTGAGGGTTTCAAGCCCCAGTATTGCCAAGCTTTCTCTCTTGGTGCCCTTCAGCAAGACCCTCTGTGTTTGAGGGGCGCTGTAATATGGCTGACCTCAGCTTCCAAACATCTCTCGAATATGCAAAGAAAGAATTTCAATGTGCTATAAAGAACATGTGACAAGTATAAAGCATATTATACCAACACAGTTTATAATTTATGTCCAAATAATTACACATTAGTTGTTTTACACCATTATGTATATTTATGTACAGAATAAGTGCATACATTAAGTTTTAAATACATTTTATTCTTATTTATGGTGTGTGATTATATATTCTTTTCTTTTTTTTTTCATTTTAGAAAGACACTTCCATGATCGACACTTCTCACGGTCAGTATGGTATTTTTGGCAGAAGTATCCGGTAGCCCTGTTGTTTTGTATTTTCCGAGGCCTGGGATGTGGGTGCAGTGAAAGGACTTGTCTATGACCAGGGTGACACAGGGGACATGGAAACATCATCATGGAGTCCATTCTGGCTTTTTTAAAACAATCCGTTCTTAGCCATGTGTTACATCAATGTTAATAAAGATTCTGTTTTTTTTTTGGTTTTTTTCAATAAAAACTGTATAAAAAAAATTCCAATTACATATTGAATGCTCTTGAAAAGTGAGTAATCTTCTTAAAAGATCAGCTCTATCATTTTGGAAAGAAAGGGAGTTTATACTGTACTTTTCATGTGCACTTTACAGCAAAGTAAAATTATTTTAAGCATATCCCTGTGATATTAGGAAGCTGCATGTCAGACATGATACAATGCACCTGCAGCACAGAGGGTTACAGGCCTTACTCAAGGACCCCAAGAGTGGCAGTTTGGGGATACTGGGGCTGAAAACCCATACCTACTGATCAGTAACTCACAGCCTTAACCACTGAGCTACCACCTTCACTTGGACTGTGTATTCTAAAACTAAAGCGGTCCTGCTGTCGAGTGGTAGCTTAGTGGTTGAAGCATTGGTCTTTAGCCCAGAAGATAATGATTGATGAGTTCAAATCCCGACCTCACCCTGCTCCCACTCCTGAGTCCCCGAACAAGGCCCTTAACCACACGACTGCTCAGTTGTATGAATGAGACAAAATGTAAGTTGCTCTGAATAAGCGTGTCTGCCAAATGCAGTAAACGTAAACCGTAGTAGCCACATAAAAATTTTTCGAATGTTTTGGAATCCAAGCCACAAATGTCTCGAATGCAAAACGCAACCAACCATATCTAATGCTATGGGGCTGAAAGTGAATACGTTCTGGTGCACATCATGACGCAGATTGCGCCTCATCAGGACTGAGATGGGATTGTGTCCTGCCAGATAGTTTAGAATGAATTCATCCCTGTACGTTCACAGCGCAAGGCACAGGTACGCAGGCTAGAAGGTGTCTATCTAGCCATCGTTAGGGAATACAGCAATTTCTCGAGAAGTTGGATAGATTTCAACAACATATATTGTACTGTTACATTTGCACACAACCCAATTAAAACTGACTCACGGGATGGATTTGAACATCTACAGAAGAATGATCTTGCTTAAACAGTGTCTGAAATTCATCAAACTCCCTGCTGATTAATGTTATGCAGTTTATTTAAATGGAATATGTTTTCCCTAATCTTTTATGACGCCTTATCTTATTTTAATTCAATGTTTATCATCTGCCAATGCAAAAAGGCCATGCTGGGATCTGGTGCTATTTAATGGTGACTTTGTGGTGGGGCTTTATAATGTTTGTAATAGTAATACTTGACAGAAATAATGTTTATCAGTCATTATGATGGCATGTGTTGTTTTTTAGATGGTTTTGTGGTCTGTTGAAGTTAATATGTGATATTAAATGATTTATTTAACATGTTGGTAAAGTAGAGAGTTCTTCTGTAAATGCTGGGGAAACTCCTAACAGACACAGCAGATGGGAGCCTCAAGAATTTGATGGAAAGTACCATGTGCTGGAAGCCATTAAGACAATTCCCTCAACAGTCCATCAGATTTTTGTAATGTTTTTTCCCTCCTCCAGTGTCACGCCTTTTTAATGACAGTAAGATAACAGAAAAACATTTTCCACAATATAACACAAATATTTTCTGGACACACTACTGACTGTCAAATACATTTATAGAGCAAAATATATATTTTTATTTTTTTTTATTTAAAAAAAGCAAGAATGCTCTTCTTTAAAAAAAATGTTAATACATTTAAAGAATTACACACGTTTTATAGGTTTGTCTTTATCTGTGTTTTAGCGCCATCTGGTGGACAGACCCCGATTTGAATTGAAACGCATGCCACCTGTGCCATTTTCTATCAAAATTTAACGAGAAATAAAAGTAGCGCCGGCGTGAGTGCGTAAATTGTACCAGTTATAGTATTCTTCCAAAGAAAATAGTACCATGCTTTGATTTTTTTTTTTTTTTTTATTTCCTTTTGGAATGATCGACATTTTAATATAACTGAATATTAGGGACAAATAATAAAATAAAATAAAAAACAGAAACTATAATAAATACAAATTTCTTTCTCAAATAAGTGTGGTGCGGATGGATACATTTCGCGGATAGACGAGCATGCGAGGACAATCAAGGTAAGGGTGTGCAAGTGGAATATGTCGAGTAATTAAAGTATTTTGTCCTTTAGAACTGGTAAAATTAATAAAAAACGATTAAACTAATGCTAATTAAGTATCTTGGAATGAATATTAATAAACGAATAAGCAAACGACAGCAAATTGTAGTCAAATATTAGTCCTCGCGCCCTAATCCGGATTATTACAGTCGACAGAAAAAAATCGAATCAACGAAAAAAAGAAAAAAATATATAATGTATATAATGGTTCATTCTGAACAAAAAAATATTTTAATAAAGTGCATTAATCGAATAAATAAATGCTAAGCTGTGGTAACTAATACACGCACGTGACATTCAGTTGTTGAGCACGTGCTTGGTTTTGTTGCACGGTTTTTCCTCATGTTGGACCTGCACGCGCGGGTGGCAGGTTTGTACTCGTTTATTTAAAAAATAATGTAAAAAGTTGTAATATTAATAATTTAACGCGTTGACGCCAATTAATTGTATTAATTGTTTCAATATGTTTGTACACTTTTATTAAAAAAAAGATAAAAGAGGCTAAATTAATGCTTTCAGCGTAACATTTATTTACGACGTCCTTTTTTTGCTTAGATATGTAAAAAAAAAAAAAAATAATTTAAAGTCAATAATTTTTAATCACTAAATATTTGTTTTATCCGGCATTGAACCCTCTGTGGTAGACAAACGCGCCGGCGCGTTTTGTGGCATTTTTCCCCCCTCATAAAGCAGAAACAACCTTAGTGTTTTTTTATTATTATTATTATTATTGTTGTTGTTGTAAATGTAATAGAAATACGTCATTTAAATCTGTAAAGGATTTACTTTAATTTGCATACGCATATGTAAAATTATACATAAAATTAACGCATTTGTAATATAAAGAAAACCGACAGGGGGCGCTCTCGGCTCTTTCCGTCATCTTTTTTTTTCACAGACCGAAATGATCTCAGTGAATGCTCGCCTCAAAGACATAAAAAAATATATGTATAAAAAGTTCAAAATGTCTACTAAATAAACCAATTCACATAAAAAAAAATATTCTCGGATTATTTAATCAGTATGAAAGTTAAGAGGTTCAGTTGCTCCAGCATCACCTCGTTTATCGTCCGTGTGGAAACAGCAAAAGTCCCGTTTAATGTCCTGATGGTTCCGTCATTTAAAACGTCATCATTACTGTAAAACTTTTACTAAAATATTTTGTCTTCATGCTCTATTTTAAGTGTGGTTTCACTAATAAACATACATTTTCATAAAGCATTAAAATGTATCCATGCTTATGTTGATTAGTGTTTAGAACAGATAAAAACGTGTGATTAATCGCAAATATTTTAAATGAAAACGAAAAAACACACACACACACTTGTTTGTTCAATATAGTTTTGGTGGAATCAAACAAGTGAATTATTTTGAGACATTATGTCTGGACGTGCAAGAGCCAGATCCCGGGGAAGAGCTCGCGGCCAGGAGACTGGAGCTCCAGGCGTGGTAGGGATACGCTCTCTCCTTCATGACTTTGTTTCTGGGTGCACAAGAAATGTATAATAGAAAATATACATGATTATTGTGGTGGTGTTTTTTTAGTTTTTTTTTTTTTTTTTTCCCCTGACACATCATTTTCATGTCCAGCAACCACCTGTGCCCAAGGAGGCAGCTGGACATGTGACTCCAGCGTCCACTGAGGGAGAGCTTGTAGGGAGGGGAAGACAGAGAACAGCCCCGGGAGCCGTGTCCTCAGAAGGTATCTTTCCTAACACCACCATATATATATAAGTAAATACACACGTTCTGCATCATTCTGTAGCTGTGATTTTTGTGATATAGTTTCCTAAACTGTTTCTGTATTTGATGCATAATATCTTTTCATGACTTTTTAAAGATATATCGATGTCTTGTTTGTCGAATTGTATCTCCAGCCGTTCTCCAGATTTCCGCAGGATTCCAGCAAGTGAAACTCGGAGAGAGAGGAGGACGCAGACGGGATTTCCACGATACTGGAGTCAACACACGGCAACTGATGGAACATGTCAAGGAGTCCAAGACGGGTCGGTGCCGAGTTTCACCTTAAATTTGTGGAATTTTTCAATTTATTTTCAAATTTGTACAACATTATGCAATAAATGCACTTTTATTTGTAGATGTTTTATAATAAGCGTATGTATTAAAATGCCGTTTTGCTTGTAAATGGTAGTGAGAAGTGAATGAGCACTTTATTTTAGACAGTCATTTTGTACAGTAAAAAAAATTTAAGGAAGTCCAGACCTTTTCTGCTCTAATTTTATTTATTTCTTTTTTTTTAGGGTTGTCTGGCTCACCCATTGAGCTCAGGGCGAACTATTTACGCCTGCTGTCTCGGCCCGAGTGGGTTCTGTTTCAGTACCACGTGAACTTTAATCCTCCTGTGGAATCTCGTCGCATGCGCTTTGCGCTGCTTAACAATCATGGAGACATCCTGGGCAAAGATAAGACCTTCGATGGAGCCATCCTCTTCCTGCCTCACCGACTTGATAACAATGTAAAGGGTTACACATAAAAAAACAATAAGAATTTAGCCTCAGCGAGGGTGGATCTTCTACAAGGTTCAGAAGGGATTCTGGTGCAAATTTTTTGGGTTTTGGCACTAAATGCTCTTTGATGCAAAAAATCCAGATCCGTCCTTACTGTAAAATTACAAACTAACACAAGGATTGTTTTATCCTCAAGGTTTTTGTTTATATTTTCACCATTTATTATATTCATGCTGCAGTCTTACATTCATACTTACAAATATATAATACTATGTGGCTGGAGCTTCTGTAGTGTAGACCAGTGGTCCCCAAAAACCAGGTTTGGGCCGTGCAAACTCATATAATAAGGGATTTCCCCCCCCCATTCCCCCTCCCCCTAAGTCTTGTTTGGTTGCTGACCTTAGCATTATTTCTTCAGGAGACAGTGTTGTGGACTGAGAGCCATTCTAAAGAGAAGATCCAAATCACAATCACGCTGACCAATGAGCTGCCCCCATCCTCTCCCGTGTGCATGCAGTTTTACAACATTATCTTCAGGAGGTAAAGAATTGTGTTGAGCAGGAATTTTTTTTCTGATAATTTGTTTACCCTCAGTTGAATTAACTTGTTGTTTTTAGGATTTTGAAGATTCTAAACATGCAGCAAATCGGCCGTCATTACTACTACCCTGAAGACCCTTTGAACATCCCTCAGCACAGGTACTTACTGTGTGTGTGTGTGTGTGTGTGTGTGTGTGTGTGTGTGTGTGTGTGTGTGAACACGATGTGAAATGGGTATCTCTGTTTACTGGTTTTATTTCTTTCTTTATTAATGCAGGTTGACTATTTGGCCCGGCTTTGTGACCAACATTCTGCAGTACGAGGCCAATATCATGCTGTGTCTTGATGTGAGTCACAAGGTTTTGCGCAGCGAGACTGTTCTCGACTTCATGACTAGCCTGAGACAGCAGTGTGGAGCTCAGCACTTCCTTGACATCTGCACTAAGGAGCTGGTTGGAGTCGTCGTTCTCACCAAGTAATGGCGCAAAGACACTCCTTGCGTATTATTTAAAAAAAAAAAAGTCCCCCTCCCTGTTTTAACTGTTAATGTACTTTGTTGGATTTTAATTTATATTCAAATTTGTACATGGTTTTAAAGGTATAACAACAAGACCTACAAGATCGATGACATCGCTTGGGACCACACCCCTAAAAACACCTTTAAGAGAGGAGACACTGATATAAGTTTCAAAGACTACTATGTTCAGGTAGGCAGATAAAAAATTTAAAAAAAAAATCTCATTTCAACGTTTATTATTTCTGTTCTAATTTCTTTGAATTTGCAGCAATACAGTCTGAAGATCACTGACGAGAATCAGGTTCTGCTGGTCAGTCATGTTAGAAGGAGGGGCCCTTCAGGAGCTCCTCCACCAGGACCTGCCTTACTTGTCCCAGAGTTCTGCTACCTTACAGGTCCGTCTGAGGACTGAGACACACAGACACAATGTTTACTTTTTTTCGTATTGTACTTATTATATATTATAATTTGCTCAGGCTTGACTGCTAAGATGCGCAGCGACTTTAACATCATGAGGGATCTTTCAACTCACACAAGACTGACCCCAGAACAGAGGGAGAGCCGCCTCAACAGATTCATCAACAACATGACCAAGTAATAGACGAAAGATTTCGTGTTATTCGTCGCAACATTTTTTGAGGAAAAGGATGTTGTATAAGCGAAACTATTCACTTTTTCCACTTTTTTTTCCCATTCCAAAATAGATTTAAATTCATTATTTTCCTCAAAACTCTACAAACAATATCCCATAATGACAGCGTTTGCTGAGAATTTTTTCCAACCGAACCCTTTCAGGAATCCCAGTGCTCAGGCTGCACTCAGCACATGGGGTCTAAACTTTGAGAGCAAGTTGCTTTCTATGACCGGAAGAGTTCTTCCTGCCGAACGGATCCTACAGGGGCAGAGAGCAGTAAGAAGAACCGCACAACACACAGGGAACATTTGTACTTGCCCATGTCACGCTTTTGCTAAGTCAGGTTTATTTTTGTGTTTGTGTGTCTACGCGTACAGTACGAGTACAACCCCTGGGTCGCGGATTGGTCAAAAGAAATGCGTGGTCTTCCTCTGATTAGCAGCATTGCTCTCGAGAACTGGCTGATGTTCTTTACACGTCGCAATGCTGACGTCGCGCACTCCCTGCTGCAGACCCTTAACAAAGTGTCGGGACCCATGGGCATCCGCATCCAGAGGGCGGGAATGTGAGCCAACGCACTTAAGGATGAAATTCCTTTAATTTCTTTTATTATTATTATTATTATTTAAACTGCAGTGTTGTTGACCAAGGATTGTCGTCCTTGTTGCACTGTTTTTTGTTTTTTTTTCTGCGAACAGGATCGAGTACGAAGATCGACCAGAGGCTCTGCTGCGAGCTCTGCAGCAGAATGTAGGGCAACAGATTCAGATGGTGGGTCTACACTGGGTACAATTCGATGCAGTACTGTAATTCCTTTGATCTTAAAGTATAAAACAATTCTGAAAATGATACTTAATACCTTCAAATGGCCCTCACTTTTTTTTTAGGCTCAATTAATACCTTCAAAGTAACATACATTTATGGCATCCTTACTTTTCTCAGATATATATATAATATATATATATAAAACCTCCACCTAAAAAAAAATAACTTTTAAGCACTTAACATTTGTTTTACTGACGCACCAAGTCGCAAATCAGCACCAAATCCTGTCGTAATGCACAAATCCGGCAAATAAAACCGTCCGTTTGGAAACACAACAAAAGTTCCATTTGGTGTCCTGACGATTTATGTCATTTTTATTTCACTATAATTACTTTAAAACATTTAAAGGAATTTTGTTTTCATGCTCTATGTTGAGTTTGGTTTCATTAATATTAAAAATACATTTGAATAGGCGGGGAAAAAATGAAGATTACTGGGAAAATTCCAGGTCCCAATCCAATACCAGCAAAATAAATAAAATGAAAAGGAGCAGCTTTTGGAAAAAAAAAAAAAAAAACATATTAAACCATATAAAGATTGCATTTAGATTTAGAGGGAGTTGATATACAACACTGCTTCAGTTAAAAGCTTATGCTTGATTTATGTTAAAACAATTTCAGGCAGGTGTCAGCTGATACTCAGTGCTTTCACCCTGTGGGGTAATCAGTATACATTGTGGTGCAAATATGGAATTTCGATGATGAAATTGGACAATTACGCCTTAGTGCAGTGAATTTTCAACTACTGTGCCATGGTGCACAGGCGTGCTGAGAGAAATAATCCAATTACTCTTAATTAGTCCAGAGAATTCTTATTTAGTTACTGGAAATAATTTGCTGCTGTTGAGTGCTTGTGCCTTATTGACCTTCAATTATGACCATAGAAAAATATTTAAAAAGTAATCCTGCAAACTCTGAACAAGGCCCTGGACAAAATTCTGACCCAGATGAAGGCCCTAGTATGGTTTTTTTGCATCAAAACATTTTAAACAACACTGCCTTAGTGTAGTGCTTTTTACATCTTGTGTTTGTATGTTAGGTGGTTGTGATCTTGCCCACCAACCGTAAGGATAAATATGATTGCGTGAAGAAGTACCTGTGTGTGGACTGTCCCACTCCAAGTCAGTGTGTGTTGGCACGCACTCTCAGCAGACCTCAGGCCCTTATGACTATAGCCACAAAGATCGCACTGCAGATGAACTGCAAGATGGGAGGAGAGCTGTGGAGCATTGAGATCCCGGTACTGTTCTGCTGTTCAAGCTCTGGTTCCCTATCTAATGTTTGAAGATATTCATGACTGAAAACACTACCAGTCTTAGAATTGATACAGCGACGTTTCCTAACCCTGATGATGATCTTTGAAAATATTAATTTAGTGACTTTTTCTGCCTTTTTTTTAATCATTATTATTAGTTGAAGCACCTGATGATTGTGGGTATCGACTGCTACCATGACACTACTGCGGGCAGGAGATCCATCGGTGCACTGGTGGCCAGTCTCAACCATGGCATGTCCAGGTAATTGAAGAATGATTGCATGTGGGCACTGTAAACCATGCTGAGAAGGTTGTTTTTGTGGTTCAAGAGAGGAAATATCAGGAGTGTAACAGGAATTTTGCTGATGTTACCCAGCATTTAAAAATGCTGTTACAAGGAATAAAAAGCGTGTATTACATCACACCAACCTTCTACATCAGACTCAAAAAGGGTTAGACAAATTCATGTCCTTCTTCTCAGGTGGTTTTCAAAGTGTGTCCTGCAGAGTCGTGGACAAGAGATCATCGATGGTCTTAAAGTGGCATTGCAGGGTATGTGATGTACTCTGTAGTGTGCATGCCCATAGAGTTTACAGTCATAAGTCATTTCTATTAATAATCACGTTGAGATTTTTTTCTGTCTGTCTAAAGCGGATTGCAGTTGTAGTAAATTTCTAAATGATGTTTATTTTCCAGCTGCACTAAAGGCCTACCTTAGATACAACAAAACTTTGCCCTCTCGCATCATCGTGTACCGAGACGGCGTGGGCGATGGCATGCTGCAGAGCGTAGTCAGTTACGAAGTGCCTCAGATCATGCAGTCCATCCAAGCCATGGGCAGCGGTTATGCGTGAGACTCTGCACATGTCACTAATCACAGACACAATCGCACGTGGGAATTTCTCTCAGCCGATACTGTTTCTATTTACAGGCCCAAACTGACTGTGGTGGTGGTGAAGAAACGCATTGCTTCCAGGTTCTTCGCTCTCCTCGACACCAAACTGGGCAACCCTCCTCCCGGGACGGTGATCGATACCGAAGTCACTCGACCCGAGTGGTGCGTTTAGACACAGTTAATTGTGCTTTTTCTAAAAGTCGGCACAAGTTTTTAACTACTTTACTTTCAGGTACGACTTCTTCATTGTGAGTCAGTCAGTACGCCTGGGAACCGTCTCCCCCACTCATTACAATGTGGTGTATGACAGCAGTGGCCTCAAACCAGACCACATGCAGAGACTCACCTACAAACTCTGCCATATGTATTACAACTGGCAGGTAAAAGCACACACACACACACACAGGTGTTTACATAGTTAGTGCACGAGTTACAGTAACATCAGTTACAGTAATTGGCACAGATTTTATTAGATCAGGTTTTTTACTCAGCATGGCTGGTAAGTCACTGTGTAAATGCAGAGTTAAAGATTAACCATAACTACTCCTCAGTATAATTTGGTTGCTTATCTTCACACACAATGAGCATTCTATTTAAGGTAAACATAAGGCTAAATTTGGAACAGTAATGGAACTGTGGAAATGTCTATAGATCTGATTTTATTCTCTATTTAACAACATCTATGGTTGTTTTATTTTTCCCAACAAAGGGGATCGTGCGAGTTCCTGCGCCGTGTCAGTACGCCCATAAACTGGCCTTCCTAGTCGGGCAGAGCATCCACAAGGAGCCCAACATCAACCTGGATAACTTGCTCTACTATCTGTAAAATAACACGAGTCAACGCCTGCCATTCACTCAGCAACTTGTTTCTAGTTTAAGTTTTGGGATGTTTCATTGATTAAACATGACCTTTTTTTTTTTTTTTTTTTTTTTTTTGGAAAGTTATAAATTGAGAAATTTGTTGTTAAATGCGAATGCAGTAATTGGTCATGCTTTTAATTTAAAAGTTCAGGTTTAGTTATTTGGCCCATTAGTTTTGTGCTGTGGGGAAAAGTTCAATTTTGGCAGGGATGGTGAACAGTTTAAAAAAAAAAAAAAAAAGTTGGTTTAATATCAAATGTTTTGCATTCCATTAAAAAAAAATCTGGGATTAAATGTAAGATTATTTGAATAAATCTCAACATGTTAGTTTCTTTTGATATTTTGGTTCGAATAAAAGCCGAACTTGTGCTACACATGGTGCTTTTGTTTTTGTGAATATTAAATGCTGTTTGCTTTATACACCATATTCGATCGGTGAATATTTACCATCTCAACATTTATTTAGATTGGAAAATTCAATCCTGCAGATATTAATGATTTTCTGGCCATTTTTCACTCAACATGTTCTTGAGGTTCCAGTGAACCTTTCTAGACCTGACTGATTCCACCTTGCTTTAATGATGGAGTTTTTGTCCATTTACCCACTCACCTCAGGATGGTTCCACATAAACAGTCTAAAGATCCATGAGGTTAAATTGAAGGGTTAAACTCAAGAACCGTGAAGATGAATTTCGACTGTAATATAAAGTTTGTTGCAATGGTGGCGATCTTCATGAATATTTTTATACTTAACTCCAGTGAACGGTTAATAACCTAAAGAATGATGACACTATATTAAAATGGTAATTCAGTGTCCCTTAGCTGAGTATGGGTTCACGTTTGAGTCTTTGCATTCAGTTTCTCTAAAGTGATCTTGGGACAAAATCCATTAAATGGTATACACAAGCTTAGGGTGTATTTTTTTGCATGTCCAGTAGATGGCGCTCTTTCACTACATTAACGTTCTAGCTGAAGCTGCACCCTTTTTCACAACAGTGAAGCACTTTGTGTTTTTTGGGACTTTAGGAAAGTGCTGCTTAGTTCATTTACATGCTTTAGATTATTAAAACTTAGGAATTGGTTGAAATGTTAAAACACAGCACACTTGTACCACCAGTATTATTGTCAGTGCTATGCTATAGTTATATTTACCTGGAACCGTGTTCACATTAAAAGAGAAGGATGGAATTATTGACTGCTGGGTTCCTAAATTAATCAGCTAAATGAATTACTAACATCAGAGTGTAAAGTGTAAATTAGTTTATTATTAGTGATAAAAACTAATACAAACATTAAATCTGAAAGCAAAATATTATACTGGGGTCGATTGCTCAATCTGGAAAACAAGGGACCGTTTTTATTTTTATTGATGCGTATATTTCACATAACGAAAGTTGATTGGATTTTTTTGGAAAAAAAAATAACTTTATCAAATGTCATTATTTGATTCGATATAAATTGATGAATTATTGATTTGATTGCACTGTGGGTTCATCTTTATTAGTGTGATGACACGTGCAACAGACCCAAACACAATGTCGTTTATTTGTTTATTTATTTTGATTAATTGATTAATTAATGAGAAGACTGATGGAAGTACCCCCACCCCCTCAAACTGCGCCCCCTCCCTCTCGCCCTACGAGGGGGCGCGCGCGCACCTTTCGGCTTTCTTTCGTGTGAACGCGCTCGCGTGAACGCGCTCGGCAGGAAGCATCACCGACGCCGTTCCGTCATCCCCGTTACTCTCACAAGCCATTTCTACTTGTGCGTTTCCTCAGAAAGTCTTCCAGCGTTCACTTCTAAATATTTATTTATGTATTAATTTTATATAAATTTTAATTTGTTGTTTGTTTGTTTGGTTATTTTCCTTCCCCGCCTGTTGATGTGTCTCTCGGGTCTGGGATGGACTTCGGAGTGTGTTCGGACCGGCACTTATCATTAACAAGGAGATAACTTCTTATTCACACGAAACTTAACTTAACTCAATAATGAGGGACCGTCTGGCTGAGCTGAAATCTGTAAGTAAATTATACTTTTTTTTTTTTAATCAATACAATTCAACAGGTTTTATAGCCCGGTTCAGCCTGTCGCCAGGGCTGGCCGTGTCCTAAACGACGGTAGTTTAGATAAGTAGTGCACAGCATAGTGTAGAGAGACGCGCGTCGTGAGGCTTCAGCGAAGTGATTTGGGATGTGGCCCTGGGTGTGTTTCTAGGAATGCAGCTTTTGCGCAGATCAGCGCGGCGCATGGTTTACGCAGGGAGAAGTGATTCCTGCACACACCATAGGGACCTTGTTTGTGGTTTCTCCTTTGTGTCTTTTCGATTTTATCATTCTGTGGGACTAAAATAACTGTATGACTTGAATTAGGAATAAAATACTTTTCTCGAGTCATTAAAGACTGACTGGCCTACTGGTTGACCTCTGACCTTGTGACTGATTGATGTTACTGACCACATTCTCAGTGACTGTCAGTCAGACTGACTGTGATGTTTTGACCAACTGACTGACTTTCTGGCCCACTTACATGCTGCTGTTTTGGCAGACCAACTGACTTTCTTGCTCCAACTAACCGACTGACTGACTTACAGATGTTCCAAATGACCGTCTGATCCTCTGACTATACTGTGTCTCTGACTGAAGGATGTTCTGACTGATGTTCTCAGTGACTGACAGACTGACTCTCTGATGTTCTGTCTTACTTACGTTCTGACATTTCGACAGATCAAATGACTGTCTGATCTCCTATACCATATCTCTGTCTGATGTTCTTGGTGACTGACTGACTGTCAGACTGATGATGTTCTGACTGATTTCTGGGCCAATTACATGCTGATGTTTAGGCTTACCGACTGATTTTGTTACTCTGACTAACTGACTGACAGTCTGATGCTCCAAATGACCGTATGATCTGATTATATTATACCTCTGTCTGAAGTTTTGACTGACTCTTTGATTTGCCGACTGACTGACTTTTCTGACTGACTGACTGACTGTCAAACTGCCTCTCTAATGTTCTGACTGAACTTTTGATTATATCTCTAAATGACTGACTGACTGACTGACAGACATTTCAACTAGCTGTCTGAACCTTTGACTACTGTATCTGAATGACATTCTGACAGACATTCCCAGTGATTGACTGACTTACTGTCATACAGTCAGCAAATCCAACCACCTGACTTTTCTGCTCGACTGGCATTTTGACTGACCAACATACTTTTCTTACTCCAACTGACTGACGTCTGATCTTTTGACTACCTGAATTACTGATTGTATGACTGACTTCCTGAAGTTTTGAGTAAATGTTTGATTTGCTGACCGACTGACGTTTCTGACAAACGTGTTACTCAAATGACTGACTGTCTAAGCTTTTGACTATATTATATTTCTGTCTGACTGACATACTGGCAGACTGTCTTAAAGACTCAATGTTTGACTGTTTGATTTGCTAACTGACTGACATTCCTAATTGACTTTCTGACCGATTGACCGACCTTCTGAGTTACAGACTGACTAAAACCAAGACATAAAAAATAAAATGTGACTGGAGAATTTGCAGTATTCTAGTTGACTCTTAGACAAAATATCAATCTTCATAAAGTCCTTATTTGCAACTACATGCATTTTAAATTCCATTGAAGAACTTTATAATAATTACACATTTTGACTAAAGGTAAACAGTCATTCTGCTCTATTACTTGCTCTTATAGATGGCATATAATCATAGGGGCAGTATGCATCCTGCCCCATTTGTCTTCATTTAGAGTTCTATTTGTACCTAGTGGTTAAAAATGAAAATTCTCATAGGAAAGAAAATGTTTCTTAGATATTTTTTTTCCCATAAAGTTCCATGTTTCCTGGATTTAGGGGCAGCACAGCGAAGAGGAGGATGGCAGCGTCACAGTTCCTGTGGATCGAGGAGGCTTTATGGAGAGTTTTTTCAGAAAGGTTCACACTTCTCCATTTACATTAAATGAGGCAGAATGTGTACATGTATATGGGATTGTGAAGAAACCTATTGTAACTGTGTGCGTTTTAAGGTGGAGGAGGTCAGGAGCATCATCGAAAAGATTTCCTCACAGGTGAACGAGGTGAAGAAGAAGCATAGCATGATCCTCTCCGCTCCCAACCCCGATGAACGTGTGTACACACTCGATCATACACCACACACACACACCAAACTCCATCCGAACGTACGTTTTTCTGGTCCCGTCAGATTTTTAAAGATCAGTCGCTGGAAAGCATTAGGACTGGAGCAAAGTTTTAATGATGCTACTCGATGAAGGATTATTTCATGCCACTGATAAGAACACGACCTCTAAAAATAATCCATTACATCCAGAACATCTGCGCTTTGTGTCATGCTGGCTTATGCACAATACTCATTTTGCGTCATAGATCTAGCTGAAGTCATTGTTTCAAATAAACACACACACACACACACACACACACACACACGTGAAGCTCAGGCTAAATATAACCCTGTCCTACACTGTGTTCTGAGCGCAGCAAAAGAAGGAAATCTCTTTTTCTCTCTCTCTCACACACACACACACACACACATACACACACACACACACACACACACACACAAACATACACATATTCTGCATCCTTTAGGAAACATGAGGAGGAAACCCTTCCTTTCCCACCTTCAAAACCACACATTGATCTGCTTTAATATTCTTTATTTGGACACATCCTCAGTCCACAGCACCTGTTTCTTTTTTTCTACATCACTCACACACACTCTTTCTCTCTTTTGCTCTCTCTTTTTCTCGCAAATAATGTGCAGAACCTCAGCCCACCCAGAGTGCTAGCCCTTCAGGTATTAAGAACAATACAGTAAATCTGATGGTGTTTCTTTTTTTTTAGCTTCTTGGTCAGTATTGGAGTCTGGTAACGTGGACGTCATCCTTTGGTTTGCTGTGCAAGTCTTTCTAATGATCTTCCAGTGGAGGCTTACATTAAAACTCAGGCTTACTGGGGCTTAAAAAAAAAACCCAGGCCCCTCTATTCGCTATGCCGCAGAACGAGCGTGCACAGGCATGTAAGCCATATCTTCATGGAGCTGGCTGCCTGTCATGCTGGAACAGGTTTCAGTTTCCTAGTTCAAGTAAAGGGAAATATTTCCTCCTCCTGCATCCAAAGACATTCTATACAATTGTGTGTCTTCAACTTTGTGGTAACGTCAGAAAGCAGCGTCGCCCACCCCCCCCCGGAGCACTGGAGGATTAAGGGCCTTGCTCAAGGGCCCCATGAGTGGCAGCTTGGCGATACTGCGGCTTGAACCGCTGACTTAGTGCTTGTAACACAGAGCAGTTATCCAATGAGCTGCCACTTCCAACTCTAGAGTTCATTGATAATGGGAGGTTTTTGGTCAATAGATTCTAAAGAGTTTTCAATGTCGGTGGAGAAGCTGAAAAGTTTTCAGACACGGCAAGCGTGTGGTTTTTCGAAATAATGGAAAGCTTCTTAAATTTTTTTTTTTAGCTTTGTAATTTCCAGAGAGTGGGGAAAAAGAGAAGTGAAGCTGCGTGAAAACAGAAACTAGCTTGGTTCATGGATGTTTTACACCATTTAGACTCTGTATACAGTCACATAGGTGGTTTTTTCTTAGCAGTTTGCACTACTTGAAATGTGTTCTCCCCTGGTTTCTTTATTTAGGGACCAAAGAGGAGCTTGAGCAGCTGATGGTGGAAATCAAGAAAAATGCCAATGTGGTACGGACCAAACTTAAATGTAAGTAAGTGTGTGTGGGAGAGAGAGAGAGAGAGAGAGAGAGAGAGAGAGAGAGAGAGAAAGTGAAAGGTTGTGCTGTAATGCAATGGTTTACAGAATATCCCCTCTTTGTAGTTCACATTAGAGACTTTCACTTCGCTAATGATCATCGGGTTGCGGAAGTACATTAGGCAACTCCTCAGGCTTTTATACAAAATATGAATATTAATTGTTTTATACAAATAAAACAATTGTGGGTGTGGGTGATCTCCACCTGGTGACCAACAGAAATCAGCTTTTCATAAATAATGCTTAATAGAGCAATCACAAACATCAATAATGGCAAAAATCATACGCTTTGATCGGCACGTGTAACAATACGTTTCTGCGCAAGTAGATTCCATGCCAGCACGAGTTTAGTGTTTTTTTCATTTCTCCCGTCTTCATCCTCAGCTATGCAGCAGAGCTTGCCTCCTGAAGACCAAGCCAGCCGCCCCTCGGTGGACGAGCGCATCCAGAGAACACAGGTGGACACTCTCACGTCTTCTCAGACGTGTATATGAAATGAACAAAACTGCTAAATTCAGTGGAAAAAAAAAAAAAGTTTGTGGACACCTGAGCTATATATGATATTGGAGTGTGTTAAAGGAGATTTGTGCTCATTTGGGCCACAAGGGTAATCGTATAGTCAGGTACTGATGTAGGTGAGGTGAGGAGGCCAGGGGTGGCTTTCCATTTCATCCCAAAGATGTTCAAAAGGTTTGAGGTCAGAGCTCTATAGCAGGAGATCTTCCACTAAAACTCACGTAAAGCATATCTTCATGGAGATGGATTTGTTCACAGGGGTGTATTGTCTTGCTGGAACAGGTTTGGGTCTTCTAGTGACATCGAAATGCCTTATGAACCATATGGTTTGAGTTTGCACTCTTTGACATGAGAGTTAAAAGTGGTGAAACCAATTATGATGCTTTTCTGGAAATTATGCAGCGTTTTAAATATAAATAAATGTAGATTTCTACTTCGTGAAAAGATACAGGTAGGTGAATTTGCCATGTTAAATTGCAACCAAATTGTGGCCAGTTTGACCCCTTTGTGTCATATTCTAGTATGAACTGCTCTGTGTTGTGTTTTAGACTCTCACTTTCTTTCTCTCTTTTTTTTGTTGTTTTTTTTTCTGTTGTTTTCTCTTTGTCTCTCTGTCTGTAGTACACCGTCTTGTCTCGGAAGTTTGTGGAAGTCATGACTGAGTACAACGACACGCAGGTCTCCTTCAGAGAGCGCAGCAAGTGCAGGATTCAGAGACAACTGGAGATCAGTGAGATCTTGCAAAGCAACACTCGCGCACACACACACACACAAACACGCACATTAATGACCTCTAGCTTAGCGGATGGAGTCCATTAAAAGATGAAATCAGCACATAAAAAATCGGACCACAGCCGCCGAGTGGCACGAAAGGAAATTGTTGTTCCTGCCATCAAAAACAAATTCGATTCCCATCAGTCCAGGATAACGAAAGAGCAAAATTAGCTGGGTGGGAGGGTTTATAATCATCTCTCGCCTGTCAATTATGGCAACACTAGCCACGTTTGAGGAAGAGAAAAAGGGTGGATGGCATTTACACTCGGGGAAATAACGGCATTAGCATTCATCAGAGTATAGAATATTATATGAGGCGGTATCGAAAAGTTTCTAGACTAGTTTTGTAACGCGCCAACAGGTGGCAGCACGAGACTGCACGCACAGTCACAGGGAGCAACGCTGTGCAACTGGTGCTTATCTGAGTTTCTCGCCGGAAACATGATCTTACTTCCTCTGGTCAGCCATGTTGCTTTTGTGTTGATTTGGTTTGTACTGTTATGTTTTCCTCGGTCGCTTTTTATCCCATTTTTGTGTTCTATTTGTCATATTTTTGGTGTGATCTGTAACTATTTTTTAATTGTGATTTCCAACAATACAAATACAGAGTACAAAAAGTAGAAACTGACACAAAATATGAAGATGTGTCTACACGGGGACTGCTCATGAGTTTGTGTGTGTGTGTGTGTGTGTGTGTGTGTGTGTGTCCGTCCCAGCAGGAGCTGCTTAATTAGGTCCTCGTTCGGCATGCGACACATGAGACTAGCCTCTGTGTCACCAGACACCATGTTGTAGGCGTTTCCTCGGTAATGCAAGACTGGAGAATCAGATAGGCCCTGCCACAGCGGGTTGAGAGAGATAAAGAAGGAGGGAGTTCAGGGGTGGTGTTAAAGGTGTGTCGTGTTATTAATAACGAACCCATATATAGAGTATAGATCCTATAAAGTAACAAGAAAGATATTTATTATGAACTGTACAATGGTGTGTTATTGTCTTGTTTATGTTGGCTATAACATTGTACCAGATATTATATTATTAGTTAGATAGCTGGAACGTTTGCGTCGCTATCGCCCCGTTGCCTAGCACCCATACGATATATTTAATATCTATCGTAAATCGTATAATTTAATGGTTAAGGCTCTGGGTTACTGATCGGAAGGTCAGGGGTTTATCCATAATACATTTTTTTTTTAATTATAATTTGTAATCTATTCCACTCATAATAAGATTAATCATTCAGACTAATTGCCCTGAAAATGCTTTATATCACAGGGTATTGTATATGTTGAGCAGATAAACAGGAGCTGTGAGCATCCCGGTCCCTCGTGTCCCCGGCGTCTCTCCCTCGTTTCACTTCCATCCCCGGGAGTGTTACAGAAAGACTTCCCAGTGGGAGCAGCATGGAGATTTAGCAAATATACTGTGTTTATCGCTTAGATAAGTGTGTCCCCCGTGTGTCCACGTCCATGCACGTGGTCAAATACATACAGATTTCTCTTATTCTATTGTTCTGCCTCTTGTTTTTCTGCTTCTCGCAGCTGAATAAACACAAGTCCTGCAGGGTCGTGTTTCTCTTTTACAAACAAACACACACACACACACACACACACACACACACACACACACACACGAGTTCAGAGATGAAATGTGTGTGTATAAGTATATTGTGTGTGTTGCAGCTGGAAAGAAGACCACCAGTGAGGAACTGGAGGATATGCTGGAGACTGGGAACCCCGCTATTTTTACCTCGGATGTGAGTTTGAGGATTTGGAGTTTTGTATAAGTCTATTTAAATGATGTGACTTGTGTACACACTCACACTTGCACATACAGCTACCCCGGTTCAGTAAATTCAGTAGATCAATTCTGTAAAGCTAAATATATTATAAATGGTATTGCTGCACTTTCTGGTGAAACGTATTTTCCCTACAGTGCAACGACGAGCTGCATTTTATGCCTAATTAACTTCAAGCGAGAGAGAATTGAGTCTGGTCATGGAATGACTGTTTGTAGCTGCTATAACATAAATGATAACAGGAATTTAAATGTAACTATAAACTGATAAAAAGCACAATGGGGCAAATCGCTGTGGTGTAAGAGAACTTATTCATTTCAGTTCATGCTGATATTCAGGAAATATAATCATTTTTAACATGGACATGTTGTTCAGCTCATCGTCCTTTATTCGTTGTAGCACGTCTACAGACATCAGCTTCCTGATTCGCCTCCTGTCTTTTTCTCTCTCTCTCTCCGATTAGATCATCATGGACTCGCAGATCACCAGACAGGCGCTGAACGAGATCGAGTCGCGGCACAGAGACATCATACGGCTCGAGTCCAGCATCAAAGAGCTCCACGAGATGTTCGTGGACATGGCTATGCTCGTAGAGACGCAGGTCGAGCGTCTGCTTTTAATCAGAGAAGATGCATATGAATGTATAATGTATTTGTGTTTATTCCTCCAGTGGTTACGTGGGACATTCGAAAGACTCGTAATGGCGTGAGGTTATCATTTTTTTGGGCTCCGCCCTCAAAAACTCGTGGCGGTTTAATCCGAGTTAGCATGGTAACTAGCGTTTCCATTAGCAGTGTCGGATATTTAGCTGCTTCAAAACCAAGTTCTTCTCCTCAATGATTTCTGAGTATGTGAAAGGGTGTTGGGGGCGTGTCTATAAAATGACTGACAGGAGGCCAATCCAGATAAAAGCAAGCATTAAGGATCATGAGGCGGGTTTTCATTTTAGAATAATCCTTTTTTTTTTATACATTTCTACAACTTTCCACAGTATATTTTATTTTTTCAGAAATGAAAAGTATTGTCTATTGCACCTTGAATATTCGATTTTATTGTCCATAGCACCGATGTTTCTATGCCAGTGTCGTGCAACATGTATCAGTTTTGATCGTGTACAATTTTAATTTTATTTGATATTTTAATTCTTATATTTTCTAACTTTTTTGTGACACAAGGCGTAATTTAGGAAATGTGTGTCACGGGTGGCTGAAAGTGTGTAGTTGGATTTTCTTTCCCTGTAAATATTTAAAATCTAATATTTCTGTGTTCACACACAAACATATGCTTGCAGGGTGAGATGATCGACAACATAGAGAAAAACGTAAGGAACGCAGTGGACTATGTAGGCAAAGCTAATGAGGAAGTGAAGAAAGCTGTGAGGTACCAGACGAGCGCCCGCCGGGTACGGAAACACACACACACACACACACACACACACACACACATATATGCATCCCATTTTCCCTACACGGAGCTTTCAGCTAATCTTTATTCACAGAGGGTTTAAACATGTCTGAACTTACCTGCATTATCGGTTTAACCTGCACTTAAATTACTCTGACACACACACACACACACACACACACACACACACACTTGTTATAATAGCCATAAAATGGACAAATCTAAAGTCTCATTTCAGACAATCCCAGATGAGTACTGAGTCACTGGGGTGTATATGAGGTCTAACTTCGCATATGGAAGGAGAAGTACATAGATCAGGCATAACAATATGACCACCTGCCGAATATTGTGTTGGTCCAGGAGCTCATCTGTTGGTTCGGACCTCAGGGACCAGCCTTCGCTCCCCACGTGCATCAGTGAGCCTCGGCCGCCCACGACCCTGTCGCCGAAACACTTTTGATAGATTCTGCAGACCAGGAACATCCCACAAGAGCTGCAGTTTTGGAGACGCTCTGACCCAGACGTCTAGACGTCTGAATTTGTCAAACTCGCTCAAATCCTTACGCTCGCCCATTTTTCCTGCTTCTCAATCAACATTGAGGACAAAATGTTGTATAATGTAATATTTCCCACTAACATGATGCCATGATGAAGAGATCATCAGTGGTATTCACTTCACCTCTCAGTGGTCATAAAGTTGTGCCTGATTGCTATTTATATATGGCATGTCCATGCATTCGCATGCTTTCGGTCTGTGAGAATGTTTTGTTCTGTTCTTCGGACAGAAATATATCATCCTGGCCCTGATAGTGCTGGTGGTAGCCGTTGTTCTCGTGCTAATCATCGGTCTTTCCGTGGGCCTGTCAACTAAACCTGCTTAAGCCTCATCTACTAACACCCTGACCGATCAGAGTATGTATTTCAGCATGCAAGCTCACAATTATCCCTGGTTAATAGAAAGCTTGTTTACCACCATTGCTTTTTCTCTTTTCTTCATCAGAAAATTGTCTACGTTGCCATTTGCGGATCGGCGTGCCTTCTTCTTCTGCTCATCGTTCTAGTCGGAGTGTATGCTAGCTAGCCGCCGAGACCCCGACCAAAGACGACCCAAAACGAAACTCAAAGCTCTTTGTATTTAGTCGGGTTTTTTTTTTCCTCTTTAATACCTCGATATTTTCGTTCTTACGGTTCACGTGTATAAAGTATCAAAGGTTGAAGATGAATTTTTCCACGTTCCTCCAAGGTATATTTAATACTTTTCCATGTGATTTATTATTTTTTTTCCCCCTATAGACAATAATGCCCCGTCTTTTTCCCTTCTCTCTCCTATAAAGCGATGATCTATACGTTTTTCACGAACTCCGGATTCACAACAGGGCTTTGATTATGTCAACGTTAGTTGATTATCTGACACACGTATGATGGCTGAAGTCCGCTACAAGCTATTAAAACGTATAGCTACCAGTTCCATATGAGCCCTTTATATTTACTTTTTTGATTGTCAGGTGTGTAAGTAAGGCGTCGGTCCCACACAAGCCATGAGAACGGCTTCAGGACTACCTACGTCTCTGGAATTTGACATGGGTCTTGGATATGAGTTCTTCCAGAAGATCTACTCCTCAGCCTGCTGATCATGGTGGAGAGCATGTGGTCAGTGGGTCAAGATGTAGATCGTGAATGTCATAGTGAAGGAAATGCATCCTTCCCAATCCATTCAGTGAAGGGTGTATGCATGCTCTGTGGGTTTGGGCGGAGTCTAGAAAATAGACCACACCCATTAGGACAGAAACAAGTCATTACATGGGATTAGTAAATTAATAGTAACCACAGAATTGATTTGCTTTTTTCTAATTGGAGAGGAGGAGCCAAAAACAGGGCAGAAAATAAATAAATGCCCCCTTATAGTAAAATAAAGCAAGTTTTTTTTTCACAATATTGCTGCATTTGAACTGATTTCCCTCTCGTATCTTGCACATCAGACTTCTTTTTTTTTTTTTCAGTTTCTCTGGAACCTTCCAGCTATAAGCTATTTCTATTTCCTAACTACACTCACTAATTAGCTAAAAAATTGTAACGACGGGAATTTCAGACTCGTCTTTGGTGATTTAACGTGGCCTTGTTTCTAACTTGGTGTGATGTTTATATGATAATAGATTTTTTATATAACAGAAATTTTTTTTTTATCATCGCTGATTGTCCTGATATTTCTGCCTATCAAAGTTGCGCGCTTGATTAGTGTTCTTGCTCCACATCGCTACGATGCGTAACGTCGCTCGCCACCGCCTTCGTGAGGTCTGACCGAAAGACTGCAATCCTAACAAGTGCACTTAATATCGTACACCAAATACATATCAAGTGCACTTAATTTCCAGCCAAATGTTACAAAAAAAAGCTCATGTCAGGGCTCTTAATGCTGACAAAGTGATAAAATGATCTTGTCAGGTGCAAGAGATTTTCACTTATTATCTGGTTTACACCTCAAATCAGAATAAACATGAATAAAGGAAAAGATGGCAATGTTTTACTTGTATGTGAGGTCGCTGGATGCTGAAGGCCGACAGCTGACCTTTTGAACTTTTTTTTTTTTCCCTCTAAGAATTTGTTGCATGTACCGAATGTTCATATAGCCGTAAATGTTAAAGTGAAAATTATATAATTAAAATAAAATTGTTCAGTATGTGCATTCGTTTGTTGCGTCAAAAAATGCTTCACCAAATAGTGATATTTAGATTTACATAAAAAAGAAACAAAAAAGACAGACAGACAGACAGACAGACAGACAGACAGACAGACAGACAGACAAAGACATAGTCACAGAGTGTCTCTCTCTCACTGTCTGTCTGTCTTTTTCGTGACTAACGAAATGGAGGCAGGTGCAGGAACACATGAGGAACTCTGTCTCTCTGTCACACTCACACATACACATGTGCATACATGGCAGGATAAACACACACACACACACACACACACAGCTCACCTGAGCCATAAAGCTGATGGAAGAACCGATGAGGCATAAACAGGAGGACAATAAAATCAGGACATAGCTCTTCTACAGCGTGAGTAAATGATATTCTTATACCTTTACTATTATAAATACACATCAATAAGCTCACATCTGTAATAACATGTGTATAAAGTGTGTACAGGGAGTGATGGGTGTCAGTGATGAGTGTACTGAGAGTTGACTAAAATATGTTTTCTGTAAACGAAAAGATTCGATCAAAATAATCTTGATAATGGAACAACAATACTGGATGCTTGGATTTTCTCAGGCTATTTACATGAATGTGATGAACAGCTGTGAGAACCTCATGAGAATTGTGGTGTTTTCTGGACCCATTCCCAGGAACACTACATGCAAGGCAGTCAATCATACCTTGGGGTCATGTTGATTCTCTAATATAACTACAACTAATAGCAATTTTTTAGGAGGTGAAAGAAAACCTGTGTAGACCCTGTGTGTGTGTGTGTGTGTGTGTGTGTGTGTGTGTGTGTGTGTGTGTGTGTGTGTGTGTGTGTGTGTGTGTGTGTGTGTGTGTGTGTGTGTGTGGACATACTGCCATCTTGTGTTTTGTAATCAAAATTAACAGCAAAGAACAACAAGCTCTGTCCCATTATCCTTTCCTTTTGCTAGAACTCCACCTTCCTCCATCCTCAGGGGTTGATTCATTACTTCACATCTCTTAGAGGGACAAAGTGAACATAGCTGAGAAGAATTTACTCTCTGATGCAGAACTACAACACAGTGTTGTACAACTGCTCTATAGAATACAAACACATAAATATCTTGGAAGACCATCATTATGGATGTTCACAAGACAAGACCAAAAATGAAGGACCTGGTGATCCTTACAGAAGGCTTTGACCTTGGGTCAGACCTTGAATCCCTGACCTTGATCCATGATCTTCATGGGAAAAGCTCTTATTAGGGGATTATTATCCTTAATTAGAGTCCTCCATGTGCATCCATCGCCATTAGAAGAAGTGTAAAAGAATCCCCTTTGCCAATTTAAAAGTCGGTCCATTAATATTTTTACTCAGATAGTCCTCAGCATCAAGACAATAAAAAAGGCATTCACTTGACCATCTGATTGAAGACATGGTTCCAGTCTGGACCAGGATGGTATGAGTTGGGAAAATGTTATGAAGATTTTCCACATTCTACTGTAGGTTGCTATCATCATCTAGCCATCTATTGACTTTAACTAATCTTAGCTATATGACTGGCTAATCTGAATGAAAGGAGAATGCGTGGGTTTTCCCAAACTGCATTCTTGTGCCTATTTAATGAGATTAAACGATGGATTTTCCTACATATTTATTCACAGTAAATTATTTTAAGTTTAGCATTTTTAGAATTTTACCTCTATCTCGAACCATATTGGTTTGCTAGCATGCTAACTACTTGTTCTAACTGTTTGGAACAAACTTCTGAGGTATTGTTCTTAGCAGAAAAGCTACTCTGTTTACAAACTTGTAAATGATGTAATAAAACCACGTTTGTACAAAAATGCAATATTTTATTTTTTCAGGAATTTGAAATTATAAACGTTCGATGTGACACTAACGTTTTTTTATCCCTCCGGCTTCTACGGCTAACAGACTCATATAACAAACATCGCTAGACCTTGGTCTTTTAAACCGCACAGAGTCTGCCTCTGGGTAAATGCTAAGGGGAAGTCAATGTGGCTTTGGTGGTTTCTAGCATTATTGGAAAGCAGCTTTAATCTGGTAACACACTCACATAACAGAAATGCTGAGGATTAATAATCTCACAGAAAGGCCACTGGGGCAGTGCATTGTGGGAACATGAAGTTGAAGAGGTTGGGAGAATACGTGTAAAGGTTATGGATTATGAATATATTGATGGAGCACTATGTGAGGATTAATATCATGTGTAGATTATGGGATTATGTGTTGGATTGGGCTGAATGTATAAATTCACTGATGAGGGAAGGTTTAAGGATTGAGGACACTGTGATGTTATAATTAGAAACTGTGTGGAAACTTTAAGGGACTGGAAGAAAATTTGTGTGTGAGTGTGTATGTGTGTGTGTGTGGGGGAACCAATAAGAGTACCATAAAGTACCAAAAAGATGGTTGAATAGAAGGATGGATGGAGGGATGGATGGATGAAGCGATGGATGAACCTATGGTATGACTGCCTGATAGACGATGCATATGCATAAATTAACCAATTAATGGATGGATGGATGGATTGGTGGATGGATGGATGGAAGAAAGAATAGAGATGGAATAGGGATGGAGAAAAGAATAGAAAGATTTTAAAAAGGGTGCATGGGTGGAAGTATTGAGAATGAAGAAATGGTCTTATGGGGAGTAATAGGATGGGTGGATAAATGGTGGGTGGAGAGAAACAGGAAAGTTGATTTTTCAGATGTTCTTATTAGTTTTTCTCAAATGAACAGAAGAATAGAATGATGCATGAAACAAGAGATCGATTGACCAATGAATATATTGGGTAAAAAAAAATTAATGGATGGATGGATGGATGGAAAATAAATAAATGGAACGTCAAATATAATGTTACCCTAGGGTAACCATTGATCCCAGTCCATAGAGAAACCCCAGGTACCTAAAGAACTAGGTTTAGTCCAGAGTGGAAATAAAGCTGGTTGGAATAATCATATGATATCATTAAACTATGCTTCATCTCTGGGTTTCTTGATCCAATGACGTGTTGCGATTTTTCAGGGATGATGGGGGCTGACAGACAGTCTAAAGTGGAGCTGATGCTAAAGCAGGAGAAGGAGCTACGCTGGATCCAGAAGCAGCTGTCGCTCATCGCTAATGGGAGCAATGGACCGGTAAAGACAAGCAAGAAGGTAAAGGTGGTGATTAGACGCTATGATTATCATTTAATACTTGTAGTTGACTTAATAGGTTACTTGAAAGTCATCTGAAATTCAAGAATGTGACTAAAGTTTTAATGAAACATCCAAAGGAGTGGAACATTTAAAAGAGAGTGACAAAAGAAGCTCTGCTTAAGTAAACGAGATTCTGTAATCTTATTTTAAAAAATTTGGATTTTTGAGAATTGTAGATTTTGCTTGTGTGCAGTACTGAATATAGCCTGTAGGGTGCAGCAGAGTGTCGCGTGACGGCAGCCGAAAACACGGAGGTTGACAAATGTCCAATCAGCGCAGCATCCGTGGACTCGGATTGGACAGATGTGATTTTCTCTCTCTCTCTCTCTCTCTCTCTCTCTCTCTCTCTCTCTCTCTCTCTTTCTGTTTCTCTCTCTCTGGTTATTTTATTTTATATTTATAAGCATATTAAAACTCATAGAAAAAGGGAAAGAAACCCAAAAGAGATGAAAGAATAGATAAATGAACAGAAGTAGGATGGATGGATGGATGGATGCATAAGTGGGTGAGAGAACAGATTGTTTGGCGAAATCTACTGATAATTGGGTGAGGGGGATGAACAATTAGAAGCACAGATGGAAAAAAGAATGGTAGGATGGATGGATAAGTGATGGATAGAAGAACAGATATGTAAATGGTTGACAGAAAATGAGCAATAAATAATTTGATGGATGGATGAATGGATTTAATGAGGGAGGAATTAACGGAGGGAGGGATGGGTGGATCAATGATGGGTGGAGGATGGATAAATAAAATTATAGACAGATTTGTGGATAAGTGCATTGAGTGGATGGATGGATTAAAAGAATGATGGAACAGATATATATATGGAGGGATGGATGGAAAAATGGACAGATATATGAATAAATATATTGGATGGATAGATGAATTGAATAATTGAGGGTTGAAAGGAATAATGGTTTGAGGAATGGATTGATGGGTGGATACATGACTTGTGGAAGAATGAATGGAAAGATTGACAGAATATGAGGATTAAAATTACTGGATGGATGAATGGATGGATGGATGAACGAATGAATGGATGGATGGATGGATGAATAAATTAATGGATGGATGGATGGATGGATGAATAAATTAATGGATGGATGGATAGATAGATGAATAAATGAATGGATGGATGAATGGATGAATGAATGGATGATGAATGAATGGATGGATGGATGGATGGATGGATAGATGAATGAATGGGTGGATGGATGAATGAATGAATGGATGGATGGATAATGGATAGATGAATGAATAAATTGATGAATGAATGAATGAATGAATGGGTGGATGGATGAATGGATGGATGGATGAATGGATGAATGGATGGATGGATGATGAATGAATGAATGGATGGATGGATGAATGAATGGGTGGATGGATGAATGAATTAATGGATGGATGGATGATGGATAGATGAATGAATAAATGGATGAATGAATGAATGGGTGGATGGATGGATAGATGGATGGATGATGGATAGATGAATGGATGGATGGATGGATGAATGAATGGATAAATGGATGAATGAATGAATGAATGAATGAATGAATGAGTGAATGAATAAAAGAAAGAAAGAAAGAAAGAAAGAAAGAAAGAAAGAAAGAAAGAAAGAAAGAAAGAAAGAAAGAGCAGCTTCACCCCTGAATCCTGCAGGTTCAGGAAAGAGGATAAAAGATGAAATCGAGAGATTTGGTACCAAAGTACTCGGTTCTCATTTGTTGTTTTAGAAAGCCACAGCAGTTCTGAGTGAAACACTGGAGCCTGAATATAAAACACAGCAAAAAAAATATTCCTGAGATTTGCTGAAGGAAACAGCAGTGAGATTTACACTCGGCTCCTGCACGTTCTTCCCGTGTCAAATCCTGAAGTTTTTATTATTTGAGAGAATGATGCACTCTGTCAGTGTTGAATTTATGCCACTTGATCGTGTGTGGTATTGACCTCATGCTAGAATCATGATTGCACAACATCTCAGATCCATTACAGGCAGTTTTATGAACAGCCATAATTCCAAAAGACAGTGTGACGTGTGTGTGAACCTGAACATCAAACCACAAACAGCATTTAGTGCACTGACTACCCAAACCTGAGACTCTGTTTAACCTTAGACCTGTTTACAGATTCTCTCAGTCGCTTTGGAGCGTTTTTCAGATCAGAAATTAAATTCTCAAGACGACTTGTTCAGTCTCCACGTCATTTAGTGACAAGCTTCTGAGTGCTGAGGCCCCATGGAGTCTGCACGGCCTTAGATTCATAAACCAAGGAGATAAGCTTCCACAAGCCAATGAGAAAGGCGTTGATTAGAAATTGGATTCAACTTGCTGTTAGTTAGTTTCCAAATGAGAACCCGTGAATTTTCCATCCGAATAATCGGGGAGTTAACTGTACTTGTATTTGAATTAATAGGTCACTTGAAAGATATCTAAAACTTAAGAATGTGATTTAAGTTTTAATAAAACATCTAAAGGAGTTGAACATTTAAAAGAGAGAGACAAAAAACTCTGCTCAAGTAAATTAGTTCTTTTTTTTTTTTTGAGAGTTGTAGATGATGCTTGAATGCAGTACTGGAAACAGCCAGAAGGGTGCAGCAGTGTGTCGCGTGACGGCAGCGGGGAAACCCGAAAATGGACAAAAAGTCCCTGTTAATACCTTCAGCGCAGCATCCCTGAACTTTGATTGGACAGCTCTCTCTTTCTCTCTCTCTCTCTCTCTCTCTCTATCTCTCTCTCTCTTTCTCTCAATGAACGGAAGTAGGATGGATGGAGGCCTGAATGGGTGAGAGAACAGACTGTTGGATGAACAGAACTACAGATAATTGGATAAGAGGAATGAACAGATGGAAAAACAAATGGCATGGATGATAAATGATGGATAGAAGGATGGATGTGTGAATAGATAGACAGAAAATTATCAATAAAAATATTTAATGGATGGATGGGTGGATAGATAGATAGGTAAAATAGTGGATTAAGGAATGGGGGATAGGTGGATAAATTATATGTGAAGAATGGGTTAATGAAATGATGGACAGACTTGTGGATAGGTACATGAAATGAATGGATTGAGGAATGGATTAAAGGAATCATGGAACAGATGGATGTATGGATGAATGGATGAAAAGAAAAACAGATATACATATACATTATTGGATGGATAGATGAGTTGACTAATTGAGAGATGAAGAGATGATGGATTGAGGAATGGATTGATGGGTGGATACATGTTTTCTGGAAGTATGAATGGAAAGACTGACAGATTATGGGGATGAAAAATTCTGAATGGATGGATGGATGATGAACTCATAAACAGATTGATAAAAAAAACCAATGGCAGTTGGGTGGATATAAGATAAGTGGGAGGATGAATGGAAAGATTGACAGCTATGGGAATAAATATATTGGGTGGATGGATGGATGGATGGATGGACTGATGGACGGATGGATGGATGGATGCATTCAGAGAATAATGGGTTGAGCAATGGATCAGTGGGTGGGGTACGTGGACTGTAAGGTGTGTAAAGAGAGCAAGACCCCAAAACAGCCCAGGCGACCTGTCACAGAAGAGAGATAGAGAGAGTGAGAAAGAGAGAGAGAGAGAGAGAGAGAGAGAGAGAAGCGGAAGGCGCAATCTAACAGCAGCAGCTGAGTGACCGAGTATCTTTCTTTCTCTTTCTCTCTCTCTCTCTCTCTCTCTCTCTCTGGTCCTCTCTGTGTCTCGTGCGCTCTCTCTCTCTTTCTCTCTCTCTCTCTCTCTCTCTCTCTCTCTCTCTCACTGGATCTCCTGCGTCTCGCTCGCGCTCACTGTTTCCGAGGCACTGCTGCTTCCGAAACCCAAACAAGCGACCGGATATTTTACAACAGCAGCAGCAGCATCGAAAGCGACATCCGCACAGTCGGACCGGGTAGAGGGAGGTGGGGGTCTGTTCTGGGGGCCGCCGGTATTACCGGACGCAGCGCAGAGGAGGAAGCCGCCGAGCAGACAGGTAGGCAGCAGAGACAGGAGAACCGCATACCCCCCCCGGTCCGGGGAGACGCTGGAGACACGGCCGCGGTGATGGACACACAACCCTCTTCCGTAGTGTGAAAAGCGTGCGCGTGCCGATGACACGCGCGCACCGATCGCTCGGAGCCATTTCCGGTCAGCTGCTGATTATATGCTTTTTTGATTGAAAATGCGAGTCGGGTCACGTGACCTGTCTGTGTTTTTGTTAGTTATTAATTTGTCAATGTCGTGCCTAGATAAGAAAAGAAGAGGGAAAATAAAAGGTTAGGGTTGTCATGGTAACGTTGTTTACACGTCACGAGACGTCGGACACAGCGTTAATTAGATTGATTAATTGGATATTTGATTGATTAATTGATTAATGAATTGGGCGGCTGGAGATTCTGGGCGGGTTTCCATATGCAGTGTGTTGAGGGTGAGACGTGTAGCCTTTTAACCCCGTTTACACTCATTGTGCGCGTGTGTGGTGTGAGTGTGTTTGAGAGAGAGAGAGAGAGAGAGAGAGAGAGAGAGAGAGAGAGAGAGAGAGAGAGAGAGATTTAATAGCTATACACATTTAGGCCATCTTGTCAAAACCAAAGCCATTTTTGCAGTGTGTGTGATGTGGAATGACTGCAGCTTTTTTGATGTGTCGCTATGTCACCCAGTTTGGAGAAATTACAGGCTTTTAACTGTGTGTGTGTGTGTGTGTGTGTGTGTGTGTGTGCGCATGGCGTGCTGTTTGTACATGGTAATGCATGTATGACATCCGGTCATCCAGATAGACACTTTGCACGAACACACACACACACACACACACACACACACACACACACACATACACACACACACACACACACACACATCTGATTATGTGAACAGCATATATGTTCCCATTGTCATTGATGGTGATCACGTGTAGCGCGCGCACACACACGTTCCACTCAAAGGGCAGTCAGAAGGTGTTCTGCAGAACCAGAAATCCATGGGGCGGAGTCAAACACGATTAACTCCTCCCACCTTGTTTGAATTTTTTTAACACTTTTTTTGTGCCTGAAACGTTGCTGTATTTTACCTTGCAGAATAATTCCCACGTATATCATTTGGATGCTATTATTTTTTTATTTATATAAATATATTTTAAAATAATTGCTATAAACTATTTATATTGGCATTATTCATAGTTTTGGACCCTGGGAGCAAAATATCCCTAAACAAGATATCAGTCTGTAACCGTATTCACACTACTTAACCAAAAGTATTGGGACAACCGTCTCTTCCAGCCTATTACCACAAAGTTAAAGGCACGAAATTGTATTAGACGACTTTTAATTTTGTAAGTATGAAATATTCCAATTCTGTTCCAGCATGAAAATGCCCCTGTGCACAAATCTAGCTCTTCATGAAGATATGCTTTACATGGGCTGGAGTGGAAGATCTTGAGTGGCCTGCTATAGAGTGCACTTGTGAATCTATACATGAGGAACATCTTCCTAGAAAAGTGAAGGTTATTATGTCAGCAAATGGGGAGTAAAAATGTTTAAAAAGGACATATGTAGAAGTGGAAGATAGTAGAAGGGTTTTTTTCCAAAAGTTGCAAAAGTATATAAATTGCACATATAATGAAACCCTAGATTAACCCTTAAGTTGATTCTAGTGTATAGGAATACAATTAATTAGTTAGAAAATGTTTATTATATTATTATCATTATTATTATTATTTATTATACACACTATCCTTTGACAAGTATTGTCTTGTAAAACCTTCTTTTGCTTGTTTGCATTGTGTTCATAGGAAATAAGCTTATGGTCTTGAGAATGGCATCAGATAACAGTCTGACTAACAACAACACCACAGCATAAAGGGATAATGGCCGTCCAATCAAACTGATATCTTCTGACTTTTGATCTTCAGCTTAATTGTTAGCTTCAGCCTAACATCTGCCACACATGGAGTTTGTGAACATGGTCTTTTTTTTTTGCCCTGCAAGCATCATGTCTCACAGCATGGGGGCAGAAATGTCCCCAAACATCTATTAGCTCCCACACATCTACCCAGAACTGTAGCTAAGCTGCATGTGTAGATATTCAGTAATATCCAGGATTTTGAATAGTGTGATGTTCATGTGTGGGATTGCGAGACGCTTCAGTGAAGTAACATGGGATGCAGGATTAGAATATTTGTTTAGTTTATTATTTGACTTAAGTAGGATTAGTTTTATTTACGCAGTGAGGGTATAACAACAGTGAGGGTATAACAACCAGCGCTGGGAAGGACTCAGAAATCCTCTTTCCTACACCAGAGTCAACCTAATTGTTAGTACTCATGTATTCATTGCTATAATATATACATAATACAGTATATTCACTATATAGATCACAGTGAAACGACTTTCTCAGTCAAGCATCAGGTTTTCTCCACCCTTGTATTTTTCAAACAGTCATGGTCTGGTGAGCAGAATTATGGGTTTTCCTGTTCTGGGAAAAACTTTGTTTTTTATTGTCCAAAATGTGATTTATTTATTTATTTATTTATTTTTATCATTGAATTTCAGTAATTCCAGAGCAAAACCACTGTTTACCACAAACAGTATGTTTTATATATTAACATTGTTATATAACACTGAAAACACCATAGAGATGCAAAAACATTTAAATTGTAATTTCTTTTTTTATTTTTTATTTTTTATTTTAATCAAATTTAATTGAGAAAGTAAATGTAAATATTTCCAAGCTGTATTATGTTCCAATGAAAGGTCCCCCCAAATTTATGATTTCATATTATTTCCGAATAAATCATTAATCAAAGACACAAATCAATACATAAATAAAAAAAAGTAGTATGTTGAAGTTGTATTTTTCAGAAAACATCGAAACAATCTCATCATACAGTATACTAGAGTTCAATGTCTAATACTGCTATTCAAGCTATAAGCAATACAGCCATTAGTTTGTAGCTATAAGTTATAAGCAAGATTGTTTTTATAATATTAGTGACCTCTAATGAGAGTCATGAAGCTGCTCCTTTTTGTTCAAATGCTTTTCTTTAATTCGGGTTGCAGCCGATTTACTGATAGAGTCAGAATATTGTGTATATGAGAGTCAGTTAGTTTGTTGTACCTGCTCAAGTTCTTCAGACTGAAAGCCTGCTCACAGAGGAAGGTACCGCCAAAATGATTGCAGCTTAAAGTAAAAAGAGAAAAGTTATGTTACATTAGAAATGGTGGTCAGTGGCATCCATTTTTTCTTATTTTGTACTTTCATATATGCCATGATAGACTCAGGGACATGATGGTATTGGAAAACCTTCAGCAGCGGAGTGATGAAACTGAGGTGTTTCCTCTGACGCCACAGCAATTTGTCAACACTCACAAAAAATCTCATCATTTCAAACCAAACCAAACCATTATTTTGTACACATGTATTAGATTTAGTGTTGATTAAGAGAAATGGTTTGGTGTGTGAGGACTAGTGCCGAGAAAATCTGATGATGTGTTAATCTTGTGATAAATTATACTTCAGTATGTTAGATTATTAGTGTTAATGTATTTTTATATATTTTATTTTAACGTTAGGAAATTAAATTTTTTCCAGCCACATGCGGTTCTTTCCCAAACTGTTGGCACAAAGTTGAAAGAACAATTGTATTGGACGCCTTTGGATCTGGTAGCAGGAAATTTTCCTATCAGTTGAATTAGGATGACCAAATGTGTTCCAGCATGATGATGCCCCTGAGCACAAAGCCAGCTCCATGAAGATGTGCTTTACATGGGTTGGAGTGGAAGATCTCCTGCTGTAGAGCTCTGACCTTCGTGTGTGTGTGTTTGCACAATTTGTATGTAAAGACAGCATGCCTGCTTTGGCAAAATGGCATTAATTCAATAGCGCAGTGCTCTAACGCTCTGTATTCAAGCCAGGTCTCTGCAGTGCACAGATGTATTAGAGTGTGTGAGTGTGTGTGTGTGTGTGTGAGCGGGACAGAGAGAGAGAGAGAGAGAGAGAGAGAGAGAGAGAGAGAGAGAGAGAAAGAGAGACCGCACAGTTGGAACATCTGGATTCATTGCTGACAATGTGTCGCGTTCGACCGGCTGAACAGGGCACGTGTTTTCTGTTCTTTCTCCATCTCTCCATTTTTTCATCACTCCATCGTTTCATCTCTCGATCACTGCTCATCAGCTACAGCATCAGTATGAGAAACAGCTGAGGGCTGAACTCAGCGTCCGGATTATGTAACAGGACCTCCTTTTGTATCCACCCTTTTTTTCTTCTGCTCCTCCCTTCCTCTAATACTCCCTTCATCTTTCTCACACACTGAGTGTTTACTAAGTGTTCATGTGTACACGAGTCCGCCGTTATTATCTTCATCATCATCATTATCCTTCTCCTTATCATCAGCATCGTCTTAAAGCTGAACCCATCTGATGATCACGCGAGTCTGACCAGGAAGATTTTCTTACTGTGTCTCCCAAAATGTGTTTGTGTGTGTGTGTGTGTGTGGTTTGTTATGTCTGAATGTTGTGTGCAGGTGTGTGTCTGTGAGGTTTATGAATGTTGTGTGCCTGGGTGTGTGGGTGGGTGTGTGTGTGTGTGTGTCTGTGTGTGAATTGTGTGTCTGTGAGGTTTATGCTTGAATAATGTGTGTGTGTGTGTGTGTTTGTGTGTGTGAAGTTTATGTTTAAATATTGTGTGTGTGTGTTTTTGTGTTTTTCTATGTTTGAATTTTTTGTGCGTGTGTGTGTGTGTGCATATGTGTATGTGACTGTGAGGTTTAGGATGTATGCATGAATGTTGTGTATAATTGTGTGTTTGTGTGTGTGGTTTTCTATGTTTGTGTGCATTGGTGTGTGTGTATGTGTGTGCATATGAATTGTGTCTGTGAGGTTTATGTTTAAATATTGTGTATAAGTGTGTGTGTGTGTGTGTGTGTGTGTGTGTGTGTGTGTGTGTGTGTGTGTGTGTGTGTGTGTGGTTTTCTATGTTGGAATTTTTGTGCAAGTGTGTGTGTGTGTGTGTGTGTGTGTGTGTGGTTTTCTATGTTGGAATTTTTGTGCATGTGTGTGTGTGTGTGTGTGTCTGCAACAATTTCTGCTGTCATTCCTTTACTAGCTTCAGAGGGAATTTGCAGTATAAGTATTTAGCATAAGCCGTTGCCATAGAAACGATTACGTATTAAAAAAACAGCGCATTTATAATAACGCTGCTCTGTTCATCTGCACTCCTGCCAGCGCGACAGGAAATGAACAGCATCTCAGGATCTCTGTTTTTCACATGAATACTGAACCACACAGGTATTTTTTTGGTTAATGCTCTAAATTTGTTGTGAGTTTAGATCCGAGTAAAGCAGCCTGAACCTCAAGAGTAAAAAAGAACCAGACAGTCAAATCTACATATCAGATATCACACGAACACTCCATAACCCATCTCGCCATAACCTAAACCACAACTGCATCTGATCCTTGATCTGGTTTAGGTCAGATCTATAGGGGAAACCCTGTGTGGCTTTGTGTAAAAACGAGATCTTAAATGAAACCTGTTGTGAATCCAAAAATGAATGCATGATATAATATTGAGTTGTGCTTTCTGAACGTCCCATTCCACATTAAATGCCCATTTGCTCTTTTAATAACCTCAAGTCTTCTGGGAAGATGTTCCACTAGACATTGTGGAAATTTCTGCTCATTCAGGCACAAAAGTGTTAATAAAGTCAGGTACTGATGTAGGTGAGGTGATGAGGTTGAGTCATGTTCGAAAGGGTTGAGGGTCAGATCTCTATAGAAGGAGATCTTCAACTCCAACTCATGTAAAGCGTATCTTCATGGAGTTTGTGCACAGGTGAAACAGGTTTGGGTCTCCTAGTTCGACTGAAGAGAAAATGTCATGCTCCTGCATCCTAATAGTTCCTGTACAATTGTGTGTCTCCAACTTTGAGGTAACAGTTTGAAGAAGAATCACGTGACTGGAAAAGTCCCAGTATTTTTATCCATATAGTGTATTTCCGACTCTGCACACAGGTGTGTGTGTGTGTGTGTGTGTGTGTGTGTGTGTGTGTGTGTGTGTGTGTGTGAGAGTGAGTGAGTTTGTGTGTTTGTTTCATTTCAGCCTGTTTAATCAGACTGTAATTGGAACAAACTGAGCGCCCACACATGCAGCTCTCTTTCTGACTCTCTTTCAGCGAGCAGATGCTTATTGATCATTTAAATCTGTGAAGTGAACCGAAGATTAAAATCAACTTGTGGATAAATAACGAGGGATTCTTTCTGAAAAAAATTCTTAGGTAATAAAAAAATAAAACATGTCTATCAAAAATTTCTCAAAAATTTTAAATTGCTGGAAAACCGTCGCAATCTGCTCTCCAGCTGTTAACATTTGGGTCTTGTTCTTGATCTTTTGCTTTTGGAGCCCATCCACCATGAGATCAGACATGCTCTGCGATGCGTTGCTGCTCTGCTTGTACAGAGTGGGTATTTGAGTTACTGTACCCTACCTGTCAACTCAAACTGTTCTGGACATTTTCTCATGGCTTCACCGGATGTTTTTTGCTTTTCCCGCACCATTCTGCATATAAATAGACGTACCCCATACTTTAATAAAAAATTTAAAAAAAAGAACAATATACAATATAATAATATTTAAAATATAAAAAAATATAAAACATTATTGCCCTTCGCTTTGTTTGTAAAAAAAAAAATTATATGAATTATATATTATAAATTTGGCATAAATGATGATAAATAAAATATATACATATACATCAAAGTTTCTGTGTATTTTTGTTTGTTGATTTATGCCACTGTTGTAAATTATTTATTTAATTATTTCAAAATATGTTTGTATTCATTTAATAGAATGAAAATAAAAAAAATCAAAAACATAATTGTTATTAATTAATTAATTAATTTTTAAAAGGTTTGACTGAGATATTGGTATCACAACACCCTGAAAAGTGTATTATTATTATTATAATTATTATTATTTATTTATTTATTTATTTATTTATTTATTTATTTATTTTTAATTTAATTTCAATTTTTTTTTTGTGGATACAGATTTCCTGTCCTTGATTACTTTCTTACACCAGCACACTATTGCATGTTTTTATTCCTTACATATTTAGATTAGATTAGATTAGATTAGATTCAACTTTATTGTCATTACACATGTACAAGTACAAGGCAACGAAATGCAGTTTGGGTCTAACCAGAGTGCAATAGCAGCAAGTGCAGGATATACAGTGTTTACATGCTTTACATAAATTAAATAAAAATTGTTTTATAATTTATAATTATGATTTAATGTATAACACGAGATTAAACTAACTAGCTGCTGAGAAATCATAACATGTTTGATGTTTATAGGCTACGTTTATATTGATATCAGCCTATAAAAGGCCTGTTTTGTGAAACGGATAGGAGAAACACGTTAATATGTTGTGGGTCTTCGTGGCTTTTCTGCTGTATGTTCAGCATGTTTCTTGTAATTCTTGTCGACAGGTTTTTCGAGCGTCGTGCCAGACTGGATTTTGATCTCAGCAGGATTGCTAATGACCCGGGCATAGCGAGAGTGGGAGGCTTGTTGATCCAATCACGCAGAATTGACATCGCACTCCGAGTGCAAAATTAACACCGCTTTGCTTAGCTCATACTTTCCTTTCATAGACGCCGGTTTTCCTGCTTTTTTGTATCGCGTTTTCACGACGATCATCCGATAATAAACAGCAGAGCGTATGTGTAGATCATTAGCGTGTAGTGTTTAATATGACCTTGTTACGAGTTTTTTGGAAGCAAATGAAAAGTTGCAGCGTGTTGTGGCTTTGTCCTTGGAAGTTTACACTCACTGGTTATGCAATTGTCCAATCTAGTCGCTAATCTAGTCTAGTCGCTAATCGGCTAGTCACCACATAAACTCAAACAGCAACTCTTTACAACCATGATTAGCAGAAAAGCCTCAGATTACAGCCTCAGATTACAATCCTCATCGGACAGGAGTGCAATCTGATGTGTCCTTCTGCTCTTGTAGCTCATGCGCCCGGAGGTTTCGAGACATTGTGTAATGCTTTTCTGCTCACCTTGGTTGTAAAGAGTGATTATTTAAAGTAGGCCATCCTGAGAGAAGCATGCTTTGTGTTTGAATTATAATTATATAACATAGTTATATAATATAATAATATAATTGATGTATATATTTTAGACCGTACTTCGTTTTGATTGGCACGTTAGAATTGCATCTTAATTCCAAATGCTCCTGGTGCTGATGCTATTGATGCTATTTAAAGCTGGAGTGCATTCCTGGCAACGTTATCTCAATTCCGCCATGTTTCCCATATAAAAACTGTCCCAGCTATGTGAATGCTACAGTAACTAAACATTAGCATTGGCCATTCGCTAGTTTCCGCTAATCCTCCATATTTCCTTGTTGCCCAGCATTGGAATTAGCGTGCCATGTGTACGACTTTGCATTACCAGAGCATACATTTGCATTCTTTTTCAACCATGTTGACTCCACAACCACAACAATTAGATATACACTCTATAGACAAAAGTATTGGGACACCTGACTTTTATGGCCATATGTTTTTTTGTGTCCAATTCTATAAGATGTCTTTGGAGGTGCTAGAATGAGATTTCCCCTTAACTTGAACTAGGAGACCTAAACCTGTTCCAGCAACCTTGTGGCTGAATGAATCTCACACAAATCTCCATAGAAACACTCCAAAATCTAGTGGAACATCTCCTCAGTATATTGGCGATGAAGTAAATGGGGACTAAATGTGTAATGGAATGTTTTTATGGCCAGGTGTCTACAAACTTTTGTCCAAATAGTGTATATCTATCAATGTAAACATGTAAATACATGTACATTTAAATACATTTTTTGTTGTGTTTTTTTTTGTTTTACCTTTGCATTCATGGCAGCATCTCATTTCCTTTTTTATAGACGAATATTAGCAAAGTGTAGTGATATTTTATTATTTTATTACTTTATTATTGTCTTCATATTAGCTTAAAAAAAGCAGATCTCTGTTCATTCTTGTTGGAAGACAGAAACTGGATCCGTGCCTCATTTCTCCAGGCCCTAAGGAGAAAACCAGTTCGGAGTCTCAGGTGGTTTGGGTTCTTTTATTATTGTTTTGGCCTCGGTGTAGATGTCAATGCTGTTGACGGCTGGCGAAGCACTACTGATGAGACTTGTGCTGAATATACGGCAAATATTTATGAGGTTTCAGTGGGCGGATTATCGGTATGCGGATATACGGCTATCATGCCAGTAATAAAATGCTGTGGCAGTCCAAGGGAACTCAGAAACGTGTAGCAAGTAAGATGCTACTATAGCAAAATAATAAACAATAGGGTGTGAAGGGGGGGTCCCGAAGTTCCAATTACAGCAAATAATAAAGGGGTTTCGTTCATGTTACATCTCAGATCTTTGGTAATAAGTGCGTCTTTTCATTAACCAATTAAACGGTGTGGATTGTCTAGTTATTGCCTACATTATAGCAGTTATTTAGTCTTTAAGGTCTTTTCAGCTTGTTACTGTGAAAACATACTTAATCATGAAGACGTTCCTGTGGTGATTAAACATCAAATCACACGTGTTATGGCACCACAATTTACAAACACGGTGAGTTGAAAAGCATCCAGACAAGTTTTTTTTTTTTTTCCCCCAATTTCCAACTGTTCAGTTTTGGTGATCCTGTTTGAGACGTTCCTGTTGTGTGTAAAAGAAATATAAGTTCTAGCTTATCCTATTAGTTATTCACTATGGCTATTCTTCTTATTCACGATGTTCTTCTCAATTGTGAAAAAGTTGTCCTGTGTTCTTCTCTATAGGAAACAAGGTTTGGTGAAAGAGGTGTGGTGTGTGTTCTTTTCGATAGTGTAGGAGGTGTGGCCTATGTTCTCTATGCTAAAAGATTTAGTGGTGAGCCTTTGGTCCACCACTTTGATCACCTTTGGTGAGACTTTTCTGTGGTGGTACTGTAACTATATGTTACAGCTTTCCCTCTGACGGTTACAAGCAACTAACACTGGAGACTCCTTCTAAAAGTACTGTACAAGACAAATCCAAATTTTTTCTTCTTCTTATGTGATTTTATTAGCGTTAACTGATATCCAGGAAAAAAACGTGTGGTGGACTGAGATTCATCTGGAGGGTTTGTGCAAAATAAGCCCGTGTGTATGTGCGCGTGTGTGTGCGTGGTTGACTTTGCTCTGGGCCATGAGTCCTGGCCTTTCTCCAGCCCTGCTGTGATTACAGCCCGGATTTAGCTTTGGATTGTGATGGGGGAAAAAAAGCTCATCGGTCCTCACGTTCCTCAGTCTAGCGTCTGCTGCCTGGTGCCGAAGCGAAGCCTCCGCTACAATCTGCGACCTCTCAAGTGCTCATCACGTCCCCTGAGAAGGCTAGTGAGAAAGCGTGCGAGTGAATCATTTTGACGCTTGTGCCACAATAGCCGTTTCTGGAATTCCATCCGAGTTCGCTTTTTTTTTTTTTTCTTTCTCCTTCTAGTTTAGATCGCAGAATTTTTTTTTTTTTTGTCCATTTGTCAAGTTTCTTTTTTTTCCTTACAGCCAGCATTCCTATTTTTGTGTCTGAGAATTTGATGATGAGCTTTTGGCTTGTTAATTTTTTCTTTTTTCGACACACACCATATGTTCTTTGCAGGCTCATTTGGTTCCTGCCAGTCTGAATTTAAAGATAATATCTGGGATTGTTGTGTTGTGTGAAGCTTCAGAAGTCAGGTCGTCTCTGATTTCTGTAGCGATCAGACACAGTTGAGGAGCAGATGTTAAGATGTGAGCGTGGAGTCATAAGCAAAAGACAACGATTAATTGTGACTGAAAACTCGAGGAACGTACCATAATAATCAAAGTTATTTTGTTCATCACAGACATACACTCAGATGGTGAAGGAGGCATGGTTTGTGTTCATCTCTATAGTGAAGGAGGTGTGGTCTGTTGGTATTCTGTATAGTAAAGGAGGCGTGGTCTGTTGGTGTTCTGTATAGTGAAGGAGGTGTGGCCTGGTTTTTTTCTCTATAGTAAAAGAGGCATGTCCTGAGTTCTTCTCTATAGTGAAGGAAGTATGGTCTGTACGCTTCTCTATAGTAAAGAAGGCGTGGTCCATGTTAATCTCCATAGTGAAGGAGGCGTGGCCTGTGTTCTTCAGGGGTGAAGGAAGTTTGGCCTGTGTTTATGTCTGTTTTAAAGGAGGTGTGGCCTCCATTCTTTAGGGTGAAGAAATTGTGGCCTATGTTTTTTTTTTTATAGTGATGGAGGTGTGGCCTGTGTTTTTCTGTACTGTATATGGAAAGAGGCATGGCCTGTGTTTATCTCCATAATTAAGGTGTGGCCTATGCTCTGTATATTGAAAGAGGTGTGTCCTGTGTCCATTTTTATGTGTGCATCAGAATAAAGCAAGTGTGTCTTTGTCCATCTTATTTCCAGTAAAAGAAAAGACTTCTTTATCTGTCCGTCACAGTGATGGAGGTGCCATTGTGAATTTGTGCTGTTCCAAAAATTGTGATATCGAACTGTACCATTATAAACCTCAAATATTTCACGCCTGTCCACCTCTGGTCCAGAGAGTTCAGCAGCGCAAATAATTACATTCTTTTCTGTATAAAATACACACGCTTTCATTCTATTGCATCACTTCTTTTTTCTTTTTTTTTTTGTTTTAGCTTTGTTAGTGTTTCGGCTGGTCAGTAAGCAGCAAGGGTCCGAGTTTATGATTAAAATCTCGCTATTTCATCCTCAGGGCTAATTGATTCTCATGGCTGCTCTGATCAATCTCATTTCACACATCATTATGTCAGAATAAATATTGTCCCTCTGCGCCTCTGGTAAAGCGCTTCACTTTTTCTTTTTCTGCTTCTCTCTCTCTCTATTTTTAACGTTTTTAAAAGCCTCGTATGCTGTTTGTCTTTGCAAGCTTCACTAGCCTGCTACAGGGTCGACAGTGTTAACGAGTCGGCCTTGCCTTAGTGCACGTTTTTTATGAAATGTGAAATGAAAAAAGGCAGTTTTTTTTTTTATATATATTTTTTTTCTCTCAAGTGTTTCTTTTTTCTCCCTGCAGCTCAATCTTTTACTTCCAGATCAGCCCGAGTAGCAGAGGCTAATCAAATAGCGTAGTCATAATGGGGCAGATTTAACTGACCTTAACCTGATGTTTAAACCAATTTAGGAGATCCGAGCGCACACGGCCGTTCCTGCTGAGTTTCTGGATGAAGAAGTTTGACATATGTTGAATCAGTGGATCAGGAAAAGATCAGATTTACACCAAGTCTATGCGATCGGCCAGGAGGTGTTTCTGTTATCGTTTTGGTTGTACACTATATTGGCAAAAGTTTTCGGACATAAGTATGAGATGTGCATTTTGAGCATCGCATTCCACATTTAGTACTAATTTGCTCTTCAAATTTCCTTCACGCCCTAATTCCCTTCAGAGCTCTATAGCAGGCCACTCAAGATCTTCCTCTCCAAACCATGTAAACCATATTTTCAAGGAGCTCACTTGGTGCACAGGGGAATTGCCATGCTGGAACAGTTTTGGGTTTCCAAGTTAAAGTGAACGCAATATTTTATTAGACAGCATCTTATACAATTGTGTGCCTCCAGCTTTGTGGTAACAGTTTGGAGAAGAACCACGTATTGCTACAGCTACAAGGGTGTTAGTAAAATTAGATACTGATGTAGGTGAGGTGAGAAGACCTGGGGTGCAGTCAGGATTCTAGTTCATTCGTGTTCAATAGGGTTGAGGTCAGAGCTCTATAGCAGAAGATCTCCCATTCCAAATCATGTTAAGCATATCTTCATAGAGTTTGCTTTGTGCACAGGGGTATTGTCATAAAGAGTTTTGGGTCTCCAAGTTCAAGGGAAGGGAAAATTTCATGCTTTAGCCTCTATAGATGTCCTATACAAACCGGGGCCTCTGGGATTTTTTGTAGCATTTTTTGAAAGAACCCAGAGGTGTTGAGTACCTGAAAATCATACTTGACTAAACGTATACTTACATACTTGACACCTTACTGCAGAACTATTACAAGTTGACCAATTCCAATATGACTTGAGTAAAAGTGATCTGATTTGATCATTTGATTTCCCAAAATACGAGTCAAATTGTGCAATTCAACACTGCATTATCCAAAAACCATTAAAAGGGGTTGGTCAAATATTAAACAAAGTAGTAAAGCAATGTTTTAACAATGTTTCCTCAATTTACAAATAAAATTACAGTATAATGTCGAATTATTAGTAGTCTAGGTACATCTATTGAATCATAAATGTAGTTGAGTAAAGTTGCTTATATCTTTGATACTTTGAAAGTAGCCAAATATTTACTTAAGTACAATAAGAAAGTACATTTACTCCAATATTTTACATCACTGGATAATTCATATACAGCTGGAAAAACAGGTCTCCCAATATTTTTGCCTTTATAGTGTCACCAACTCAAAAAAAAAAACGATAGACACTGTGCATAATTGCTGCTTACGTATTTTTGGTAAAATCTCAGTATGTACAATTCATTACATGAGTATCATTTACTCCAAAAATAAAATCCCTGGCAAAATCAAATAAATTCCTATTCGCTACTAAATCAGTTGCATTTCTGATTCTTTTTCGGTACTGAATCATTTTTCCGATTTTTACTCAACTCCGAACCAGTTTTGAGTCTAATTCTCTTGTATCAGTTGATTCTGAATTGATTTCGATCCTTATTTAGTTCTCATTTTGACTCTAATTTTAATTCTGACTTGTTTTTTTTTTTATTGTTTCCTGTTGGTATTTTTCTTGCAGTCTTGTTTGATTTTACAACATGCTGTTTTCAGGCAACGCAATTTAATTGCAGTCTCCCAAAAACACGGTGTAAAACATCTAGTGCCCTTTTTTAATAACATAACTCAATTACTTGCTTATCCTAAGGCTCAAAACCCAAAAAATCACGTGGAAAATGGCGTTTGTGTGGCGGAGTGTGACTCCTGGCGCCGAGCGATTAGTGAAAACACGTGTAATGGTTTGTAAATTAAACATTGTGAAATGATTGACTTCATACGCTGAGGCCTGTTTAACCAGATGACCCTGTAGACACATTCATACTCCTGAGGTTTGTCTTTTTGTCTGTCTCCATCCAACAGAACGTGACTTCGCCAAACTGATGTTTTGACTGTCATGTACTCTCTCAAATTCCATCTGTGATGCTATTTTATGAGTTAGGTGCTCTTCATTTAAATTTTAATGTTTGGAGAGACATTTTCTAACATCAGCCAATGATGTGGTAGCTCAGTGGACTTCTAATTGGAAGGTCATGGTTTCAAATCCCAGCACCACCAAGCGGCCACAGCTGGGCCCTTCAGCAAGGCCCTTAATCCTTAGTTGCACAGCTGTATAACTGAGATAACTGCTCTGGAATAGGGCCATCTGCTAAATGCCATAAATGTAAACGATGTTCTCGCTACAGTACAACTACAAATACTTTGATGAGAATTTGAGAACGTCTAAGTTCATTTTGTCTTTGTCTTTGTCCGATCACATAGACGAGGAAAGCACCACATTACCACCATGCTCATTTTCCCCAGTGGATTTCTTTTGCTTTTTTTTCCTTCCCTTTTGTTTTCTTTCTTCTTCAATCGCTCAGGATGGCCCGTGTCCAGACGTCACTTGGTGTTGCAGACGTTAGCATGTTTATCAGGCTTTTGTGGGCTTGCTGGTGCTAATTGCCCCAAAGCGGTTGGGGGGCAGCGGGGGTGTGGAAATGTGCAGCTGGGGGTGGAGTTTGAGCTATAAATAACCTGCTTGGGTTTCTCTGGAGGCCAGAGGCAGTACAGCTCTCTAGCATGCAGCTTTACACACACACACACACACACACACACACACACACTTCTCGCTTACTTTGCCTTGTTGTCAGTACGTATCAATAGTTTCATTGCATGGTTCTTTAGAAAAAGTATCCTGGGCTTGGGGTGGTGGGGAAATGCCCCCTTGCCCCAACATTTAAAAAACCTCCTAACATCTAAAGGAGCAGCTCTCCCTTTAAAAACATCATCCATAGGAGAATTATTGTGGACTCCATCTACTGGAGACACCACAGAGGTGAAGGTCAATCGATAAACGATCAGAGGCAGCCGCCATGTAGTTGCAAATTTACCTGAATAATGGAGGAAGAGCAGGATAAGGTTCTGTATCTACCGTACCAAACATCAGTCCCTAGTAAGAAAGGTTCCTCAAATCACAGGAGGTAGACTGATACTCCATTTTTGTATAACGTCCATTGATACATGGATCTTTCCCTCACTATCACTACCTTGAATCTCACTATTACATTTTTTTTCATTGGAAATTAATAGAAGGAGTCTCCAGTGTCGGCACATTTTATTCAGGATTCTGGAAACCAAGCTGCAATAGTCTAACTTCAAGTTATGACTGTGTTCCAGAGCATTATTCGTAACTATAAGTGGATAAAAAATAAATTGCTCTTGTATAAACAAAAATTTACATACTTGGTTAATCGCTGTGGCGTAAGAGGAATAAAATGCCCGAGGGTGCTGCCTGACATTACTGATCCACGCGGAAAACGTTTGCTGCAGAATGAAAGAAATTGTTTTATTAGGATATGAAATGAAGTTCAGTGGTTAAGACATTGGACATTTGATCAAATAATTGTGAGTTCAGCACCACCAGGATGCCAATGCTGGGCTCTTGAGGAAGGCCCTCAAGCCTCAACTGCTCAATTGTATAAATAAGATCATTAGGATCTTATTTCGATCGTATTTCGGTTCGAATCAACGCAATGCGATTCAATGCAATATGATGCAATGGAAAAAATATGATGCTCTAAAATTCACTATGGTACAGATCGTTCGCTCTTATTACTTTGGTTCAGACAAACAGCTAATTATCAATTTACATTCTGTCTTTTAAGGCATGGGGTTTTTTTTTTACAAATAGGCTGTTGCAGTGTGTTCTTTTCCTGTTGTGTCTCCAGGAAGATGCAGCTCTACCTCTGCCATGTTAATCTGTATTTTATATGACTTTCAGGACACGCCTCGGTCTCCGTAGTGTTGTGATACGTCATATTTAAGTTGAAAAAAGGAGAAAAGGAAAAATAAATGTACATAAAATATTAAAAAAGATCAAATATTGGTCACAAATTATTGGTCAATTGTATCTTATGCACACTTTTTTAAATCGATGAATCACATTTTTTACTTTTATGCCGATGCACCGATGCAAATCTGTGAATTTTATCGTCCATAATGTTTTTTTATGCAGTGTGTATGCAAATCCATCATATTTTTTGATGTATTGTGTCAATGACAGTGTCTTACCACAGCCAATTAGAGTGTCTTATCCACTTACAGGAAACTTTGACGTCTCTTTTTGACTATTGTACAGAATTAATGACAATGGTTTTCATGGTTGTTGATAGTCAGCATAATAACGCTTTATGTTCCCACAATGTTCCTGCGATGGCTTTCTTGTGATGTTGAGTGTTGCGTTTGTAGTTGATTAATTCATAGACCCATTTATCTTTTCATCCATGAATTCAACTAACTAGCTTTTCATTCATCCATTCATTAATCTATTCACCTCTCCATCCAGCTAGCCATTAATTTCTTTACCCACCTATCCACAGATCCATCTGTTTACCCAATTATACATGACTCTATACACTCATCAATCCATCCAACTATCTATCCATCCCACTATTCACATATTCATTTATTTACCTATATATTCATGGATTCAATCATATATATATATTTCTTTAACAAATTATCCATCTGTCCATCTATTTTTGATTACTGTATCAAATGAATGACAATCAAATTGTGTCAGGATTTTGCCGAGAGACATTGTCTACACTTCCATTTTTGATGATCAGCACTTGTATATGCTCACGGCTGTCTTTGTCCGTCTTTTCATGGTGGTTGTTGGTCCATGTAATAACGCCCCTAGTTCCTGCGATGTTCCTGGCTTTCTTGTGTTACGTTTCTGTGTCTTGTTTGTTTGCTTTGCATATCCACCAAAATCCCATGTACTGCACTTGCATTCGCTTCCTGTCTTCATCACAAGACACTTCAGCATAAAGTTCTAATGAATATAAAACCCTAACTAATAGCCGCATAAGCAGATCGGGTGAAGTGAGTGCACACGAATGACCTTGCTTGTGACTTGTGTGTGTGTGTGTGTTTGTGCTGCTTAGTTGTTGATCTACTGAACTCGAAGCCTCTGGACATCAGAGAGGAAGCTTTATGCAAGGGGGCAGGGATTCCCTCTGCCTTCACTTACACAGATGAGGTTTTAGCTGATGAGAGATGACACACACACACACACACACACACACACGCTACAATTTTCAGAAGCGCTCAAGAGTCTTATTCTATTACTGATTGGTTATATTCTGTGTTTTTTTTTTTGTTTTTTTTCATTTTTGTAAAATTATAATCCCTCTAAATGTTTGGTTCACATGTAATTCGCTGTCCAATCTCTTGTTAATTCCAGAACCAACAGGCTGAAGAATAGTTTTTACCCTCTGGCTATCAGAATCATCAACAAACTGCAAACCACAACTGCCAACTGACTGTTATACATTTCATACATATTTGTTTAACCGATTATAACTGCACAATTCTTAATTCTCAAAACACTTAATACCATTGCACTCAGTACTTTTTCTGACATATGTACATATATACTATATAATACATATATACAAATAAAATTTGAAACTTGAACTTGAAACCTGTCTTTTGAAGATGGCGACCCTGCGATGATCCCCGAGCCATCTAGAGAGGTGCCGGCTCCAGTTGGATTCCACTTCCTGAAGATTTCGGACATTGGACAACCTTTTAATCAATACTCAAAATAACATTCTACAGTTGCTGTATCATTGAACATTTAAAGGCTCTTGGCATTAGAGAGTTGGTGTTGAAGCTGTAATGATCTTGAGCTTTCTGTATGAGTTGTTTAGGAGCTCCTGGTTCCACAACTCCAACTGACTGTATAAGGCTGTCAATCTAATACACGCTCTCTGGTGCTCATGATATTTCTCACTCTCCGGTGTTTTTATTGTTTTACTGATTTATAATCACGCTGTTGGTGTCACCCAAATATGGATGGGTTCCCTTTTTCAGTCTGGTTTCTCTTTAGGTTTCTTCAAATCATTAAAATTTTCAGTTAGCATCTAACCAGAAGTGCATAAGTGGCCTATTTACAATAAATAACAGTATGAGGTCCATATATACAGGGATAAAGGTGATTAATGTACAAAATGACATAATATAGTTTACAAGTATAAATGAATGTATAATACAGTATATACAGTATAAATAGTATAAATATGGGTGGAATGTAAAAGTAGTGCAAATGTAAGTTATGGATGGTGTGAAAAAATTGTGTAGTGAATAAACAGTGAAAAATACACAGAAATTGACAATGCAGTATTGAATCTGCTGTTCGGTGCAGTAACAGCCACAGAAAAATAGCTATACTTCAGTCTGTTTGTGCGGCTCTGCGGCACCTGTAGTGTTTGCCCGATCGGAGAAGTGTGAATAGTCCATGGTTGGGGTGAGAGGTATCTTTGATGATGCCCCTCGCCCTTTGCAGACAGCGTTTATTGTAAATGTTCTGCAAAGTGGGAAGATGAGTGCTGATGATTCATTGGGCAGTTTTTACCGCCCTCTGAAGGGCTTTTTACAGTCCGAAGCAGTGCAGCTGCTGTACCACACTGAGATGCAGTTAGTGTGGATGCTCTCAATGGTAAAATTTTTCCAGTATCCTGTAGCACAGGCGGGATTTTCTAAATCTCCTCAGCAACGATTTGGACGTCTGAGACCAATTTTGAAAATCTGAAAAAGATTCCTGTAATCCTAGGCAGAAGTGGCAAAAGTACACACATCCTTTACTTAAGTAGAAGTAAGGATACTCACGTTTTAAAAAACTCTGGTAAAAGACTACACTTTTTTACTCAAGTTAAAGTAAAGAAGTTTTGGCTCTGACATGTACTTAAGTAAAACGTTGCTATTACTCCTACCTGTTTTAGTGTCACGCTGATAACTGAACCTCACGTCATAATATTAGGACTGTCGATCGATTAAAATATTTAATCGCAATTGAGCGAATCATGAGTTAACTTACGATTAATCGCAACTCAATCACACATTTTAATCTGATCTAAATGTAGCTGAAATAAATACATTGGGTTTTATAATCTAATCAACATGACCATAGACCAGGGGTCTCAAACTCAATTTACCTGGGGGCCGCTGGAGGCAGAGTCTGGGTGAGGCTGGGCCGCATCAGGTTTTCCACGAGAAAAGCTTTGTTTAAAAAATTCCAATCTTCTCAAATCTCTTTATTTTTTAACACAAAATAAGTTGAAAAAATAAAGAAATTAAGAATCAATAAAAAAAATAAATTAAGAATTTAAGAATCAATAAGAAAATAAATCAATCACTAATAAATAAATAAAATAATACAAATAATCATTTAAATAATAATAATAATTAGATTTCTCTAGTTAGCGACTATATGTGGTTTCTTCAGTCTTTTATATCTGCTGTATTCAGATTCAAATGTCTGTATTAACAGTTCTTTAACCTTTAACCTTCATTGTGTGAGGCAATGCGAATACAATGCAAATAGCGCGATGGAAATAAAAAACAATGAGCCATAAATAACGGTGCGACCCTATAATTGGTCCGGGTTACCGAGGACTGTTATTGCCGATGGACAGGTGTCGCTATGTGACTGCAGACTACATTAGGCTGCATTGAGCTCCTTACTTTTCTTTTATCCCGCCGCGTACACATCACTTTGATTTATTTTGTCAGAGAGAGAGACCCCATATTAACTTTTTAAGTGCCATTGACGTGTGTATATACACGTGTGTATATACACACGCCATTGACGTGTGTTCCACTGTATGTATGTATGTATGTATATATATATATATATATATATATATATATATATATATATACATACATACATACATACATACAGTGGAACCTCGGAGCTCGCGGCCTCAGCGCTCGCGACTTTTATTCCGACCGGCGACTCTCATTCAGATCGGCTCGTGAGCAACCGCGAGCTGCTCAAAACGCTAGTTTTAACATTTCTAATCAAGGTTTATCTCATTAAAAATTATTGTCTAACAATTAAGTGTTATGGAGTGAAATAGTGTTATTTACTCATTTAAATGGATTTCGTATAGTGTTCTTTGGGTTTTTACTGGGTTGGAAGGGGCGTATCAAAAGGTCGCGAAAATTCGGAACTCGCGACCGGTCTTGTTCCCTAACCCTCGCGAGCTCCGAGGTTCCACTGTATATATATATATATATATGTACATATACACACACACACACACACACACACATTTAGATACGTCTATATCTGTATAATGTCCCGCTGGGCAGCAACTTAAGAAAACTTTTTTTTTTAAGTGTTGTGAACGCAGCGTGCTGGGGCGAATGTCCGCGTGTGCCCAATAGAAACGAGGCAGCCAGCCAGGCACGGAAAAAACACTCCATGGCAACGCTGCTGTATCTTTCACTCATTGAGAAATGTTTCTCTGCTTACATCAAGCCCGGCCGATGTCCCGCCCCCGCGAGCCATATACCCCACCGTGATTGGTAGATTCGTTCAGCTCCGCACACAACACTGTAAAATGCCATACATATCAAACTCGCGGGCCGCACTAACATTAAACTTTCATATTAAGGCGGGGGCCGCAAACTATCGTCCCTCGGGCCGCAATTGGCCCCCGGGCCGCGAGTTTGAGACCCCTGCCATAGACAAATAGTGATGCTTTATGCAAATATATGTTTATTATTAGTGAAATTATTAATGATCAGGACACCAAACGGAACCTTTGCTGTTTCCACACGGACGGTTAATGAGGTGATACCGGAAAAACTGTAACTCCTCTATCTCTTCATACTAAATACATAATCAGTGAATATTTGTTTTCGATGTGATTCGGTTTATTAAATAGTATTATTATTATGTCTGTGAGACAAGTATTCACTAAGATTCAGGTTGTTTTATTTGTGTCTGTGAAGAGAAACGGTTTTATTTTACAAAAGCACAGCGTTTTTGTTGTTATTATGAGTGTATACAAATAAAAGTAGACCCTTTACAGATTTGAATAATGTGTTGCTTGTATCTGTACGATCAAAAAAGACAGTAATTCAAGTTGGTTTTGGCGTTATGAGGAAAAAATACCACAAAACTCGCCGGCGTGTTTGTCGACCCCAGCCACACCACCCCACTGCTACGCTCCCTCCACTGGCTTCTGGTAGCTGGACATCAGATTCAAATCACAGATGCTTGCCTACAAAGCCAAAAATGGACCAGCATTCGCTTACCTCTAAGCTCTTGTTAATCTTTGCACTCCAACATGCCCCTTCAGATCTTCTAGCACTGCTCAACTGGTCCCACCATCTGTCAGGGTACGAGATAGGTATACATCAAGATTATTTTCTGTTTTGGCACCGAGGGGGATGAAATGAACTTCCTCCTAGATGTCCGAACAACACCGGGTATCTTCAAAAAACTGGTGAAGACCTCCCTCTTCTGAAACACTTAAACCAGCATTTATTTTTTCCCTGTTTGTTTTAGAAATGTATGTATAAAACATTCCTTCCAACAGAGTTTTAGGCTGTTCGGCTGAGTTTTAGTCTGGAACCTCGTGAACCGGTGTTGATTTATTCATCGAGAGAGACTTTTTTCGCTCTGAATAAGGGCGTCTGCTAAATGCCATATATGCAAATGTTAATTTTTCCAGCTCAATCAAAACAGGAGAAACTCAATCCTAACGGGAAAAAAGGAATGGAACATTGTTTAAATGATAAATCCTAAATAAATATGAATACATTTCAGTCAGGAAAATTATGAAACATTTCATTAGGCTCTGTTTATGTTGGGTACTATCATGTGCTGCCAGACAAAACTACTGGGACATCTGCCTTTTCCAGCCATATGTGTTACCACACCAATCTGTTACCACAAAGTTGAAAGCACACCAGTGTATAGGATGTCTTGATTTCTATAGGATCAGGTAGCATGAAATTTTCTTTTTCTAGCATCCCAATGTCCCTGTGCACAAAGCCATCTCTATGAAGATATGTTTTACATGGTTTGGAGAGGAAGATCTCCTGCTCTAAAGCTCTGACATCATTCCTAGTGAACAATTTTGGGATTATCTAATAGAGCTTTAAGCATCCCAGGCGTCCTCACCTCACCTCACCTACATAAGTACCTGACTTTGCTAACTAGCTGATTGAGCACAAACTTCCATTCTAAATTCTAGTGGAACATCTTCCCAGAAGAGTGCAAATTATTATAAAACAAATAGCAACTAAATGTGAAATGGGGTGTTCAAAAAGCACATATCTATCTTCTGGTCAGATGTCTACGAACCTTTGTATATTCTATGCTTAGACACATACACACATTGCCATGGAACCCATGTATGTTTGCACAGCCATACATTATCCCTGCCCCTCATGACTCATTTTAGCCGTGCTGAATTGATGAACGTGTCTCTGCAGTGTAGATTTTCCGTGGCCAATCAGCAACACAAAGCCGCTCCCTGGTTCCACATGAGCGCTGCTATGAATTAATAAGCGTTTCTCCTGCCCTTCCTGCTTCCTGCGTTCAGGCAAACAGGTCAAACAGGCTAGCTGAGTGGACAGCGTTTGGCTTTAGGTAGAAAAGGAGCTGAAAATATCCTGCTAGCGGTTCATAGTGTTTATATTAGAAACCGTGAGAGAAAACATTGACATTTTTTCACTTATCCTAAGGGTCATGTTGAATATCGGGATGATTGTTTTGGGGTTTTTTTTTGGAGTAATGGACGTGAACCTAGATTTTTTATAAACGTTTTCCAGAACTCTATAGAACTCTGTATATAGGAAGCTGTTGATTGATCAGTACTTTATTTCATCTACCCCTCCATCTTTTCATCCATAAATTTAGCTAGCTAGCTTTTCATACATTCATTCATTAATCAATCCATCCACCTAACCATCCAGCTAGCCATTTGTTTATTTACCGACCTTTCTATAAATCCATCCATCATCCATTTATTTACCATCCATAGATCCATCTATCCATTTATCAATCCATCCAACCATCTATGCATCCCACTATTCACATATTTATTTATTTACCCATATATTCAAAGATTCAACCATTTACATATTTATTCACCAAATTATCTGTCCATTGATGCATCTTTCTATTCCTTCATCCATCCATATACACACTACTTTGTTCATAAGTTTATCAATCCATCCATCCATCCATCCATCCATCCATCCATCCACTGCCCATTTAGTCAACTGTCCCTCTATTTATCCATCCATTCTATCCACCTATTTATGTGTTCACTTATCATTCTAAATATGCAAACATTCACCTATTTATTTACCAATCCATCCATCCATCCATCCATCCATCTATCCATTCATCCACTAGCATGTCTGTTAGCGCATTCGTCCAATTGTTTATACAGTATTTCCATCCATCCATTCACCTATCTATTAATTCATCCTACAATCCATCCATTCCACTATTCACATATTCATTTATTTTACGCATAAATCCATGGATTTATCTGTTTATAAATCTTTTTATTTCTTTATCCATCCAAATATACATTCATTCAATTATTCATTAATTAATTCATCTATTCATCCATCCATCCATCCATCTTTCCATCCATCCATGCATCCATCCACTGGCCTATCTGTATATTTGCTTATTCATCCAATTGTCTATCTATCTATCTATCTATCTATCTATCTATCTATCTATCTATCTATCTATCTATCTATCTGTCTGTCTGTCTGTCTGTCTGTCTGTCTGTCTGTCTGTCTGTCTGTCTATCTATCTATCTATCTATCTATCTATCTATCTATCTTTTCATCCATTAATTTTACATTACATTTATATGTATCTCTCCATCTATCCACCCATTCCGTCCATCTACTTATTTGACCATCCATTTATCAATTCACCAATTTATTCATCAATGCATCCATTAGCCTGCAAGCCTGACTTCCTATCAATTCATCCACCTGTCTGCTTCTCTATGCCTCTGTCTGTCCATCTTTCCACACAATCATCAATTTTTCCACCTATCCATCTATGAAAAATGACAAAACAGCAAAATCCCTTATATTTGTTCTTTGCAGTTTCCTATGAATAATAATTCTGTTACTAAGTTGAAGAAAGAGAGAAAATACTATGCTGCTGCAGTAGCGAGTGATCAGAACTGCTGTACTGAAACTTGATTTCCCGAAACCATTAAATGTAACTGTAAATTGATAAATAGCTCAAAACCTTTTTTTTTTTTTTTTTATCTAATACCGGGCTGCATTGCACATACGCCATTTTTGATTGCTTTCCTGTAACGACATTCCTCCAAGTGTGTGCTTCAATGGAGAAGAAAAAAAATCAGCACTATTGCATTCTATTTAAGATTAAAGAGGAAAGCGGGAGGCAAAGAGCACTTGGAGTGAGCGTCTGTCTCGTGTTATTCATATTATTTCAGCAGCCCAGCACCTACATCTGCTTTGTAAACCGTAATAAAAGGTTAGGCAATTACTGCGGTATGAAAAAAGTGAGGTTTTGGCACAACGCTCACTAATCGAGTGCAGTCGTGTGGGTGGGGCAGAATGAGTTTATTTTAGTGATAGAGGTGAAGAGATGAAATCAGCTGGGAAGGGCTGCACCGGGATTGTTTGTTCGGATGAAGCTTTACTCTACACACAGTGTGTGTTGTGCTCTGGTGTCAGGGTGTGCACTCTGAGGGGTCTGATGATTTTTGGCAGCGAGCTGAGATTTCATCAAGAGCATAAAGTTTCCCAGCCACGGAGAGCATCTGGTGTGCACTGTCTCCCGCATTCACAACATCGTCAGCCATCCCAGAGCCATTACACCCCTGCATGTGTCTGTGTGTGTGTGTGTGTGTGTGTGTGTGTGTGTGTGTGTGTGTGTGTGTGTGTGTCTGTATTTATAGTTTACAAATATTGTAAGGTTGTAAATATTGGAAATATTGTGATTGAAATCAGGAACATTCTGAGGAAGTGATATGGTAACTTATGCAAAAAAATTTAATCTCAAATGTGTGTGTGTGTGTGTGTGTGTGTGTGTGTGTGTGTGTGTGTGTGTGTGTGTGTGTGTGTGTGTGTGTGTGTGTTTTGAAGAAGCTGAGGAAGGACGTGCTCCTGCTGCACAGTGCATATTTTCAGGAGCAGCAGGTAAAGGCGTATCATCTCCTAGAGGAAAAACAACACGTCCCTCTTCTACAGCAGCACAGACTACAGGTCTGTCTTCATTTATTTATTCTTACTCTGGTATAAGTGTCCATCCATCCATCCATCCATCCATCCATCCATCCATCCATCCATCCATCCTTCTATTTGTCAATCTATCTACCATTGTCCATTCACCTTTTATCCAACCATCTATTCACTGTTTATTTACCCAGTCATTTGTACACCCAACCAAGCATCTATCTGCCCTTTTGTTTATCCATCCATCCATCCATCCATCCATCCATCCATCCATCCATTATTTTGTCAATTCAGTCATTCATACTTTCGTTTATCAAGCATCTGCTTGTCTGTCTCTCTATCCATCTATTATTCTATCAATTTGTAAATTTTTCCTCTTGTCTATCAGTCATCCCATCATCTTCTCACACAACTGACCAACAGCTCATCCAT
>JBCEWE010000109.1:600000-610000 GCA_039877035.1 Silurus lanzhouensis
GTATGGCTTTTGTTCCTTTTATTATTTCATCTGTGTCAGCGAAGGAGGCGTGGCCTCTGTGTCTATCAGTAACAGTGAAGGGGGCGTGGCCTATGTGTCTGTCAGTAACAGTGAAGAGGCATAATCTCTGTGTCTATCAGTAACAGTGAAGGGGGTGTGGCCTCTGTGTCTATAAGTAACGGTAAAGGGACATGACCTCTGGTTCTATCAGTAACAGTAAAGGGGGCGTAGCCTATGTGTCTGTCAGTGACAGTGAAGGGCTTCTGTGTCTATCAGTAACAGTGGACCTCTAGGGGACCTCTGTGTCTATCAGTAACAGTGAAAGGGGCGTGTACTCTGTGTCTATAAGTAACGGTAAAGGAGGTGTGGCCTCTGTGTTTGTCAGTAACAGTGAAGGGAACATGGCCTCTGTGTCTATCAGTAACAGTGAAGGAGGTGTGGCCTCTGTGTTTGTCAGTAACAGTGAAGGAGGCGTGGCCTCTGTGTCTATCAGTAACAGTAAAGGGGGCGTGGCCTCTCTTTCCCTCTTTCAGCTTGAATTTAATTGAATGTAATTTAGTGTGATTTATTGGAGTAATACATCACAGTGTGCATTGGCAAAACTTTGGCTACAGTAAAAACAACAAAAAATAGAAAGACAGATAGAAACAGAGAGAATGATAGCGAGAGAAAGAGAGGTAGACAGACAGACAGACAGACAGACAAACAGACAGACAGACCTATTGCTTTGTACAGTTTTATTAATAAATTAATCCAGTTGTTATTTTTTGTGCGATTGCATTTCTCTTTCTCTCTATTTTACACACACACACACACACACACACACACACACACACACACACACACACACACACACACACACACACACACACGTGCGTAAGCTGCTCTTTCAGTCAGACACTATATTTAGCCAAGTCAGATGAGCAGTAGTGAGTGACTCATCATGGGTTGCTGATATTCTGAGCACAGCAAACACACACAAATACACTCTCACACACACTCACACACATATTGTGTGTTGCCTATTTTAATCCTGTTTGTGGATAACATACGTCACAACCTTGTGAGTATGTGTGTGTGTGTGTGTGTGTGAGTGTGTGTGAGTGTGTGTGAGTGTGTGTGTGTGTGTGTGTGTGTGTGTGTGTGTGTGTGTGTGTGTGTGTGTGTGTGTGTGTGTGTGTGTGTGTGTGTGTATTTACCTAGCTAAAGACAGATGTGATTGTCTAGACTCTATTGAGTTTTTTAAACAGGAAAAGGTCAATGCACAACCCATCATCAATCTTTCTTTCTTTCTTTCTTTCTTTCTTTCTTTCTTCTCCCCCCCCCCCCCCCCCCCACACACACACACACACACACACCTCCCTACAGTGAAAGTGTATGTAGTGGATTAAAATGTTGGGTAAAATTAAAGTGTTTTTTTGTTGAGTAAAATAAAACAACAAATAAATAAAAATCTGAAATCAGTGTTGAGAAAAGCTTTCAGTGCAGATTAAACTGATGGATTACACGAGTTTGTTTCTGCCTTGTCATCATTCCTCTCGCCATCACTTTCCGAGCTCCTGTGAGCCAGTGCCAGTGCTGCTTACAGCCTCCGGAGGCTCTATGCCAACACCGATCGATTACTTTCGGTCTGATACGCTTCTAAAGAGCCTGGCCCAGTTTTCTTCTCGGACGATTGTGACCAATCCCAGGAAAAGGCATGAGAGTGTAATAGATGCAGATGAACATACAGAGTTATAATGATCAAAGTGTTCAGTGGACAATAAAGTGCTTTTATAGTAATATGTATGTGTATGTATGTATGTATGTTAGTATGTATATACATGGGAGAGAGAGTTTGTGTGTTTGTGTGTATGTGTGTGTGTGTGTGTGTGTGTGTGTGTGTGTGTGTGTGTGTGTGTGTGTGTGTGTGTGTAAGGGTCTATACAGATATATGTGTGTGTGTGAGTGTGTGTATGTATATATATATACTGTATATAGGGGGGTTTAAAAGCAGCCTGTGTGTAGAAATTACACTTTACCGTACAGCTGGCCTGCAGAAAAAATAAGGCAATTTGTTTTCCGCCGGGTCTCAGCAGGGATGCTGCCTCAGCAATTCCACTCTGTTTGTGTGTCAGTGTATGTATGTGTGTGTGTGTGTGTGTGTGTGTGTGTGTGTGTGTGTGTGTGTGTGTGTGTGTGTGTGTTTGTGCACATTTCTGCTTTGTGGTTTCCACTGCGATGCTCTGTGTGTATGTTCCACTACATTAAGTTAATTGACCCGTCTTTTTGGCCGAACGCAGACTCTGAGAAAACAAGCGCACGGTTTCCTGGGAACAGTGCTGCAGCGGCACTTTATTTCCTTCCACACCTGCCCCTGTTCCACGCCAGGGTGCGTCTCCGCCCATGAGCGTCAGCAGCATTCTCAGCACACAGCAGCGCTTCTCAGACACAGATAGCTGGATGTCCACGCTGGTCTGTAATTACGATACCGGTTTGTCGATACCGAGGCTTTCTTTCTCGCTCGGTGTGTTTAAACGATTGCATGAGATTTATTGATGTAGGGGATGAAAAAAAATGATTGAGGGGACGTTTAGTGAAAACTGACGTGCTGGGAGAAATGAAAGAAGGGGATTGTGTTGCGATTTGGCTGGATGGTTGAGTAGTTTGGCAGGAAAAATTGTCCCTGTGGACTGATCATCTGCTGTCAGGGTGTAATGTACGCCTTTGGGCCGAGAGTGAAGTCGAGATATGAGAATCTTAAAGATTTAAATTTCTAACATCAGGACAAAGATCTATACTGCAACATTCAGAACATAGATTTTGGTGGTTCCCGTCAGGGGTCTTCACAGCAGATCATCTGCCTTCACACTACCTTGTCCTCTACATCTGTCTCTTTCAAGGACCACCCCCTGCATGTCTTCTCTCACCACATCCATAAATCTCCTCCTTGGTCTTCCTCTTTTCCTCCTTCCTGCTGCCTCCATCCTCACCATTCTTCTACGGATATGCCCGATGTACCTCCTCTGCACATGTCCAAACCATCTCAATTGCACCTCCTGGTCCTTCAAATGTACTAATTTCTAATCCTCTCTATCCTCGTCACTCCCAGCAACTTCAACTCTGCCACCTCCAGCTATGCCTCCCGTCTTTTTGTCAGTGCCACTGTTAACCTCAGTCTTAAGGATCAGAACTGTAAATGGAAGATCTAATATAAGCAGATTTTATTTGGGAGAATGAAAATTATTATGAGCAAAATAATCGGGACACCTAACTTTTCCAGCCTGTTACCACAAAGTTGGAGGCACACAATTGTACAAAATGTCTTTGGATACAGGAGCATGACATTTTCCCTTCATTTAAACCACAAACCTGTTCCAGCTGTGCACAAAGCCAACTCCATGAAGATATGCTTACCATGGAGTGGAAGATCTCCTGCTACAGATCTCTGACCTCAACTCTATTGAACAGGAATGAATGTGAATGCTGACCGCACCCCGGCTTCCTCACCTCACCTACATTAGTATCTGATTTTACTAACACCCTGGTAGTTGAATGAGCACAAACCTCCACAAAATTTAGTGGAACATCTTCCAAGAAGTATGGAATAATATACACATATATAAATGGGGAGGGTTGCGTTAGGAAGGGCAAATATATTTGATTTGGCACGTAAAAACACGTGCCAAATCAAACATGCTGAATACAGATGATCCGCTGTGGCGACCCCTAATGGGAGAAGCCGAAAGAAAATTCATTAGTCTGCTACAATGGTTTAGGACCATAGGTTGCATGAACAGTTCTGCTTTTCAGCACCTATCACTGGACAGCACACCTCAACAATTATGGAACTGTTTGAATGGATATTTAGAGTTAAGGATGAAGATGGGTTCCCTTTTAAGTCTGGTTTCTCTCAAGGTTTCTTCCTCGTGCCATCTCAGGGAGTTTTTTTCGTCACCACAGTCGCCACTGGCACACTTGTTATGGACAAACTTACAATTATGAAGAACAGACTTATAAATGTGCACATTCTGTTATAACCACTTGACCTCTGTTAAGCTATTTTAGATTTGTTTTATTGATTAGTTGGTTTCCTATAAGCGACATTTCCCTCTATCTTCTTAATTTCATAGTTTCTGTGACAAACAGATATCTGAAGCCGACTCTGTGGAAGAAACGACTCTCTGAAAAGTAGCATCACAAATAACAGCTAAGAAAATATTCACCTTTAACTGTTATCCATTTCTTTTTTAGCTTTACTCGCGCTGAGCTCACCGGTACAATACATTTACATTCACAGCATTTGGTAGACGCTTTTCTCCAGAGCGACTTACAATTATCACATTTACACCTTAGGAGGTGAGAGTTAAGGGCCGTGCTCAGGGGCCCTGCAGTGGCAGCTTGATGGTGCTGGGATTTGACCTGAGAATTCAGAGGGCATCTGGACCACAGAGTGTGTGTGTATGTGTGTGTGTGTGTGTGTGTGTGTGTGTGTGTGTGTGTGTGTGTGTGTGTGTGTGAGAACTGGAGGCATCTGGAATTAAAACAGGAACATAAAGAAGTTGTGTGTCTGTGGCTGTGTGTGTGCATACATGTATGTGTCTCTGTGTGTGTGTGTGTGTGTGTGTGTGTGTGTGTGTGTCTGTGTGTGAGTGTGTGAGTGCGTGTGTGTGTGTGTGGGTGGATGCTTTCTTGTTGCATCTACTCTGGCATTTATATTCCTACTGTAATATGGACTGTAATATTTGCATCATTAGGTGTGTAAGTGTGTGTATGAGTATGTGTGAGCGTGTGTGTGTGTGTGTGTGTGTGTGTGTGTGTGTGTGTGTGTGTATGTATGAGCATGTGTGATTGTGTGTGATTGTGTGTGTGTAGGTGTGCAAGTATGTGTGTGCGTTGTGAATGTGTTTGTGTGTGATCAGGTATGTGTGTGTGTGTTGTGTGTTTGAGACAGAGACAGTGGCTATGTGAGCATGAGTGTTTGTGTGTGTGTGTGTATGTGTATGTGTATGTGTATGAGCATGTGTGATTGTGTGTGCGTGTGTGTGTGTGTGTGTGTGTGTGTGTGTGTGTGTGTGTGTGTGCACGTTTTGGAAAGTGAAGCATTCACACAAAGCCGGAGATGAGTCAGAGACGTCTCTTATATCTCGTGTGTTTTACACAATGATGGCTCATGGGAAAATTTGCGCATGTGTGACGTTACACATTCATAATGGATAACGGCATGCGAAAGAAACGAAACAAAAACGAGTGAAAGACGTCTGCGTAATAACTTAATAAACCTGCTGATCAGAAGGTAAATACTTTTTTTCTTTCTCTTCTTTTCTTCCTCCCTTGTTTTTCTTTCAAGTGTTCTGTCTATTAGAGGTGTGCACTTCGGGATGTGAGTGCAACATCGTGTGTGTGTGTGTGTGTGCATGGTCTCTCTTTCTCTCTCTCTCTCTTTCTCTCTCTCACACACACACACACACACACACACACACACACACACACACACACACACACACACACACACACACACACACACACACACACACAGCTCCAATGTTACATAATTCTCAGCCTCTTTTATTTTTTCCATTGATCCCTGTTTAAGAATTACAGCCTGAACTAGGGATTCATTTTTTTTTCACTACTGCAGCATCACTGTGACGCTTCGATTCAAATGTAATGATGAAAGAATATAACAAAAAAAGGATTGATGAATAGAATAGATGTCCGAAGATCACAGGCATCACATATTGATTTTCGCCCTCGTCCCTTGTGCAAAAAATTTCACCTGATTCTTTGAAACTTCTGACGATATTTGATTTAGATTTTTTATCTACATTTGTAGATTTACTCACACAAACTTTTAACAACTTTTGTACTGTCCTGTATTTTGTAACTATTATATACTGCAAATGATGAGATACTTACAGTTTTATATTATATTATATACAGTATTATATTTATTCAACTGTTTTGCAATTTGACATTGAGGAACATTATTCTGAAATTGGATTGGTGACTTTCACAGATTAGTGAATCTCTGAGCATCTTTACTTTGCCACTCTAAGATACACTAATTATACCCAATCATCTTACTGAACTGTTGTCAGTTAACCTCATTAGTTGCGAAATGTTTTTCCAACTGGTTAATTTGAATAGCATTTACTTTGTCCAGGCGTTTGTTGCCGTTTGTTAAAATTTTTTAAGACGCGTTGCAACCATTAAATTCAAAATGACCTCATTTTTCCTTTAAAATAATGCATTTGAATTTAAATGTAAACATTTTTCTATGTTCTATCGCATAGAAAATGTGAGTTTATGAGATTTGCAAATCATTGCATTATATTTTTATTTACATTTTACACAGTGTCTCAAACTTTTTTTTCCCCCACAGGGGTCATGTGATGCTTTTCAGCTCAACACGGTTGTACAGAGTAGCTATGGGAGCTCGTTTTCAGAACCGTCTTTCCGTCTCTTATCACATCACAAGATAAGGGGTACACACACTATGTAGTGTATATGTGTGTATGTGTGTGTAAGCAGTATGACACCATCTTCCTGTTTGAAAGATGTCACTGGGCTCAGAAAGCATGTTTGTTCTTTGAAGTGATCCTCCCACACAAACACACAGGTGTGCCAATCCGTGTGCCAGTGTGTGTGTGCGCCAGTGTGTGTGCCTATATGTGTGTGTGTTGTACAGACAGGAAGAGGGCCCTGTGTGGGTTGTTTGTGCGCGATATGTACCCAGTGTCAGTGACCCTGTCTTCTAGCTTCTCATTGTCCGCACTAAACGCACAGTTCAGCCGGGTCGTCTCCGAGGCGTCAGTTGCTAGGATGCCGCTCGGGGTGCGTTTGATGTATCAAGTCACCGCTCTCGGATTTCAAGAACGATTACTAAACTATCCCTGCTTTCATGTTGCAGGTAAATCTACGTCGAATTTTAGAATTTTGGGTTTTTTTTCATTAAAAAAACACATCTGAAGTTCCGGATAAAACCAACCAGGCTGTAAAGGCTGTAATTCCTGCACCACTCTCAGGTAATTCGATCGCAGCCGGCCGTGATGTATGGACGCTTTGTGACCTGTCGAGCTCTGGCCCGTCTCTCAGTGGTGTTCTCGGGGCGTTAACCGGAGCACATCACTTTGCTCTAAGACAAATGCGCACCGGGAGACTTGAGTCGGGAACGTGGGGGAGTTAAATATTCATCACAGCATAACCGCGTGTCACCAAAGACACCCATTGCAGTACGCCGGCATATAACGCTCAAGCAAATACCACTCTAAAGAACAGAGCGCTCCAAAGCCTGGCATTTACCTGTATTGCGCACCGTATATATCCGGCGTAAAGACCACACACACGTGCGAGAACCAACAGACATACACATTTTTACTTCCCGGTGTGTGTTTTTTATTTGAATACCCCACTCTTTGCCTGATTGTGTCCCACTCAGATTTTTTTCTCATCCTTGGCAGAACATCACAGTGTCTGTATGTGTGTGTGTGTGTGTGTGTGTGTGTGTTAATTCGAGTGTGTGTTGGTGCTCGTGAGGTTTGAGCAATGCACAGTCCTTCACACATTTCAGCCAACACCATGACTCCGTCCTCTGATCCGTATGCGTGCTGTTTGCATTCTGTGCGGGCGCGTCTGCGTGTGCGGGACCGTGTCTGCCATTGCAGAGACAGAACACCATCTGTAGCCTCCCACACTCACACACACACTCACACACACATGCACGCACATGCGCACACACAGGCTTTACCTGGCTCTCCATGGAGTAAACCATTAGCTGATTCGGTGTGCTGTGGAAAGGTGTTGTGGTTAGACGGTTGGAAAAATGATTTGTGTGTGTGTGTGAGTGTGTGTGTGTGTGTGTGTGTGTGTGTGTGTGTGTGTGTGTGTGTGTCTCGTGGGTGTTTGTGGGTGTTTATGTGCTTCATAAGAAGACATTTGTAATTAGAGAGCGACACCATTAATGAAGACTTATCAGTCTTGTGAGGGCTTTGAATGCTGGTGCAGACACACAGGAATGCAGACATGCAGACACTCAAGCATGCAGACATGCAAGCAAGCAGACACCAAGACATGCAGACACACAGGCATTTCTACATGTCCACATGTAGAGGGACAATGAGAGATGGAAATATCCCAATATGAGAAGAAAGAGAAGCCCAGACACAGAATATGCCTAGAGACACCCACAAACCTGATAGCATTATAACAATGATAATAATAATTATTATTAATAATAATAATAATAATAATAGTGATGATAATAATAAAACTGAAACAATTAATTAAAAGTATATTAAATATATATAAAGCATATTAAAATAAAATATTATTGATTAATATAATATAATAAAATGAAATGATATTATAATAATGCAACAAAAATGGATTAAACTAAAATAATGTAATTGGTTTTTTTTTTATCAATAAAAGTTGAAAACATAAAATTGTTGTAAAAATATGGAGGGTGAACAAAAACTAAAAGCAAAATTTTAATGCAAATCTGCTAAAACAGGGTCGTGAAGCCCTAACTGGGAAAGTTTTGAAAGTTTGTGCACACCTGGGTATATGATTTCTATGTGCTGTTTTGACAGACAATTCCATATTTAGTCCCCAATTTGATGTTATAATAACCTCCACTCTTCATGGAGACATTGTGGAGATTTGTGGGACTTTATTAAGCTACAAGGGTGTTAGTAAAGTCAGGAACTGATATAAGTGAGGTGAGGAGACCTGAGGTGCAGTCAGCGTTCACGAAGATTTATGTTCAATAAGGTTGAGTTCAGAGCTCTATAGCAGGAGATCTTCCACTCCAACCCATGTAAAGTATATCTTCATGGCACTGGCATGACATCCAAAGACATCTTATACTAACAGTTTAAGGAAGAACCACATATGGCTGTGGTGTCCGAATACTTTTGCTGATATGTATCTAAAAGTTTTTCCAATTTAAAAAAAGTCTGTCATAACTAAAGGTAAAAAATGTGTGGTGTTTCCGTGAATAGAGAAAAAACAAGAAGCACTTGTATTTCCAGGTTGAGAATTCGCGAATTCCCATCTCATTACGATGTTCAATCAGAGAAGCGATAAAACGCAGTCCTCAGTTTTTGCCGGTGTTCCTGCTCCTGATGCGAAACCAAGAAGCATGTATTTGAATCTTATTTCCCTGTGTGTGTTCACTCAGGAGACAGAGATCAGCACGAAGGGAAACGAGTTCTGCGTTCTCGAAGAGGGGGTGAAGAAAAAAAGCCAGTCATGTCAAACCTTGGTAAGAGCTTGTGAAATGAAATCTCTTCTTTTTCCCAGCCAGGCTTACAGACAGGAGCGGCGTGTTCAGGGCTCTTCAGGGAGATGTTCCCTGCAGAGGTGTCGATAAAGTTCCTGATTGTTGAAGCAACATGTCAGTGTCACTCTGTGGCAGCCTGCGCACCGGGGAAATAAACAGCAGCTCTGTTCTCTGATCAGGGATTGTATGTGGCATTGCAGGATGTAGGATTAGAATAAATAACGAGATAAAGTGAAGATTTTTATACTGTTTTGAAATGATGATCATTTCTGAGCAATACTGTGCTTTAGGGGTGAAGAGCTGCAAACTCTAGCATGAAAATCTGAAGTAAATTATTTATAATTATACTATCAGGTTGTAGCCTCTTTTAGACAGACAGAAGCACGAAAGAAGCTTTAAAATGTAAAAAAGCACCAAGGCATGGATGGATGGGTTGGATAAATTGGGGGAATAGAGGGGTATATGGGTTGATGATTAGATAGATAACTAGATATAGATTGATAGTCAGATGGTTGGATAGATGGATGGATAGATGGATAAATAGGTAAATGGGATGATAATTGCATAGATGAATGGATGAATTAAAGGTTGGATGGTTGGATGAATGTATTGATGGTTGGGTAAATGGATGGATGCATAGGTTGATAGATGGATGGGTAAATCGATAAACTGATGTATGGCTGGCTGGATGGATAGATGATTGAATGGATGGTTGGGTGAATGGATGGATATATG
>JBCEWE010000109.1:617500-645000 GCA_039877035.1 Silurus lanzhouensis
GTGTGTGTGTGTGTGTGTGTGTGTGTGTGTGTGTGTGTGTCCGTCCTCAGGAGAGTGAGCTCCAGAATGTTTTGCAGAGGAAAACGCATTTAAATGCGCACTCATTCACCGACATCCAGAAGACCACAGATTGTGAGCAGGTAAGTGGCCTCGGGCTGTTCAACCCCACGCACCCCTCAGGATCCTCTCGTCCAATCACACGGCTCTCTGTGGCCCAGTGCAGCATGGGAGTGGCCGCCCACTCGCTCTCAGATGAATGAGTTTATTACATCGGTTTATAGATGGCGTGTGTCAGCTGGAAACTGAGGCAGGAAGCAATATACCCTTCAATAACATTTATTTACTCACTTTTAGGATACACCTCCCTCCGAAAAAAAGCAATGAAGGATGAAAAGATAAAAGGGAGAAAAAGGGAGAGAGAAAAATGCAATTTCCTGACTGGTTGGTGTGATTGGGATGAGGCAGGCTGCTGATCGCTGAGATTTAGCCTCGTTATCCAGTGTGTATACATCTGTTTTTGTGTGGGTTTGTGTGTGTGTGTGTGTGTGAGTGTGTGTGTGTGTGCGTGTGTGTGTGTGTGTGTGTGTGTGTGTGTGTGTGTGTGTATGTATGTATGTTATCTGCCCCCAGCTCTTGATGTAATATGAAGCACTATCAGAAGACGGATATGAGTCCGCTGTTCTCTTCCATGATGCGTAGAACAGTTTTATTCGAAGCGAGAGCTCATCATCAAAACCACCTTTTTCTGAGGTCCTCTTTTCTCTTTCAGAACATTTCCCATAAAAGGCAGAGCGAATTCTGTAATCTGTTTGGTCAAAATCTGTTGAATCAAATTACAGATTTATATTTATTCAATTAATTAAGTCAAGTGGCTTTTATTGTCATTTCAGCCATATATATATATATATATATTACAGTACACAGTAAAATGAAACCGCGCCGCCGAGAACAGAGCGCTTCATGAGACGACATAAATGAACACAACAACTTACAAAACAACACTTACTAGCACACTAAAAATACACACATGCACACAACATTTCATTCAAACAAAAACAGCAGTCTTTTTAGTTTTCTCGGTAGCATCATATACTGTATATCACAGTAAACTAGATAATGTATGTATGTATACAGTAGTCCCTTGCAGTAGGTAAAAATCCTCGAAGTGGCAACCTAATACGTATACGGTACACCTGTATAACTTAAGGCTTTATAAACCGTCCCGACACTCTTATAAACCTTTCCTCTGTTCTTAAACACTGCGTAATTATAACAGAAAAAATTCGATATGGGTGCTCACCAGTGAAGATACAGATCGAAGGATGAAGATGATGATGAATTAAGTGTGCAGTATTAATGATGATGATGAAGAGCATTACAGCTCTTCTAAAAGCTTAATAGAAAATGCTTATTTTACCGCAACAACAATTAAAATAACTCTTCACAATACTACTTATATACCGCACAATCCCGCAATACAGCGAACAATCCGCAAAACAAAATTAGATATGATTCATGTAAAAACCCACGAAAGCTGAATATATATATAATCTATGAAGATTAGCTAAGGTGCCTCCTATTTGTCTTGATCATTGTTGAGATGTTTTTACGCCTTGCAGTGGTGTACTTGATTAAACGTAAAGATACCCGTGGTCAAGTCAAGTCAAGTCAAGTCAAGTCAAGTTTATTTCTATTGCGCTTTTCACAACAGACATTGTCTCAAAGCAGCTTTACAGAAATAAACAGTGAAGGTAAATGGTGTGTATTTATCCCTGATGAGCAGCCGTGGCGACTGTGGCGAGGAAAAACTCCCTTAGATGTAATGAGGAAGAAACCTTGAGAGGAACCAGACTCAAAAGGGGAACCCATCCTCATTTGGGTGACATCAAGAGTTTGATCATAAATCTTTCAACAATACAGAACACTGGAGAGTGAGAACTAACATGAGTATTGCAGTATAAGATTATAAGTAATGTTCTTTCTACAGTCTTATACAGTTGATAAAATATGACTTCAGTCAAAGTGAAAGTGTCTCTTTGAACTTTCACTTGAGTAAAAGTACAAAAGTATTTATCTTTTGATCTTTTGAATTTAAATGTACTTAAGTATCCAAAGTACTATGATTTATTATGGCTATAATGTTCCAGTTATCAGTTTTGTCACAAGATTTTTTGCTTAATCAACTTATTTTATATGAAAAGATGTTACTCAACACATCGATCTATTGATAGAATGATATTGAGTCAAACCCTGTCTCAGTGTTTGACTGAGAGCAAGCACAACTGAAGGAGGAGTGTTGGCAAACGTCTGTGTCGCTAAAAAAGATCCTGTCATTACACATTTATGAATCATTCAGGAAAAAGAGAGAGGAGAGAGATAGAGAGAGGGAGGGAAAGTGTGAGAGGGTGGGAGAGAGGGAGGGAAGGGAGGGAAGGAGAGAGCGATCACTTGGAAAGGGACTGTAACAGCTCCCTGATGCCCTGCTAAGCAGCAGGCTTTAGTGTGCTCATGGGAAATGTGATATCATTAGAGATATATTTCACGCTAGATTGATGATATTTACTGTGTGCTTCACCATGAGTGCTTGTGCTCGCTTACACCAGAGCGCCTGATAGCAATCAGGGATGGAGTTCAAATGGCCAATGTTCGATGTTGTCATTTATTATGTAAGGGACGAAAAACATATAAAGAATGTGCTGTTCTTTAAAAAAAAAAACGTTTTTTCTCCCGATGGCGTGCAGCTCAGAATACAGGTGAGGTGCGTTTTTTCGTTTACGTTCGGAAATTTCATTGGTCTAATGTTATGTCGCTCAGTTTTTTGGCTTGAAGTTTGTGAAACCGGGAAAACCCCAGGAAAAATTCATAAATTAGCCACTTCGTTGTTTAAGCCGCGGGGTTCAAAACGTAGGAATAAACATAATGTATATATATATTTATATATTAAAGCTCATTAGAGTAATTGAAAGAAGCACCTAAAGGGTTTTAGGTATCTTTTTTTTCTATATCCCACCTTCAGGAAAAGGTTTAAAATAGATCATTCCGGTTAATTCCGGATGTACAGCTATGTCAGAAACAGAAAAAAAAAAAACCACATACACTGAGCTGCATTTATACTAAAAATAGGTCGGATGTATCAGAGCATCAGCAGGGAAGCAGGGATCTGGTCATGAATATGGGTCACTCAATTCAGCCAGTCGTCTGGGACAACAGATTTACAACCGAACACTGAGGACACAACTTTTTTTCTAAATGTAAAGCCGTGAGATGCTACAATGCTCGTCTCAGGAATGCTTAAAAGCGGAATTATGACAAATTGTTAATTGTTACAGTCTTCCAATCATGTGGCAAGAATGCAGTTCATACAATCAAGTGCATGAAGGTCAAGAGCTTTGGTTAATGTTCATCAGAAAAGCTAGCGTGGTTGTTGATTCCTAGTGTAAGTAGTTTAGAAACTACTAACTCACTCACTAAGGGAGGTGGAAGCTCAGAGGATAAGGCTCTGGTTTACTGGTCAGAAGGTTGAGGGTTTAAGCCGCAGTATTCCCAAGCCTCCACTGTTGGGGCCCTTTGAGCAAGGCCCTTAACCCTCTGTGGTCCATAGGCGCTCTATCATGGCTGACCCTGTTCTCCGTCCCCAGCTTTCTACCTCAGGAGTTTCACTGTGCTGTAAAGTACATAGTGACAAGTATAAAGCACCTTTCTTTCAAACACTCAGTTCAATCAATTCAAATGCATTGTTCATGAAAGAGTTTAACAGAGGCAGAGAAGCATTTTGAGTAAAACATGTGAATCTTTGAAGGATGCAGAAAATGATGGCGAGCCGGTCTATCTAGAGGCAGACACCGAACGAACAAACACGCTGTTTGAGAAAATGGTATCTAAATCCTCTAAACATGATAATAAGTAATGATTCTCGTTCTCTGGGGTTTTTTTTGGTTTCCACGGAGATACTTGTTCCACACATTTTGAACATTTGCTCTCAGCACACTGGATGATTCTTTGAGAAGAACAGATGCAGCTTCAGCTCGGAACAGTTGGGAGCAGGCGGCGGAGGTTGAAACCTCCCTCCCTCTGGCGCTCTGAAAAGTAAAACCTGTCCATCCTTATAACAACCGGAGAAGGCTCACACTAAATCTTTTATTCCTTGTACAAGATTTTTCCAGGGGGGATGCAGTCCACACGTAGTGACCTACCTATCGCGTAAACCGAATTCACTTGCTAGCAACTGTATGGTGGGTTTGCAAAGGTATTTCCCTTTGAACTATTCAATAAGATGAAATGGACTTAAATCTAGTGAAATCTGGAATCTGAAATCTGGATGTGTGTGTATATGTATGTGTGTGTGTGTGTGTGTGTGTGTGTGTGTGTGTGTGTGTGTGTGTGTGTGTGTGTGTGTGTGTGTGTGTGTGTGTGTTCTGTCCCAGCTCTTTTTATCATCACTTACTCGCTGATCAATAAAGAACCCGAGCCGCCTGCTGTCTCTGCTTTCAAGCACTTCTAAGTGCACTTGAAAGAAGGAAGGTCCTATTTTTACTTCAGTCCATATTTTTTATACAGTGGAAACCTATTAAAGAGTCTGGAAAGATGTCTGGGCAAGTCGAATCCCTTTTTGATTGATTTTCAGAAGCAAGTACGAGAGACGGCGATGAGGTTAAAGAGGTTGGATACGGATTTTTAAATGGATTTGGCGTGTCGAGGGTGCGAGGGTGCGAGGGTGACAGCGAATAAGGAAATGCACCATGAGTGAGATCGACAGCTTCACCTGGCAGAATTTAGCAAGAGGAAGTGCTGGCAAACGGCATTAGCATTATTTTTAGCATTATTAGCATTATTTTTTCAGTGACCCAGCCTGACTTGACATGGCCTACAGACAACCTTTTTTTTTTTCTCAGACCTAGTGGCACAGAAATATATTTACATTTACATTTACATTTGTGGCATTTAGCAGACGCCCTTATCCAGAGCGACGTACAAACGTGCTTTAAATCTCTAGTAGTGAATAAATCTACACTGGTACGCAAGAATACAAACTCAATATAAGTATAACTCGAATTCTACAAACTTGGAAAGTGCTAATTTAGGTATTTCAGGAAGAGGTAGGTCTTCAGTCGTCGCTTAAAGATAATCAGGGACTCTGCTGTACGGACATCTAGGGAAAGTTCATTCCACCACCTCGGTGCCAGAACAGAGAAGAGCCTTGAATTGTACTTACCTCTCATTCTGAGAGAAGGTGGTACCAGTGGAGCAGTGCTGGAGGATCTCAGACAGCGTGGTGCAGTGCGAGATGTGATGAGGTCACTGAGGTAAGATGGTGCTGGTCCATTTTTGGCCTTGTAGGCAAGCATCAGTGTTTTGAATCTGATACGTGCAGCTACTGGAAGCCAGTGAAGGGAGCGCAGCAGTGGGGTGGTGTGGGAAAACTTGGGCTGATTGAACACAAGTCGTGCAGCTGCATTTTGGATCATTTGCAGTGGACGAATAGCGTTCAGGGGAAGACCTGCCAGCAGAGAGTTGCAGTAGTCCAGTCTTGAAATGACAAGAGACTGAACAAGCACCTGGGCAGCCTGAATGGACAGAAATGGTCGAATCCTTTGGATGTTATAGAGAAGAAATCGACAAGAACGAGCAACATTAGCGACATGTGGGAAAAAAGACAGTTCATTGTCTATAGTTACCCCAAGGTTACGAGCAGTGGCTGAAGGGGAGAGCAGAGAGTCATGAAGTGTTATTTGTAGATCTTGACCTGGAGATGAATCACCTGGGATGACCAGCAGTTCTGTTTTGCTGGGGTTGAGTTTAAGTTGGTGAGCCCTCATCCATAAAGATATGTCTGACAAGCATGCTGAGATCCGAGCGGAAGCTGTGGTATCTGATGGAGGGAAAGAAAAGATGAGTTGAGTGTCATCTGCATAGCAGTGATAAGAAAACCCATGTGAGGATATGACTTCACCAATGGAGTGGGTATAGAGGGAGAAAAGGAGGGGACCAAGTACCGAGCCTTGTCGGACACCGGTGGTGAGTCTGCATGGGGCAGATGTGGATCCCCTCCATGTTACCTGGTATGAGCGGACTTCCAGGTAGGAAGCAAACCATTCCCATGCTGTTCCGCAGATACCAAGGTACCAGATATATCCAAAATATATATTTACTGGCATATTTTGGTCTTGTTTAGAAGCAGAATCGAATGCTGTAACAGCGTGAAAAACTCAGAATGCATAAAATAGCATTAGACCCCCACTTTAACGAGAAGACAAAATCATTTTCTGGATAAAAATCAGTTTTTTCATTCAAGATTTACATAAACATCTAAGTATTCCTTCATATAATCATTATGCAGTGTTTATATACGTAGCCCAGTGTAGCATTCTTTTCAGATAAAATCAGAACCTTTTTAGCCTGTGATGTCATTATTCTAATGGAGCGCAACATGATTTCATATTGTCCGATCACAGAGTCACAAGCGATGCTGAGAGTCGTTCTCACTGGTGGAATCCCTCGTTTATTTTCCATCAGTCCTCTGATAAGGTCATGCACTGGAGAGATTCTTTTTTCTTTTGACACGAGGGAAATGCCACTGCACCGTCAGGGTCCTGAGACAGTCCTGAGAGCCATGTAGTGAAAGGACAGACCGATGATCAGAAAACAGGCCAATACGAGCAATATTAACCCTCACCTTTATCCTATCTCTCTTTTTCTATCTGTGTCTTTTCTGTCCTCTCTCGTTCTGTCTGTCCTTAATTTACACACTTAATTTCTCACGCCTCTGCCTTTATCTCACTTTCTCATCCTGTTCCACACATACACACCTTTTATCTCACCGTATCTGTTTTTCTTTCCCTCCCTCTCTTGCTATCAATCTCTCAATCTCTCTCCATCCCTCTCTTACACACAATTTTTCCTTTTTTTGTTTCAATTTCAAACTACTCTACTGGTGTGATTAATTACATACTGTATTGCTAAAGCTTTGGTTAAAAAGAATTAACGTCAAAAGTAATAAATGTAGAAGGGTCAAAATATTGATATAAAATAAAATCGAATAAAATACAGCGCGTTCGGAAAGTCTTCACAGCGCTTCAAATTTTGTTATGTTACAGCCTTATTCCAATATACATGAAATTTAATATTTTCCTCAAAATTTTTATAATCAACACCCCCATAATGACAACGTGAAAGAATTTTGTTTAAAATCTTTGCAAATTTATGAATAAAAAACAAAAAAAAAAAACTTAGATAAGTATACACAGATTTTGCTCAATACTTTGTTGAAGCTTCTTTGGCACCAATTGCAGCCTTGAATCTTTTTGAGTTGGATGCTTTAATCTTGGCACCAATTTTTGGGCAGTTTCTCCCATTTTTTTCAGCCATTTTACAATCTCTCCAGAGATGTTCAATCGGGTTCAAGTCTGGGCTCTGGCTGGACCACTCAAGGACATTTACAGAGTTGCCATTCCTTTGTTATCTTGGCTGTGTACTAAGGGTCATTGTCCTGTTAGAAGGTGAACTGTCGCCTCAGTCTGGGGTCCAGAGCGCTCTGGAGCATGTTTTCATTAAGTATGTCTCTGTACATTGCTGCATTCATCTCTCCCTTGATCCTGACCAGTCTCCCAGTTCCTGCCACTAAAAAAATCCCCACAGCATGATGTTGCCACCACCATGCTTCACTGTAGGGATGTATTGGCTAGGTGATGAGCGGTGCAGAAGAATTGTAGTATTTTGAGGAAAATAATTAATTTTATGCATTTTGGAATAAAGCTATAACAACAAAAAAGTGGGAAAAGTGAAGGGCTGTGAATACTTTCAGAATAAATGAATAAATCAGAAAAAAAGTGTACAATTTCTCTCTCTCTCTCTCTCTCTCTCTCTCTCTCTCTCTCTCTCTCTCTCTCTCTCTCTCTCTCTCTCTGTGTGTCTCTATCTTGCTTTCTTTTCATCTTGCAACCTTTAATTTCTCTCTTCTTTGTCTCTCTTTCTTTGTCTCTCTCTCTCTCTCTCTCTCTCTCTCTCTCTCTCTCTCTCTCTCTCTCTCTCTCTCTCTCTTTCTCTCTCTCTCTCCAACTCACTCTCTCACCTCTCACTACTTTTCACCCTCCACCCCCCCTTCCTCATCTCTCTTTCTCTTCCTTCTCCTTCTCTTTCTCCTTCTTTCCTTTCTCTCTCTCTCTCTCTCTCTCTCTCTCTCTCTCTCTCTCTCTCTCTCTCTCTCTCTCTCTCTCCAACTCACTCTCTATCTCTCACCTCTCACTACTTTTCACCCTCCACCTCCCCTTCCTCATCTCTCTTTCTCTTCCTTCTCCTTCTCTTTTTCCTTCTTTCCTTTCTCTCTCTCTCTCTCTCTCTCTCTCTCTCTCTCTCTCTCTCTCTCTCTCTCTCTCTCTCTCTCTCTCTCTCTCTCTCGGCAGGTGAAGTATGAGTATGAGCGCCTGTGGGAGGCTCTGTGTGCAGTGACTGTGGAGAGAGATTGTGCTCTGTGGGAGAGGACTCAGCTCCAAGTCAAGCTGGAGAACCTAGAGCAGGTGCTGAAGGTAAGAACCGCCCTCTTCTCACCCGCAGCCCAATGACTCCGCTCAATGCTCAGCTGTAAAACCGTACCATTTGAAGCTCCGATTAGATACAGAGGTTCATCAACACTGGCCAGCACTCAGATGGAGCTGTTTAATTTTCCTTTTTTAAAATTTTAATTCAGGAAATTTATATTCACGATATTTAATCATATATAACTTTCTATAACTTGAGCAATATCAACTTTTAATAATTGACAGTAAAGCTCAAAGTGCCTTCTTTTCAAAGATATTTAAATTGTGTATGTAGCCCAGCTTTATTAGGAACAGTTAACATTGGAAGTTAGGTAGGGCATTTTCAGCTGTGAGTCCCAAAAGCTGTGGCGAAGGCTAATGGGTTGAATAATATATAAAATAAACTTTTTATATTTTATACAAATAAAATAGAATGAATCAAACTAATGCAGTACACTTTTTATTATATTGATTAAATTAAATTGATTAAAAAAAATGTAATATATGGAAAAATTTTATTAAATGGTTTGCATTTGTTAGACCCCAAATGGGTAATACAGATGTGTATGTGTGTGTGTGTGTGTGTGTGTGTGTGTGTGTGTGTGTGTGTGTTTTACATTTAATATTTAATTTTCTAAAGATATGATCTACTTATTAAGTAGAACTTAATGTTCTACTTATTTCAGCAGACTTTAACAAATGTCTTCATTCCTTCCATCCTTTAATCATTCGCTCCCTCGATATGCGAAATTGTCAGGATTTTCTCCCTTTAAGAGAAATTCTTGAAGCTGGACATAAAACGCTACTGGTAGCATTAGCCGCTAGCTACATTATGGTTAGCAGCTAACGCTAGCACTATAGATTCTTTAACATTTTCATGCATGCTCAAAACAAATCTTATTTACAGTACGGAGCGAGTAGCCACAGTAATGCTGTGTACATTTTAATATGCCACATGTATAAAAAGTATACCTTTAATACATCATTTATTTTTAAGAAAAAATTCTGCCCTCTTTAAAATAGAGGAGTTGGTAGCTCAATGGTTAGAGCTCTTGGTTACTTATCAGAAGGCCAGAGGTTCAAACTGTTCTGTTGGGCCCCTTGCGCAAGGCCCTTAACCCTTCCTGCTCTGGGGGGCAATGCATCATGCCAGACCCAGTGATCTGGGATTAATTTCTCTTTGTGCTATTTCTCAGACGCTTTTCATTCCAAAACAACTCTGAACAGCTTAACAATGTCATATGATGCGATTATTTGAAGATGTTTTGCCATGGATCTTTTAATGAAAGACTTTCGCAGAGCAATTGCAGTTACACACACACACAAAAAAAAAAATGTTCATTAGATTTCTTTTTTCGGGGGTCAGACTGTTCTGTTTTCCAGAGTTTGATGCTTTTTTATGCGACTCTATTTCGACTCAGTAGATAACAATAAACGTCAGAAGAGCAATCCTGGTTAAGATCAAGAGCTTAGAAGAGTCCGAGCATGTTTTTCCTCTCTACGTCTCTACGCCTCTACGCGGGGCACGTGGAGAGACAGATGAGTGTGTGAAACAAACAGGTTTAAGTAGCAGATGCAGACGCTATGATGGAGATACAGTCACAGGCGTTTGGAGATGATTCCGCTGGCTTTACAGGAGGCCTGGAAATGTCTCCTCGTGTGTGGGTTAAGAATCACTTTATCATCATTGACTCACTAAGAGAGAGAGAGAGAGAGAGAGAGAGAGAGAGAGAGAGATTTGTCTTCTCTGTCACCTGCCCCCCATCTACGCTTTTATTCCCATCATTCTTTCAGTTAGTTCATCTATTTCTCATTGTTCCTCAAATCCGTGACTCTTGTCCTCCTGCTGACATCTCTCTTTGTCTCTCTCGTTCTTTATCTATCTCTCTCTCCCCCTCTCTGTCTGTCCTGCAGCATATGCGCGAGGCTGCTGAGAGGCGTCAGCAGTTAGAGTTGGAACATGAGCAGGCCCTGGCCGTCCTCAGTGCCAAGCAGCAGGAAATTGACCTACTGCAGAAGGTGAGATCATGCTTGAGGACATGTCTCCACATCTTGACAGCAGATATATTTCTGAATGTCCGTCTCCGGAAGAAGAAGAAGAAGAGAATAAAACACACTATGACATCAATGAACCTGTCCTGTCGTTGGTTTGTTACCTGTTTGTGTTGACTTTTTTGTGGTTGTCTTACCATGAATTATTGTATGGAAGTTTTATACAAACCATATTTTCCCTTCTTTATTTTGATTCTCAGCTTTTGCCTTGTGTTCTTTTTATTGATTATGGATTATACTTTTTCTTTTACTTGTGTTTTAACCTCAACTATGGACTTGGATTACGCTTCATGGGCATATTTTGCACCTGCCTTCTTCTTCTTCTTCTTCTTCTTTTGGCTTCTACCATTAGGGGTCGCCACAGCGGATCATCCGTCTCCACACCCCGCTGTCCTCTACATCTGCCTCTTTCAACCCAACTACCTGCATGTCTTCCCTCACCACATCCATAAACCTCCTCCTTGGCCTTAATCTTTTCCTCCTTCCTGGTAGCTCCATCCTCAGGATTCTCCTTCCTGCCTCCTATTTCCCAATTGTCAAATTCCTACAAATTACTAGCTTTTTGGTCAGAGGTCTACATCTGAGCAAAGATACTACCTATAGGATAAAAAAGTTGGGGTTGGGAAGGTTGAGAGTGGAGTTTTTAGTCATTTATTTTCTCTGTAAACTGGAATCTGCTTGCCCAACCCTTCCAGCATTGACACTACAGATTCACATGCCCCAATCACCTTCTACAGATTATTTTAGCCCCTGATGTTCCTTCAGCTTCTTTTTATACTCTTTAACTATTATTTCTACATCAGGTTGTTTCACCATTGGATCTAAAAGGTTTAGTTAAATTTTATTTTTAACTTCTATTTAACCTCTTCTTTTCTAGGCACTCAAACAATTTTCCTATGACAGGCATCTGTACAGTCTGTCAATGGTACATTTCCCAGTACAGTTAATTGGAAAATATTTGTGACTTCATCAATCAGTCATTGGCTCTGTAGGTGCTCACAATTCTCACCAACTCGCGGCCACAATGTATTTTCGTGCGGTGCATTTTTTATTTTTGCTAGAAAACAGAATCTGTGACCTTACTCATATCAGCTGGGTCCCATTTGGATTCAAGACGAATATCACAGTACAAACATGCAGTAGTTACACATCTCTCAGGATCGCTCCCAGGAGCTATTGCTTGTAGCTAAAAATAGCCACAGCTCAGTTCGACCTCTGGAAACACACACACTATAAGGAACATGGGCATAAAAGGTCATCTCTATAGTAGCACTTGAAAAGGTGAGTTTGTTACAAATTTGGTATAAAGTGCAGTTAAAAGCATTAGACACAACGCAAGTCGGAATGGGGTGGCAGATGTTAAATCTTCACACCAGAACAGTGTGGATTTCTCGATTCTGATTGTTCAGTAGACTACAGCAGTGCAAATCATTTGTTCTAATATAATCATTATGTTTTCTATAGTACTATCCATTCTAGAACTAACCACACATAAGATCTGTGGTTAGTTCTAGAACTAACCACACATAAGATCTGTGGTTAGTTCCTAGAACTAACCACAGATCTTATGTGGATGTAGGCTGCCTCAAATCTAGATGATATTAAGATCTGGGCTCTGTGGATCACTTACTTTGTTCTTCTCTACGCTGAACATAGTTTATAATAACGTGGCTGTATGTTTGAGGTCGTTGTCCTGCTGCAGAACAAATTTGGGGCCAATCGACACCTTCCTAATTGTGTTGCGTGATGGAGAAGTATCTACCTGTATTTCTCAGAATTGAGGACACCATTAATTCTGACCAAATCTCCAACTCTGTTTGCAGAAATGTAGCTCTAAACTTGCAGGAAACCGCCACCATGCTTCACTGCTGCCTGCAGCTAAATGTTTCACTTTGACTCGGTATCAATAAGTAATGAGTAGTCAGTTATTCTCATTAACCCTCAACAGGATTTCAACAAAGCGTCTGTGGTTCCATGCAGACTACACATGTAGACCTGAGTTGCGTATTTAATCTCCGTCACATCAAATCGAAACGAATCACTGACACTGGTTTTCATAAATCCCACCCTTTCAATGTTCTCACATAAACTGGTAGAACTAACCACAGATCTTATGTGTGGTTAGTTCTAGAACTAACCACAGATCTTATGTGGATAGTTCTAGAACTAACCACACATAAGATCTGTGGTTAGTTATAGAAGACATTTGAAACAACCTACCTGAAAAGTTCCTTCAAAAACGGTGTACAGTACATACTGTAGAAGAATTGATGTTGTTTGGCAGGCGATGTATGGCCACACCAAATTAATTAATAAATTCATTCATTAATAAATAAATTAGCCAATTACTTTTTATTGTAACGTAGCATAATCTAAATCTAGAGGTGCATTATAAGCCATTAAATAACCCTACTAACTATTACACATTATGCAAATTCCCCAGTTAAACCAGAGCTGGTGTGAACCCCTGCCACCTTCTCAGAAGTGTTATAATAAAGAGCTGTATTTTTTTTCATCTACTTCATTTCATATTACCTGATTTAAATGTTGAGCGCCGCGGCGTCTCCGAACGCCGAGGCAATTGCTCAGAGATAAGACGTGACGATGTGTGAAGTGTGCGATGGAACGTTTGACACGCTGTCTGTCAGCGTCTCAGAAGCAATGGACTCTTACAATTACCAAGAAATAGAAAGACAGCGGGAATCAGACACACGCTCGGAAAAAAATATCCGAGACGCACACGAGCACGACAAAAAAAATAATCGACAGTCAAACCTGTTTCAGCGTTGATTGTGAGGTCAAGTGCATGATGGGAATGGAAAGAAATATATGCTTTTAGTGTCTAAGATTAATTTGAGGACTTTTTGTGTTGTATATTTTCATAGACAACAAAATGGTTGTAATGAAATCTTGACAAAAAAAAACAAACAACCTCCACTCTTCTAGGGAGATGTTCCACTAGATTTTGGAGTGTGCTTGTTTAGATTTGTGTATTCATTCAGGCACATGGGCGTGCAAAAGTCAGGTATGGTGTAGGTGAGGTGAGGAGGCCTGGGGTGCAGTCAGTGTCCTCTTTACCAGAGCTCTATAGCAGGAGATCTTCCACTCTAACCCATATGAATCATATCTTCATAGAACTGGCAGCTTTGGGTCTCCTTGTTCAAGTTCAAATTTCATTCTACCACATCCAAAAACATGTACATTGTTTTTTTGTGTGTGATTGAATAGATTTTTCACTAAACTACACTTCCTAATAAATAGATTAAATAAAAAAATTATTCTCAGACTAATATTTAATGCATTTTGCCTAATCTCTAATTTTGATCACTCCAGGCTCAGGTTGAGGCGAAGAAGGAACATGAAGGCGCCGTCTATTTGTTAGAGGTGAGTATAAAAATGTGTGTGTGTGTTTGTTGCATGTGAGATTTTGTCTCTTTTCTGCTCAGCTTGTAGTCGGATAGACCATGCATCATTTTCATTTCACTTGCACGATGACTCATATCACCAGTTCTTCCTCGCCACCTGATATGAGTTCCAGCTTCTGCCTTGCTCTGGAGTCAGACATTTCCATAGATACAATATTACTTATTCTGGAATACAACGTAATCGTTTTTTTTCTGCTTCTGTGGTTTATGACGTCCGCATCTCTGCCTAATTTTCACTGCACACTTTTCCACTGACACATTTACAGCTCTTTCTCGCCTTCCAAAAGACTCTGCTAGCATGGTTTCTGCTTCTTTTTTTTTATTTTTTATAATTCAGACTGTTTGCAAGAGTGATTAGATTTTTTTCTCACGTCTCTTGTCACTGTGTTATTGGTCTTTTTTTGCATATACAGAATCACTTGGACAGCATGCAGGTATTGGCCAGTTATTTTTCCTCGATGGGTTTTTTCCCCTTTTTTTCCCTTTTCCTCTCCATTTCCACCCTATTTTCATCTTGGGAATGTGCTCCTGTTTACCCTGCTCTGTAGTGATCTTTCTTTGTCCTTCAACCTAAGATGAAGAGCAGCTTAACATGAGCTAAATTCATCTGTGGGATGTTTTGTATTGGTGTAATTATTATTATTTTTTGGTTTGTATGTTCTTAAAGCACTAGTCAAAAGCCGAACACAGCTTTCCCATGAGGACTGTAGTGCAACAGTAGGAGACTAAAAGCCTTTCATCAATGAGTGTGTCATAAAGATCCAATCAGAAGTGTCTGAAATTGGACTCAAATGTAGAAATTGTCATTGGCGAAAAAGATGAATTGGTTTAACTAATGAATAACAAGGTGTCTAGTTGGCTCGTCTTTTTTTTTTTTAACCATATCATTTAACTTGCAAATTATCCAGTTGTTAGACCTCTTTGTTTCCAAACGGAGCCAATCAGCCAAGATGCGTTCAATGCTTTGTGTTCAGTTCAATATATTTCTTCACATTTGAGCTTTGAGGGTAATCTAGATGAATTTGATTTTAAATCTCTGATAAATATCAATTTTTTTTTCCCCCTCTGTTCCACAACCTCCCAAACTTTGATTGTGGAATTATAGCAGAATTGATTCGGATGCTAATGTAATGGAGTAACGAGAGCAGTAATGAAAATCCTTCTCGTTCTTTTTTTTTTTCACTCCAATTTCATACAAAAAACATGTCCAAAAATTTTATGCTTAAAATGTTTTCTCCAGAATTAACACATTTGTGTAAAAATATTAGACTTATTAAGATATTGAATACCATTTCCTTTGTTTAATTTATTGGGGGTTTTTTTTACATTTGTTTAAAAAATTATAAACCAAGACATAAACTTAAAAAATTCTACATTTTCAATAATAATCATATTGTACATTTTCACACTAAACACAAACCTGAAAATATGAAGTTTCCCAGGATTAAAAAATCAGTTCTAATGACCAAGCAATGTAAAGGAGGCATGTGAAGATTTTGGTGTGTGTGTGTGTGTGTGTGTGTGTGTGTGTGTGTGTGTGTGTGTGTGTGAAGATAATAATAAAGCAAACATCTTGGTTGATCTACTAGATTTGGAATAAAGGGGAAGATGTTTAGTTTAGCTAAAGGCCAATCAAAGTAGAAGTGTTTTATAGAAAAAAAAAATCATTATTACTGTTCAAATTGTCCTGAAAAAACTCTTTCCTGGTCACACAGTAATTTCTGATTGGATTTATGACATTGCATTTGAATGAAAGGACTAATATGTGATCTTTTTTAAGTTTGATGATCCCGACGTATGCTCCCCCTTTTCTGTTTTAGCTACACTATATGTACAAAAGTTTGTGGACACCTGATCATAAGAGAACATCCCATTCCACATTTAGTCTCCATAACAACCTCCACTCTTCTGGAAGGATGTTTCACTAGATTTTGGAGTGTGCTTATGGAGATTGAGGTGTTAGTAAATTTATGTACTGATGTATTTAAGGTGAGGTGGCCTGGGGTGCTGTTTTAATTCATCCCAAAGGTGTTCAATAGGGTTGAGGTCAGAGCTCTGTAGCAGGCCACTCAAGATCTTCCACTCCAACCCATGTAAATCCTGTCTCCTTGAAGATGATCTGCCATTGTGCACAAGGTCATGCTGGAACAGATTTTGGTCTTCTAGTTCGAACAAAAGGAAAATGTAATGCCACCACATCATAAGACCTCCTATACAATTGCTTGCCTTCAACTTTGAGGTAACAGTTTGGGGTAGAACTTCGAATGGCTGGAAAAGTCAGGTGTCCTAATACATTTGTTCATGTAGTATATCAGTTCTGGTGTTATTTGCTTATTAAATCCTTATTTACAGGGTCATGAAACTAATATGAAAAATCTACTTCATAGGCGTATTTGGCATCTACAAGTATAAGAACTGATGTCTTTGTTGGAGGAAATTACATGTTGCAGCTTTTTGTATGGAATAATTGCTTTCAGTATGCATGCCAGGACATCAGTGATGTGGGTGGATGAAAATGTTTACCTGGAAAAAATAACAAGAAAATAGACGGGATAAATTGAAATAGTCACAGAAATGTTTTTAATTTCTCAAAGTTCTGAGAATAACAAGAATTACCAATGATCTCCAGGCTACCATGCTTTGGGAAACTCAACCCAGAGAATTACGAGTTCAATGATTCCACGACTGGGTCCATGCTCTTCACTCTGCTCAGTTGAATCCTGCCTGAAATTATGAGCCACTTAAAATACAGCATCATGAACAGAAAAGACAAATCTAACAGGCCGGAGAAACAGTAGGCTCCACAGTTTGTAGCCGACTTACCCAGGATAGTGTTCAAAGCCGTCTACTTAACCCTTTGTGTATTTATATCTGTTGCATGTCCTCTTTCTAATTGCACTTGGCTTGTTAGCAATCCCACCATCACTAAAACCCCCATGAGATTTAGATAAGTGAACTGGGTTCGGAACGAATCCTAACCAAACTCTATTTCATTTTCAGAGCGGTGTCTCAATCATATACTTACACATTATAAGCGTATACACATTATGCCATCATTAATTATAAAAAAACAATCAATATTGAGTACATCATATGTTTGTGTCGAAATATTTAATTTAAGGTGGAGACACACCAAACTGACTCCAAATAACTAGCTCTGAGAAAAGCCAGCTGTGGCATCGCCTCGCATCGTTTCTTCTTTCAAATTCTTTCAAAAACCCATGATTTTTTTTATATTGAATTGTTCTGTAGTCTATGCCGTATTTAATGCAATTATGAGGTGGTATGAAAAAGTTTCGAGACTAACGGTGCTAACTGGTGCTTTCCGACCACGATTTCATCATCAACAGCGAGTTGGAACAAAGAGCAGCCGTGAAATTCTGCTGCAACGAGTCATTTGAGAGATCAGGAAGAGAGATCAGGAAAACCTTCAACGAGCTCAACCCCCGAAAATGTCGAAGCCATTCGCTAACTCATGCATGATGATGTCCGCATGATTTCACTTCCACGCCCAACCCTACTCGCCGGATTTGACTTTCTTCTACTCACTGTTTTGACACCATTTCCGTGGAAAAGAAGACTTCCAGGACCCATTCCAGATGTGGCAGAAACACTGGGAGCACTGTATTGCTGTGCAAGAGGACTTTCAAAGGTGATAGTGTGTAAATGTAGATAAATAAAGTACTTTCTTATAAACAAAGTTAGTCATTGAAACCTTTTGATACCACCTCGTATGTGGTAAGCCATGGTATTAAAATAATCCACTGGTCAAATCAGGTGACAAGACAAGTGGCAAGAATGACAACACGTGTCTGTGCATTTCCCTTTTTACTCCTTTGTTGTTTGCTTTAATCCGTTTTGTTTCTTCATGTTCTCTTTCTCCGAGCTTCGCCGCCGATTCAGCATGCAGAACAGCCGACTGACACTTAAAAACCACCTGACATTGCTCGACATTGCCCGACTTCTGGCTTGGTGTGTCCTGGCCTTACATGAACATCCTCTGTCCTAAACCTGCTCGATGTTCATATATCCAATACTGCATGGCATAGCTGTAAATGCAATGATAAGGGCATGTGTGCAGGCGCTTGCATTTTAATAACTACACCACACTGTCGGTAAATTCTTCATTCTGATTGGTCAGAAAATGTTCTTTTCTAGCCAGATATAGTGATGATAGCCTCTAGTGGATATTCGTGGACACGTTTTAAAAAGTTTTATTTTCTTTACTTTGCTCTAATTCTTCCTTATTTTGCACAACCAGGTTTTTCTCAGTGTAGTTTGTCAAACTGTTGACATGCCTTCACACAAGGAACATTATGTAAATAAGCAAATTAACAAAGCTAATACAATATTTACTGACTGTAGAAAAATAAGTGAAAATGGAGCACAGTTTAAGGTTCTACCAGTTTGACTGGGATTTGAGTTTCCCGCTGGAAATAACTTACTAATTAGTTAACTTACAATAAACTGAGTTTCCCCACTGGGAATTTGGGAAACCAGTTCCCACTGGGAACCAGTTAAAGTTATAACTTACAATAAGGTGAATTTCACTGGAATTCCTTTGTTTTTTTTCCATCTCCACACTCTTTCTTTCTGCCTTATCTGTCCTTTTCTTTATATCACTCACTCTTCTGATCTGTTTCTGTCCCTTGTTCTATTTTTTTGCCTCTGTTTTTCTCCCCTCTCAGGCGAAGGTGAGGGAGTTGGAGGAGCGATGTCGATCTCAGAGCGAGCAGTTTAACATGCTGTCGAAGGAGCTTGAGCGCTTCAGGGTGCAGGCTGGGAAGTTGGACCTGCTCGGCTCCGGACAGCTGACGGGAGGAGACATGGCCGACTCGCCCAGCAAATCACAATCACTGCACTCGCTCCTCAACGGCCTGGGCAAGGGTGTGCGACACACACACTTCTTTCTTTCTTTCTTTCTTTCTTTCCTTCTTTCTTTCTTTCTTTCTTTCTTTCTTTCTTTCTTTCAAACAAGTTTTCTTCAAAAAAGTTTTCAAAACTTTTTCTTACTTTCTTTTTTTCAAACTTCCTATTCTTTTTTCCTTTAAACTTTTCTTTCTTTCTTTGTTTCTTTCCTTTTTGCTTTTACCTTTCCTTTAAACTTTTCTCCTTTCTTTATTGTCCTTTCTTTCTTTCTTTCTTTCTTTCTTTCTTTCTTTCTTTCTTTCTTTTTGAGGACATTTCACAGCGTCTTCATCACACTATCATCAAAAGAACACAGAATAAATATCTTATATATTTATATGATATATATATTTAAAATATATTAAATATGCATTGCACTATTTTGTAAACATTTGTGGTGCATTCAGATGCTAAAAACTCGCTGTTCATGTGGTAAAAATGGCCAGACGCTAGAAACTATTGCTAAGAAACACTAGCTAGCGAACGACTGATGTTAACGCTCTGTGTCTCTACAATGAAACAGTGAAGTAGTGCTGGAAGTAAATGTCAACATTTACCTCAGATTTATTGTCAGGCTGCTGAGAAACAGTTTATGCAGTAGTTTAGCATCACATACAGAGAGTGTTGAAGTTTGTCTGTTCAGGGACTCACGCGAGGACTCACATGGCAGCAAGTGTGCAGTGTTGAGCTGGAACAGAAATTGAGTCTATATGGGAGTAATGAAGCCATCAATCATACAATACCCCTCGCTTTTCCATGTCATGTCCTGTGGTTATTACGTCCCTGTGCATGCTGGGAGCATGTGTGAAGTTCGAGCTGACCTTTAGCTGGAGATGGATTGGATGTATGGATGATTAGCTCTGAAGATAGATGGAGCTGTGGACAGATTGTGTGTGCAGGGAATATTGGTGAAAGAGAATGGGGTGTAATGAAATTACTGCACTTGTTTTGTTACGCTCAACTCAATAAAACAGCACTGTTGAAGGAGTTTGATCGGTCAGAAATTGTGAATTTCTATGGATTATGCATCATGTTTAACATGACTACGTTCACACAAGCATCACCAGTCACTGTATTATGAAGTCATCAGTAGGCGTTCCAACTTTGTGTGGATTTGTGAATGTAGCTTCAGAAAAATCTGAGACTGACGACTGATTATAGCTACAACAAGGAAGATGTCTGTACTCAATTCAATGAAATTCATTTTAGTTCCTTTTAATTGTGTTTGCCCCCTAATGAGCAAGGAAAAACTCCCTGAGACGGCATGAGGAGGGAACCTTGAGAGGAGCCAAATTCAAAAGGGAACCGATTCTCATCCTCAACACCGGATGGCCATTCATTACAGTTCCGTCATTGCTGAGGTGAACTGTTTACTGATAGGTGCTTAAATGCAAAACTACTCATGAAACCTGTGGTCCCGACCCGCTAAACCGTTTCTCGAGCATGTTCTTTCAGCACCACTTCTGCTACGTGAATATGACGTATCGCAACACTATGGAGACCGAGGCGCGTCCTGAGAGTCACATAGAATGCAGATTAACATGGCAGAGGTAGAGCTGCGTCTTCCTGGAGACACAACAGGAAAAGAACGTCTGGTTTTATTTAATCTCTTATTCCCTTTGGTAGATTTGCTGTCTGTCCGAACAAAAGAAATCAAAGTAAACTATCAGTACCATACTGAATTTCATAGCAACATATTTTTCTTCATTGCATTATACTGTGTTGAATTGAAGGAAATCGGATCGCACCGCATCACAATAGTGGTGAATCGAATCGCATCGGTAGCTCCTTCATATGTATCTTTAATGTATCGTATCGTTGGCTATGCATTGAGATGTGAATCGCATCGGCCTCGGTTAAGGAGATGCACATCCCTAGTTAATAATAATACACAACTTCAATCTGGTAACCCTGACTCCACTTCACACCACAATAGAATGTTGTATTGTGTATTGTTTGTGTCATGTAGGAAACGAAGGCTCCTTGAGCAAGTCTATGATCTCGGAATTCATTCGACCTCTGCAGATGAGCTCGGGAGAGAAGGCGGAGCTACTGTCTGTCAAAACCAGTTTCCTGTCTCGGAGCACACCCTCCAGCCCCCGGCGAACCTGTCTCTCCGAGGTCCGTCCAATCCTCACTGCTGCTGTGAGTCGACCTGTCAATGTGCTGCTCGTTCAAACGATCAATCATACCGCCATTTGACACTCGGTCCTGAAGTCACACATACAAGTTACACACACACACACACACACACACACACACACACACACACACACACACCACACACACACACACACACACACACAGGACCAACTCTGCTGTGGATAAATCTTTAAAGTATCTGAAATATGACACCATATGGACAAACGTTTGTGTACACCTTTTCATAAGATTGGTATGGTATCTTTTTTGAACATCCCATTCCACATTTAGTCTCCAAGTGCTCCACTCTTCTGGAAAGATGTTCCACTAGATTTTGTGAAGATTAGTGCTCATTTATCTACAAGGCTGTTTGTAAAATCAGGTACTAATGTAGGTGAGTTGAGGAGGCAGTGTTTACATTCATTCATGTTCAATAGGGTTGAGGATCAGAGCTCTGTAGCAGGAGATCTTCCACTCCAACCCATGTAAGGCATATCTACATGGAGTTGGCTCTGTGCACAGCTGGAACAGGTTTGGGTCTCCAGGGAAAATTTCATTCTCCCGCATCTTCAAGACGTTTTTTAGCATTGTGTGCCTCCAAGTTGTGTTAACAGTTTGGGGAAGAAGGAAATACGGTTGGAAATAGAGTGTATGGCTCTCCATAGAGTGGATCTCCATAGAGGCCAGTCTGATCGAGCTTTCCATGCAATCGAACGGCATTAGCTTCATCGCTCATTTCATTAGTGTATGCAGGGGAGTTGCGAATTTGATTAATAACATGCTGTTTTTGTTTGTCTTTTTTAACAACAGTCCCACATCCCACCTGTTGTTCCAGGTTCTAATAACGTGCTCCAATAACAATTTTTTTATCTCAGCATGGCCGATGTCATCGAGTTCGAATGTTAATAACGGTTTGTTGTTGGTGGCTTTAATGGCTGGAGGTCACCGAGTGAAAACGGCCCACTGATAATGATCACAGCCACAGTGTGAGCCCAGTTAATAACACAGTGTCGTCTTCTCATAAGCCAGGAGCTGTGTGTGTGTGTGTGTGTGTGTGTGTGTGTGTGTGTGTGTGTGTGTGTGTCTGTAAAAAGAGTGTGAATTGTCCAATCTGTCTGTTCAGAGTGTGTCCTGCTGGTGTTATTGGCCTCCTCACACAACATGCTTCATCATCCATCCTGTACACTGCACACTTCATACTGCATATTTAATGACGGTGCACAATTATTATACGTCTTGTGACGTATAAATTGGATATGAAAGTCTAGAGTTTCATGTCCTCCTTCCATTTTCAGATGGAGAGAGAACTGAACCTGTCTCCTCGTGCCAAGCCCCGGTACGTGGGAAAGGTCCGGCTGTGTGTCGCCCGCTATAAGTAAGTATTATTTCATCTCAAATCGATGCTTTCTGGAGAAGATGTACACCAGTGTACCGTATTCATAAAACCTTTATAGATTTATTAAATTCAGTTTGATTCATTGTGTTGCGCTTTTAACAATGAACATCCAAACATCAAATCAGCTTTACACAGATGGTAATAAAAAATAACTAAGATGTTCTTTATAAGTGTTAGTTCGTCCCTAATGAGTGGTGACTGTGGCAAGGAAAATCTCCCTGAGATGGCATAAGGAAGAAACATTGAGAGGAACCAGACTCAAGAGGGAACCTCATCCTCATCACCGAATGTCTATCCATTACAGTTAAATCTTGTTGAGATGTGCAGTGACGATCAAACGCAGCCTGTAGTCCTGAGTCAGTGTAGCAGACTGTTGATATTAAGTAATGTATGACCTTTTTTCTACAGTTATAATCCATATGACGGCCCTAATGAGCATCCAGAGGCTGAGCTCCCCCTGGTGGCCGGGAAGTACCTTTACGTTTACGGGACAATGGATGAAGATGGCTTCTATGAAGGTGTGTCTAGCGTAATTAAAGCCTAGAACAAACAATGGTGTAAAGTATTTGAGTCAATTTTTTGTCTACTTTCTAGTACTGAGTTTAAATTATATAAGCAACTTTTTTTTTCTACTCAACATTTATGATTCAATAAATGTACTTTTTACTCTACTGTGATTGACACTGACTGTTACCAATTACATTTAAGCTGTTATGGTTTATTTATTCTGCAGAAGAAGCGATATTTAGTTAGCAGTAGTAGTTCTTCTACTTTGTGACATGATACTGTCTTTTAAAGATCGCTTTACTATTTTACATTTTGTAAAACTGTGACTCCAATAAAAGTAATAAACTTTCACTCCCTTTAAACTGTTACTTGAATAAAAGTACAAAGGTTTTTGCCTTCAAATGTACTTAAGTATCCAAAGTACTGATTTATTATAACTATTATGTTCCTATTATAATTTTTGTCACAAGTTTTTTACTTAATCAACTCAGTTTATGTGAAAAGACTCAAATGTGACTCTCAGCACACTGATCTAATAATAGAATGATATTAATGACTCAAACGCTAATTGATTTCTACTATAATGATCATAAACCCAAAACCTTCTTTTCAACTACTTCAAGAAATCACGTCAATAAAGTCACGTGTGTTGTGGAGAATTCGAGTCTGGAGGATCTTCATCATTTATTCCTCTCTAAATGTTCTGCTTGCTGTTGAACGGATGCTGAACTGTATGTTGGTGATCAGTAGATACACCAAGCGCCAATCAGAACGAGTGTAAAACTCGCGCTCGACCCTGATTGGTGGATTGCTGAGTGTTTGACCAGTTAAGTTTTTATCCTCATTAATAAAAAAGGAACGACTGTATTTATAAAAAGTAAAATATTTGATTTTGAAATGTAGTGAAGTTACAGTAAAACTCTTCCCAAATGGAAATACTTCATTAAAGTACAAATACGAAAAAAATCTACTTAAGTACATTAACATTTTACATTTACTTCCTTACTGTCCACCACTGGATTTATATTTTAGGAAATAAAACTTCTAAAAAAAAAAACCAACTGTTTTTAGCTTTTCACTAACATGTGTCCCAGTGTTGAGGACTTGTGCATCTTTGAGCCCACGTTCAATAAAAATGTTAAATACACAAGTACTGTGGAAATCAGATACTCTAAGAATTTCACTCAAGTCATATTAGAATTGGAGATGTTGGAGTAACTTACAGGAATAAGTTTTGCAGTAAGGTATCTATACAGGTCTCTTTACACCTCTGAGAACAGCTGCGTTTCTACTATTCCTTGGCACAACTTTCCACCAGATATGTGATTACTGACAAACTCATGCTCAGTTCATTATAAATTGTCACAAATATATATTTATAACATAATAATATTTTGCCAGGGGAGCTGTTGGACGGCCAGCAGGGCCTCGTCCCCTCCAACTTTGTGGAGTTTGTCCATGATGATGAATTCACCTCATCCTCGAAAGAACCGTCCTACCTCAACTTCACCTTCAACCACAGCAGCAGTCCAGCGTCGGTACCGAGCAGCGCAGTGAGCACGATCAGTACGCTGCTCTGTGAAAAACTGGAGGCCCTGAGCTCCTGCACGGGCACAGGGACGAGCAGCAGCAGTGGTGTTAGCAGCATGGGAATAGGCATCGACCTGGGTGTCATGGGTTCCGGCTTGACCACCGAGCCCCTGGCGCCATGCGGCACGAGTACGAGCACGGTCATGCTGGATGTAAGCGTGGATGAAGTCGGAGAAGACATAGTGCCTTACCCGCGGCGCCTGTCACTCATCAAACAGCTTGCGAAGAGCGTGATTGTGAGCTGGGAGTCTCCTCATGTGCTGCCCGGCTGGGGATCCATCAGCGGCTACAACGTACTGGTGGACCAGGAGGTTCGCATCAGTGTTCCGTGCATCGCTCGCACCAAGTTTCTGGTGGAGAAACTGAACCTGGCGTCACGCGCTCACCGTATTTCGGTGCAGAGCGTGACGGAGCGCGGCCTCTCGGACCCCCTGCGCTGCACGCTGATGGTCGGGAAGGACGTCACGATGGCGCCCTGCCAGCTGCGGGTAGAAAAGGTGGCTCAGAACTCAGCTGAGCTCTCCTGGATGCCCAGTGACAGCAGCTACAGCCATGCCATCTTCCTCGACGGAGCCGAGTACGACGTGGTCAAACCGGGAGGGTACAAGTACCGCTTCTACAACCTCAAACCAATGACTGTGTACAAGGTGCGTGTGGTGGCAAGACCGCACCAGATGCCCTGGCACTTATCTTTAGAGCAGAGAGAGAAGAATGAGATCATGGTGGAGTTCTGCACTCAGCATGCAGGTAAGTCCTTCATCTTCTTGGGTTATGCAGAATTTAAATCCCATCAATCATCCATTTAATCATTCATTAAAAACCATTACAACAATTAACAATCTGGTTTTGGGAACATTTTAGCAGAATTCTTTCATGGGTCTTAAATCTGTTAAAGGTTTTTTCTTTTTCCTTTATCATTAGATTTTTGTATGAAAGCCTATTTTCGGTAAATTTTTTTATCATTTTTGCCTAATAGGGACTTTTTTTTTTGCAATTCTAACTTTATTTCTCACAGTTCTGACCTTATTTATTTATTTTTTTTGCATTTTTAAGTTTTTTTACTTTTTCTAACATCTCTCCAAGGAGGCTTAGTTTGATACCATGCGGTTCTTCCAGTAACAACAAGATCTCACGGATCTCACACGTGAAATACTCCTCTATAATTTTTATCCATCGTTCGCAGATCGATTTTTTGATTGCGACCTATTTTTTTTTTAATGTGCAAAGCTTTCTGGCACTACTGGTGACACTGCCCGCTTGTTGGAAAAAAGTCCAATCCTACAATTGCTAGAAAAAATTTGAATCGGAATTACGAGAAACGAGTCACTATTACGAGAAACAAAGTCGAAATGCGAGAAATAAAATTGAAATTACAAAAAATCCAGTCAGAATTGTGAGGAAAATTTTTTTTTGAATTTTCAATAAAAAATGTGAAATTTTGGCTGTTATAATCGCAGGGAAAAAAGGTCAGAATAGCGAGAGAAATAAAGACAGACTTGTGAGAAAATAGTCGGAATTGCAAGAAATAAAGTCGGAAACGCAAGAAATAAAGTCAGACTTGCGAGAAATAAAGTCGTAACTGGGCACATTTTTTTGTTTATGTAGCGGGAAAGGCCTTTTATAGAGGTTTGTATTACAACATACGAGTTTCTTTTCAATGATGCAATACATAAAGCTTAAAAGTGATGCCCTGGGTACATTTGTAATATGTTTTACTGTAACTTGGTAGTGCACATTACATTCTTCATCAGCAGCATTGGCCAGAAACCAAATGCAAAAACCCAAGACGAAAAAAGACATTGTCCATAGTTTTTGGTGGAATTTACAGCATAACTATATCATGAGTTATAAGAAGATACAGCTCTGCATTTATTATTTAACCCCTGTACGGATCCGGTATATTTAACTGTGAACAAAACGCTCCTTTCCATCAACATCCACGAGGATAACATTGACCAGTCTGATTTTTTCCAACGCAAGCAGGAACTTTGGGGTGTTTTTGTCTTGAAGCGTTCTTGCATCATGAATGCGATGTTCTGGACTGCGGATATGGTTTATGTACACTGTATTGCATCACGCTTGTACTTTTCCTATGTGCTCTATTCGACTGCTTTTTTACTGAAAGACAGTTCTGTCCATCCGAGAAGCGAATTTCTTTTACAATGCAGTCACACGTGATTTACAACCAGGATCTGGCATCACGTTTTCACGCTCATGTGGTACAAAATTCACCTTCTTGTGCCAGATATGGTTTAATCAAAGTATTGTTTATCGGATTATATTATGCATTTATTACTTATTACTTAGTATTTATTTGGCAGAATTTCTTATCATTTAGCATCTATGGGGTTAAGGGCTTTTCTCAAGGGCCAAGGAGTGGCAGCTTGCTGTGGCTGGGATGTAAACTCACCAAAAATCTAATGCCTTAATCACTAAACTACCACCTACCATTATTACTGGCTATAAAAAAACTTGTGTTTTGGTCAAAATCTGTGTGTTTATATTACAAATCCAGGCTCCATCACAGTCCAGGGAACACATGACATCACAGGGGGGCGGGGTTATCACAGGGAACACCGATAATCAGTTTAGTGTGAGATGGATCAAAACCTGGAAGTCAACTCAAAAATGGAAAAATCAGTAGCACGGAGAACTTGAACGTTAACACGGATGACTCAAAGCTAAACTGAAGCACTTGAGAACAATCAGGATAAATATGAATCGTGTCGTAAAGGGGCGGAGACAAGTCACGAATCAAAGCAAGAACATCAACATTGCGCAGTTCGAGAAGAAGAATTTATGCGAATCCTTTCTAAAACATGACACGCTGTTATGTTATGTTATGCTGACATGCTGCTACAGGAAAATCATCGATGGCAGGAGAAGGAATTTCAGCTACTCCCCAACGTCTTCCGTTCAGGAAACTTACTGGTACTGAAGACTCCTTCTATATAGTGATTTCTACTT
>JBCEWE010000109.1:647500-680000 GCA_039877035.1 Silurus lanzhouensis
CCCGAACAGTCGAAGATTCGATGCTTCGATAGGAAGAGCCTGATTCTGACTAGCAATCTCACAGCCGAATCTTCGCAGTGGTGTTATTAAACCAGACATTTTGCTTATATGAGTGTGCTCAGTGTCTGATTTCACATAGAACATCCGGTTTTCTCCCGATAAGTTATATATACTGGCTATTATGATTATGTTGTAAATATAATTTCAAAAGAAAGAAGCTTTTAATAAATAGTTTTAAAGTGCATGAATAAATCCAAACCCCACACGTGGCATATTTAAGTTTCACTTTCCATGATTCGTGATCAACACAGGACCTTCTTGGGGGATACAGGATGGATTAACATGAACAGCCGTGCAGTCAATGAAGAACCTGAGCAATTCGAGAAACTACGACGATGGACGTGGACTGTAAATAATAGATAGATAGATAGATAGATAGATAGATAGATAGATAGATAGATAGATAGATAGATAGATAGATAGATAGATAGACTGACAGACACAGACAGCAATTCGTGAACTATGAGGATAGACATGGACTGTAAATAATAGATAGATAATAGATGGATGGATTGATGGATGGATGGATGGATGGATGGATGGATGGATAGATAGATAGATAGATAGATAGATAGATAGATAGATAGATAGATAGATAGATAGATAGATAGATAGATAGATAGATAGATAGCAAGTATTAGCAATTGTACAAATTAACAGCTGCAGATTAATATGCAATATATGTGTATATATATATATACACACTCACACACACACACACATACCCACATTATATTGTCAAAAGTATATATATATGAGTACAGGATGTGTGTAAGGCACAATATGTGTAGGGAATGTGCAGAATATTAATTTACCTTATGGAAAATCTAAATTGTATGTACAGCTGTACAAAGGAAAAGCCGCCATTTAACTTTAAATCATTAAACTCTTTTTCTGAACATGAATAAATGAAAGAAAGAAAGAAAGCTGCTCATTTGCGTGCGGCTCAAGCGGCCCAGAGGCAAGCGATTCTCTCCTGCAGGAGCACAATCACGGCGTTAATATGCTATAGAGAAGCAGATGTGTGGAGATAAGTGCACTGGTCAAGCTCAGCTTTGGGATGCGGGGGCTGTGATTTGGCGATGTGCCGCACTCATTTCCAGGAATCATCTCTTGCTGGAAAACTGCCTTTGAACTTGTTTCAATTACAGAGCTTTGATCCAGAGCATCAGGGTCAGCTTTACAAATAACACCATGTTTGGATGCTCTGTATTCACACATACACACACTCACTCAAACTCACACTCATTCATTCATGCTGCGGTTGTCCTTCTCTTCTCCTCTGCCTGTCCTTTTTATTCCCTTTTTTTTCTCTTAGCTTTCTCTCCTCTTCTCTAAAATCCTCTCTATACATTTTCTCTCATCTACTTTCCATTGTCCCTCCTCCTTCACATTTGTCCTCTTTCCTTATTCATCTCCACCCGCATTTGTTCTTACCCTCCTCTCGTCTTCTTTCCCCTTCTTTCTCCTTCACATATGCTTTCCATTTACTTCTTCTCCTTGATTCACCTTTCATCATCTCATGTATTTTTACTTTCCTTCCCAGCTAACTTTTCCTTCAAAATATTATTTTAATAACATGTTTGTCTCCAGTCCTTGCGTCACCGCATCTATCTGTTTGACGAGCAGGAATGAGAAATATTTGATCAGTCGTTATGGAAAGCTTTGATCCGTCTTTAGATCCACGGATCGTCTCGGATTTGCTATGAAGTCCAGATCAATTGGAATCTTGATCAGTTCAGCGTAGTGGTTTGACACTACCGGACAGGATTTCTTTTCCCCGTTCCGCTCTCTCGAGGGTGTACTGTACATTTCATTTAGCTTTTAATCATTTGGCTTTTTAAATATGATATAATTCCCAATACATTCAGTTAAAGTCCACTGCAGTATGGTGGTGTCTCAATATATTTGTTTTCCTACACAACATTTCTTTTTCCATCCACACCATGATAGAACAGTTCAAACCCACCATGTTCCTTGCTTTACTCCCTTTCCACTTGGTCTCCTGAACACACAACATATCTACCTTTCTCCTCTCCATCATATCAGCTCCCTCTCTCCCTTTACCAGTCATAGTACCAACATTTAAAGTACCAACCCGAATCTCCACTCTCCTTCACTTCTCCTTTTCCTGCCGTCTCTGTAGACGTCTTCCTCCTCTCCTTCTCCTCCTTCGGCCATCAGTAGCCCAATTTCCACCGGTACCCTGTTGGCTAACGATACCTGTGGCGGTCGTTGGTAACCCGGGCCTCGACTGATCCGGTATAAAATTCTCTTTCGTGATATGCACAACCCTCCCCATTTATCCAGGAATGGGACCGGCACTAAGAGTGCACTGGCTTGTGCAACCCTAATGGCTGGGTTACACATCATAAAAGAGCATCGCCTGAATATGTTTTTCAGTTGATATTATATTATAGATTTATAGATTTTTTATATTTAATATATTTTAATATATTTTTTATTTAATTGCTTTATCAATATCTACATTTGGAGTATTGAAGGTACTTAATGGGATTTGTCTTTTTTGCGCCAAATGAACTCATGTATGATTTTCAGGTACTTTTTACACCTCTGCCCCTTTACTACCACTGACTGATACAAAAGAACCATATTGGTGCAGAGGCATTGAGGTTTTTGTGGCATTAGCGCTTGTGTATGCTAAGCTAAAATGCTTCCACAGTTTACACCAGGTCTTATGGATTTAATGTCCTGGTTATAACTTGCTGCTGATTCTAGCTGTTTTTTTGTTGTTGTTTTTTTACAAACTAATATGCTAGCACACTAGTCACTTGCTAAATAGTATGATTATAAGAACCTCTTCATCTTCCCCTGATTTGAAAAATGAGAACGTTTCCTCATAACCTGCTTTATTACAGTGTGTCGGATTTATTGTTCGATGGCTTGTCAATTGTTTCCCATCATCTTTTCAAAATGTGGCTCATAAACAAAAATCTGAAAGCTGCTAATTGACACGAGAAAAGCAATGAATGCCCGTGATTGGCTAATAGCGCTCTTATCCACAGGAGAGACAGGAAACGTCCCGACCGCTATGGATGAACAGGATTTGTAAATGAAGGACGAATATTCACATATTGTTATACTGCAGTTTCCTTGCTCTCGTCCTCTCTCTTTCTCTCGCTTCCTGGTTTTCTCATTCACTCTGCCAGTAATGTGAAAAACGCTGCTGAGTACATAGCGTATGTTCCAGGGCCTGGGGCGAGATCGCTACTCCTATAGAGCACATTGCGCGATTCTGATGGATGGGCACTCGCACGGGCAGAGCGCTGACGCAAGCAGCACACATACACCGAGTCTGTATTCACATTCTGGCCCAGATTTCAGCGGTAACACACACTTGCACGTTTATACACTCGCACACAAGCCTTGTTCACACAGACATGCAGGCTACAAGCGCAGTCATCCCACAGGACAAAAAGGAGACGTTTGTATGCTTTGTTATATTTAAAGACAGACAAAACATTGCACAAAGCCAAGAATCTGGGTCTAATAGAGTCTTTGATTTTCGACTCACTTCTGTTTTCCCATATATATAGAGTGTTACATTTATACAAGTGTTTTTTGGGAGGTGTTTTCATCACACAGTAAGCTCTACGTTGATTGGGTTAGCTTCATATGAAGTGTCTGGAGACATCATGCCATCGAACCACCTTCTGCCAACGATAAAATGACAAATGTCATTGACTGACTGATGTTCAATGTGTATTTTGTAAAAAAAAATGTCCCCCGTATTTGTGAGAGCAAAACATCTAAACACGCCGTGTGTTGTTGTACACTGCTTAAAAGTTGCACGAAAGGACTTTGGCCAGAAACCTTTAGGCCAGAAAAGTATACACATAGCAAGCTAAGACTACTATATAACCCTGTGTACTGTACTGTATATACTGTGAATACTACAGGATGTGTTCCTGTAGAGGGAAAACAGAAAGAACCCATGCTAAATATTAGCATAAAAACCATGCTGTATTTTTATTTGGTGATGCTGGAAATACAGTCAAATTAAAACAGATTTATGGTATGTTACTGAGCAAATTGTCTGAAAGTACGGTAAATTTTATTGATGATGAACCAATTTGCATAACTTGTTTGGGCAGTATTGCTAACTGTTTTGCTAGCTGTGCTAGTGTTTTTGCTAGATGTGCTAGTTTTACATGTATGGCATTTGAAAGACAACCTTATCCAGGGGAACTTACAATTATCGTATTTATACAAATGATTAGTTGATGGTTGAAGCTCTTGTTTAAGGGCACAGCAGTTGCAGTTTGGTGGTGCTGGGGATTTAAACTTACAATCTTCTGAGCAGATGTCCTACACCTTTACCACTGAGCTTCCACTTCCAGACTAAAAATAGTCAAACTAAAGAATGGAATCATTTGCAAATGTTTTTATCATTTGGTAGATAATCTTATTCAGAGCAATTTACGATTAGCCTATTTATACAACTGAGCATTTGAGGATCGAAGGTCTTGCTCAAGGGCATAGCAATGGCAGATTTGTGGTGCTGGGATCTGAACTCACACTCTTCTGATCAAAAGTCCAACACCTCAACCACTGAGCTATTATTTAAAAGCTTTCATGCTAGCTATGTTTTTGTGTTATTTTACAAACTTTGTGGCAATTTAGTGTTCATACATTTAATTTATTCATTTAATCATTTAAGTCCTTCTGAGGTGACTTTCTTTTCAAGTACTAGTTGTTATGGAAAATGTGGTGGAAATTAAGAATGGGAATTCTGTGTTGGTTGCATTGTTCATGGGTTTTTATTGTTTGTTTTTCCTCCACAGCTTGAATAACACTATTTTACAATACTGTTTAAAAAAAAACCATGATTACTGTTCCGTCTCATTTTCCATGATTCTTTTCGCACAATTATTCCAAACAAATCTTTTAGACTGGTTGCCTCACTGTCAGACAAAACCAGAGGTATACACGATGACTATCAAATAAAACAATATATATCTATATAAACAGACATCTCCGTTGTGGTGCATTTTTCCGTTTGTGGTTCTGAATGTCAGCCACTTTTAATACTGAGGTACAGCACAGCCAATCAGAGTCTCTTCTCTCTCTGTGTGCTCTCTTGAAGGTCCGCCTTTACCCCCGCAAGACGTTCAGGTGCATTGTGGGTCATCTCCAGGGATGCTGCAAGTGCGCTGGAAACCTCCTCCCCTCACACCAAGCGGCACCTCCAACGGCGCCAACGTCATGGGCTACATGGTCTGCACAAAAGGTCAAAAGGTTAGTAAACGCGTGGGATCAGAACCAGTCCAAGTTTTGATCTGATATCAGTAATTTGTGCTATTTTCTGCATTTATGTTGGTTGAGCATCTTGTAGGTTGATGCTCTTTGTCGCCATCTGCTGAGTGATAGGTAGCGTAGCACATGCATCTGCATGCATATTTATGTACAGTTTGGTTCCTGTACCTGTAAATCCCAGGGGTCAGCTGTGCAAAGTGGAGACAGGGGAATTGATTAGAAATGTGTTTATTAGAGGGACTGTAGTGGTAGGACGTTTTGGAGACAAGATGAGAGAGGATTGATCAAGATGGTTTGATCATGTGTACAGCCAGGAGGAAATAAGGAAGGCCAAGGAGGAGGTTTATGGTTGTGGTGAGGGAAGACATGCAGGTGTTAGAAGTAGAGGACAGAGTGGTACGGAGATGGATAAACTAAACTTTCTTTCGGCTTGGAGATGGATATTCTCCTCTATTTATGGAAAAATGAAGGCAATGAGTCACAATTGTAAAGAGAATTATTACCTTATGAGTTCTGAATAAAAGTGCTGATTAGTACATCAGTGTGTGTTTTGTGTGTCGACAGATCGCAGAGGTGATGTTCCCCACAGCGGAATACGTGACAGTTGAGCTGAATCGTATTCAGGGCCTGGAAGCACGTGAGGTTGTTGTACGCACCGTTTCAGCTCAAGGCGAGTCGCAAGACTCCAACGCTGCCTCTATCCCACACAGCCTACTGCCGCCTCCACCACACCCTCCGCCGCCTCCCTTTCCCCCGAACTACCCACAAAGCTTCCCTCATCCACAACCACAACTACAACCAACACCAACCCCACACACACAGCCGCTACCTCCTCCTCACCCTCAACCCCAAATACACCCTTCACCTTCAGGTCAGCCTTTTCCCAAACCCAAACTCCTCCCAAGTGCCCGAGATGCCCACGCCAAAGAGCCGGAGGCAGGCAGGAGGCAGTGCCAGCCCTGGGAGCCTCACCAACGAGCCCCATCGCCCCTGCCACCCCAAACCCCTGAGGTTCATGGCCTGGAGCCGCCAGCACCACCACCACATGTGACCCAGAGGATCCTGCCCCAGCCTCAGGGAACACCCATCTCCAACACGTTGGCTCGCGCCATGGCGAGGCAGGCGGCCCAGAGACATGGCGCCAACCACAAGGTGAACGCTTCATGACAAGACACCTTACTTTTAGATGAATGTGATACTGTATATACATTTAATGTATGATATAAAGGAAGAAAAAAGTCAAAACGAAATCATTAAACGAGTCGTACAGCAGGATCTTTACTCAGCTGTACACAACTTCCCTGCCATAGGGGACACAATGATCAATTCTGTGTATAAACAGTGTGTAAAATTGTACTGGTTTTTATTTCCTGGTGATATCAGACTCTAAAAATCAGGTCACGACTAAACTTTTACTTTTACTGAACTTGGTCTTGAAGCAGAAGACTTTTTCTGGTTTTAATCAGTGCATCATAGCATCTTGATTTTCAAGAGGAAATGTTTGATTATGGTGTGTGTGTGTGTGTGTGTGTGTGTGTGTGTGCGTGTGCGTGTGCGTGTGCGTGTGTTTTAGCCGGAAAGAAGGAACATCTTCAGTGAAAGGAATAATACTCCTCACTCAGACGAGGAGGACGATGTTTACGACTTGACCCACACCAGGCGTAGAGGAGCCTCAGTGGACGACTTTCTCAGGGGCTCAGAACTGAGCAGACATGTAAGACATAGGACATCAGATAGACATTTGACAGAATATAAGCACCTTAACCACATCCACATCTTCAACAAAGCCTCACAGCCTTGCTAATTTTGATTTGTACACTGTAATCTTTAACCATGAACTACAAAACTATAAGACTACAAAACTATATAGCCGAGTTCTGTAACCTTAAGGGGCGGCCATCTTGGAAAACCAGATGCAAGATGTGGGGACATACACTAGATTTCCAAAAGTATTGGGTCACCTGACCCCAGCTTCCTAACATTACTGGAATATGCAAAGAAAGAATTTCACTGTTCAATAGTTAGGGGGAAGTTTCCTCTAACTATTAAAAACATGTTAAACTAGCATCATAAATAAGCATGTGGAGGGTCTGTCATACAAGAGCTTGTATAATTAAATAGAGAACTGATTAGGCGTCAGAATCTCCTTCTCATATTCTCTCTCCCTCCTCAGCACCCACAGTACTCCCACAGCGAGGAGTACTGCACGGAGAGCAGCCGAGGTTCCGATCTGTCCGACATCATGGAGGAGGATGAGGAGGATCTGTACTGCGATATGCAGCTGGAGGAAGGCCGCCGGCGGAGCATCAGCTCACACAACGCGCTGAAGGTACGGAGCACACACTCGAGCATGCCGTGGTGTGTAGTACGGTTTTAGAGGATAGGAGGAAGTTATTATCCAGTGCAACCCAGGGATCGAAGTTACACAGGCACGGTTTAACACAAGGACTGCACAGATTAAAGGGAGGGACTGCACAGATTAAAGGGATTGGAATGAGAGGTTTCGGAAGATTTTTGGTTCAAGTAAAGGCTCAAGTCTTAATGGAGAGTAATGAGGACGTAAACACTCTGCTCTTTACTGCGACTCGGTGGCTTTGCACTAAAATACTGTTCACTGCATTCAGGCAATGTTATGACCGTATTGATTGTCTTTTTTTCATGGGATGATGTGTTTAGGGATCCTCCTGATGGCAAGATAACAAGATTACAATCAAAATGAACAAAAAACGAAATAGGGGTCATTTCCTTACTACATTACTACATTTCGTATTAAAAAAAATTATTTTGCACACAAATATTGGGGAAAAAAATCTAAACCGAGTCACCAGTGACTTCTGGGACTTTTACAAATCTTGCTATTTATAAGATAAGCTTCATCCTGACAGTGAGGTAGAAGTCTGTCTGAAGTAGTCATGACTTTGGAAGGTTTACTATTGGGATATATTAGAGTGCTGTAGTGAGGGGGTAAACACAAGGCTCTGTAGGGCTCCAGTGGCTTTGAGCTGCCCAGGATTGAGGGGAGTGTTGGGCCAAAAATGAAATCCTCCCATTATTCCACTAACCTTAAATGCAGCTGAGACTTTTCATGATTCACACCCAGGCAAAAAATCTGACTCCTACAGATTTATTCATCTGGTTAAAAATAACAAGAAAAAAAAAAAACGTGTAATTATTTATTATATAATATTATATACATATCTTAGCAATCCAGTATTTAAAATGTGGGCATAGTGATTCCATTGTGTGATTATTAATATTCATATTTTCATAGATACTAAAAAGTTTAAACCTGTCCAGTGTCCAGTGTCCTGCCTCCATAAATCGAACTGTCGATTTTATTTTGGTCCAGCTCTCTCTTTAACATCATGCAGTCATGTTACATACAGAGCTTTATTTTTTTTTACGAAACAACTAAATGGCTTCAGCAGTTCTCCATAGCAGTCTGGGAGAACGTATACACACGTATGCGTAAGGTGTGTCAGTGTAGGCGACGTGCACCTTTTAAGTTCTGCCTGACTGGGGATTGGGAACTGCTGCTTTTCCACGAGACTGTAGGCGCACACGACGCATGCATTAACGCACGCTTGTAGGCATTTTTTAGGCATTTCGGCACAAAGCTGTACGTCTGTATGACTCGGATTTCACGCATACATACGTGTCATGCCTTTTTTTAAAGACTTTTCTTATCTAAGACATTCATATTTGTGAAATCTGCTTTGAATATGGCAAGTAGTACAGTGTACTATGAGATATCTGTAACAAAGTTTATATTTAAATTAGGGGTGAAATGGTATACAATTATATAATATATAATGGCTAATGTATCTAGTGTGCTGGGACCAGCCTCATAAAGGTTCCTTTGCCATGTCTTTTTTATAAAACAGTTTATCTAGTGAGCACTATTTCACAGCAAGGGGGTAAATACTTATAGATTTACAAGCGTTATGTTTTTATTTTGTAACCTGTTCACATCTCTTTCTTCCTATTTTAATATAAGATGATTTTTTGTTTATTTAAGTATTGAATAAATATGTAAGGAAAGACACTGAATGTATATACACTATATGGACAAAGGTATTGTGACTTTTCCAGCGATATTTGGTTCTTCCCCAAACTGTTAGCACAAAGTTTGAATGTTTTTAGATGTTGTAAAATGTTAGTTGTCCTTCACTTGACTTAAACCTGTTCCAGCATGACAATGTTCCTGTGCGCAGTGTTTTAAACCCTACCGAACACCTTTGGGATGATTTGAAATGCTGATGGCACCCCAGGCCTCCTCACCTCACTTACATCAGTACCTGATTTTACTAACACCCTTATGGTTAAATTAGCACAAATTTCCATAAAATCTAGTGGAACATCTTCCCAGAAGAGTGGATGTTCCTATAACAGGAAATGGAAACTAAATACAAAATGGGTTGTTTAAGAAGCACATACTAAAAGTAACAACAATTACAGTCAGGTGTCCATTAACTATTGTCCATATAGTGTAACTTGGAATTTTGGATTCGACTCTTATTTTTTAAAATTGCATTTAATTTCTTTAAATCTTCATCTCTGTATACCATAAACACAGATTTAATGATGATATACTTTCATCCTGAGATATTGTTACACCCCTAGTTTAAATGTATGTAAACTGTAGAAGTTCTAATGGTCGGTTTGATATTGCAAAACACGTTGCTTAAGCTGTGATGAGGCTGTTTGGGAATCTCATTTAAGTGAGCAGCTCTCATTTAAATGAAATGAATATTCACTTTTGGTTTAGTTTTGTCTCACGCATCGACTTCTTTTCCCTTTTGCTTCACTCAGTGTCAGAAAATTAATCTTGTTAATACACGCCTCCTTCCGGCATGCTGAACACGCCACGCGAAACCCTGACATTTCAGCTTCAGTTGCCGAAACGGTTCTCCGACACTGTAAATATCGAGACCGAAAAAAAGAATTGGTGGTTTTTTTAAATCTTTTTTGTCATATTTTATCATCTTTATTTTGCCATCATATCATTTTGTTGAATTTCTGAAAGGGTGTGTGCTTGAGAAAAGTTCAATCTAATCGTATGAATATCTTTGTATATCATTACTGTATTCTGGTTCGGGGGAAAAAAATGAATAGGGGCGTATTACCATAGATAAATCAGTGAAGTGTCATATTTTTAGAGCACCAGTATATATTTCTTTATCATGGCCACTGCAGTCAGTGTGCACAACTTCCATCTTCAAATGAGAAACAAGTTGAGGCATGCCTGAGATGACCGCTGGTCTTATTTAAGGAACTCATTCGTAGGATATCAGTGGATTTGTCCTCTTAATGGTGTAACCGTTCATGACATAACAGTGAATATGTAAAAATAAAATCTAATTTAAGCCCCATTACATTCAGGGATTGGTTCAATAACAGTGGCTGTGGACCAAAAAGGAGCACGCTGTAGTAAAAAGTATAACTTATAGCATTCAAATCAAAAGCAATATCAACCTTAAGTCTGTTTTTAAGTCTGTTTGGTTATAATGCTGCAAGCTGGATTCTTATCAGCCTCGGTCAGGTTTGATAGAGTGCGTTGCCCCGAGCACTGGCTAGACATTTACAACATGTCCCAATGCCAGTCCTCCATTTTCTTGGCTGTGTGTCATCGCAGAAACTTTTGTCCTGTCTGAGGTTTTTAGCAGGTGTTCCTCAAGGATCTCTCTCTGTCATACTATTCATTTATTTTCTCTATTTGACCTCCTGAATGACTTTAATAGTCCATTCTGGCGTAATTTTGCAGAAGTGGTTGTCCTTCTGGCAGATTTTTTCAATTGCATTCAAACCTCCTGGAGTTCCATCAACATGACCTTTAGAACATCTCCTTGACTATCCGGAAGCCCTTTCTCTCCTCCAATTTATGATTTTATAATATTTAAAGAGAAATAAATTAATTAATTACTTAATAGAAAACATTGCTCTATAATTTGCATAAATTAGGCAGATTGTACTAAAGTTACTATATTGAAACTAATAGTACAATAAGAAACCATCCCACTTATTCTACAATAGAATTTAAATCCAAATGCAGCTACACTGTAAGCTCTAATGAGCGACATGAAGCTGGTCCCTTTTTTTTTCTATCATGAAGACCTCAATCCTGTTTTTTCCAGAATGGTAAAAAATCAGACACTCCTACTTTTATTGAAATATATAGGCCGCCATTAACAGTGCACCATTGTAGACTGGGGAATTGGTAACTCTGTGGTTAAGGCTCAAGGGTGTTGATCTGAAGGTTAGGCCCAAGTATCAACAATCTGCCACTCTTAGGCTCTTAAACAAAGCCTATGACCCTCTGTGCTCCAGGGATACTGTATTATAGATGACCAGTGCTCTGACCCCAGCTTCCAAACATTGCTGGGATATGCAAAGAAATAATTTTGCTATGCTGTAATGTACATGTGACAAGTAACCAGCTGCCATATTGTAATTTTTTCTAACATACTATTCACGGTTGGTGACTGTGACCATTCTTTATTGAAAAACTGGTAAAAAAACAAGATAAGATGACAAGAACTTGACGCAAAATGGTCTCTAAATCCTCTGCTATTCATAAAAAAAATGGTTTTAGGTCAGTTTTAGGTCAGAAACTTATGTTTTATGTTTGCATGTTAGGGTTGGGAATTCTACTAGTTAGTACTTGAGCATGAGGGGAATCAATGGTACCACAAGAAGTTCCATTTGACAGAAATATTATACTTTTTTTGGAAACATTTCATGAATTTAAACTTAAATTTGAAGATGGAAGTAGGTTTGAAGTGATACACTGAAACAGACAGAAGAAACTGGTGAATTTTGATTGAGATCATCACTATAATGTTTTCTGTTCCCATAATATCCTTGACATACAGGTTTTCTTTTTGTTATGTTACTCTTGCTTTTTTTTGGTAAGACCTTTTGTTTCATTCGATTTTATATATCATTTGCCAGCTCATTCATTAAAGTCTGTGTGTGAAATGATCCTTCAAGGATTTTCCTGTTAGGTTATTGCCCTCATATTGAGTAGGTCGTGCATCACGCGCTCCTTCTTCAAACCCATTTTTGGTATGGTCCGTGTTTTCCTGACTGGTTCCTTCCACAGATTCCCGTCCGCAGCATGGCACGCCCGTCGCAGAATGAGACTGCATGCTTTATACTTCAGCCACAGCCTCTTGGAACTAATCCTGTCTTTATTTTGTCTTTTCCTTTTTTCCCCAATCTTGGTTTTTATTTTCGCGCACGGTTGTGTCTTCTCTGGCTGTCCTAACAACTTCAAACTAAACTCCAAACTGCGAAACAAAAAATCAATTGCAATTTCTAATTGTAATACATTTAATCGGTGGATTTTGCCTTATCGGATGGTGCTTTATTAAAGGCGTACTACAGACGCCAGGACCTGATGGAGGAGCAGGATAGCTGTAACTGGGACCTGCAACGAGAGGTGGTGCGCCAGCGCTCGATTCGCTCCCCCAAGCGCCTCCACAGCATCCCTGAGGTGGCAGAGGAAGAGCAGGAAGCCGGGGCAGAGCAGAAAACACGGAAGGAGGAAAAAGCAAGAGAGTCTGAACGGCTTTCTGCAAACACCAACATTCTGAGACAGTTCCAGCGGCGCCGATGCTTTTCAGCAGAAGACAAAACCTTAACATGGGGCAGCCGGCAGAACACAAAAAGCCCAGACAGTGGCCTGGACTGTGGGAGCGAGGATGAGAGCTTACTGGCCCCCCGCAGTGGCTGGAACTGGCATTGCAGCAGTAGCATCCACAGTGAGGGCCCCGCAGAGCGCCGTGCACTGGCGACAGGCAGGAAGAGGACTCTCACGCGCCAGTGTGGCATGGAGGAGGACCTACTGGACGCAGCCGGTGACTTGAGGGAGTCATACCACCACTACTACCGTCCACATATCTATCACCATCTTCACCATCTCCATCGGCCTCGGCACAGGTTCCGGAGCGAGAGCAGGCTGAGCGAGGTTGGAAGAAGCTATAGCAGGGACATTAGGGCTCACTCTGTGGCCAGACTCAACAGAGCTGTGGATGAACCACTGGTGTGTGTCTACAACCCCACCCCACCCCATTCCTCTTCCTCTTCCTCTTCCAGTGTCCATCTCCTTCAATCCGCATCATTCACCAACTGCTTTGCCCCTTCATTGTCAAGCAGTAAAACCATTCCTGTTCTTCCTTCTCATTTAATGGGTCCATTTCCTTGTATTTTTTTTTCTTTCTTTTTTTTTTTCAGATGTTCAAAAGGTTTCCGAAAATTTGCGTCATGGTCATTTATTGGTTGGTTCAGCTGTTTTTGTTTGTTTGTTTGTTTGTTGCTTTTTTTGGTATCATGTGGAATTCCTTAATAGAATGTGAAGTGTGTTTTTTATTTTTATTTTTTATGAACGTGTAGGTTTTTTTTATTCGCAATTACCTAAAGGCCATTTCTGAGTGTTTCTTGTTCCTATGGATTGTGAGCAGCCGCTCATATTACAGTGACAGCCAGCATGAAGATGTTCATGTAAAACACAGCGCACACACAAATGCTTCTTCAGGACCCGATTTGGAAGGCAGCAACATATTAATGATGGATCAGTAGATTTCTTACTCCTTAATGGTAAGAAATCAACAGTATGATGTTTCTGAGCTATTTTTTTTCCACAAAGCCAAAGACAAATTACTGAACAAAAACCTAAATGGTCTTTAGCTAAACATCTGAGTTGAAACCCTATTCATGTCGTCCTTGAGGGTTTGTTTTGAATGTTTCTGTTCAATGTTTTTTGACGAGTTCATCCTCCTTGGTTTTTTAAATCACTCGTTGTAAATATAGAGATAAAATATTGTTTGCAAAGCATGAGTCCTTATATATATTTATATGGGATTAGTAATGAGCACAAGGTTTGCTTCTTCATAAGCTGAATGCTTTATTGTCTACATTTGAAGACTTTAGGGAACTCTTCCTCCATGGGCCGTGCAGATCGACTGGAGCAGTCCAGCCATCGGATGAGTCACGGATGTCCACCCCCTCAACGAAGGCCCATGATGGTTCCTTCCATTGGTTAGTGAGGTCACATCCTGTGTGGGATAATCTCTGCCTCTTTCTCTTTAAGATATCCATTTTGTTGTGGAACCTTTTTCCTCGTTATGTGATTACCAGCATGTCATTGCTGACATGGACTCTTATGAACAGCACTGCTTGATTTACTGATTTACTGTGTATCCTGTTTGACTGCACCATCTGCTCATATGTTAATCAGTTGGAACCTGGCTGTTTTACTCATATGTAGCACTTGATGGCAGATGTGGGATCGGTTTACTTCTCGCCGCTCATAATGCTAAATCCCAGCGCTCATGTGCGAGGCAAACCGATCTCACTAACATCTCCACTCCATGCTCCTTCATGATCAGACGGGTTTGTAAGAAGAGAAACCGTGGCCGTAACGCTTTGATTGGTGTTTCCTTAGAGATCACAATGGAGAATATCAGTGAAGGGAGTGAGGGGAACCACTCACCTGTCAAGGATGACGTTTACTATGGCAGTGTAGTGCGCTACAGGAAATGCCCACCACTACGCTCAGAGGAACCATATGGTACGTGCAGTGGCAAAGATAGACGCAAATTAGATCAGCTGAAAGATTGAAGTTGCTTTAGGTTTCATGAGTTCCTTAATAAATAGTGGAGGGGAACCCATGCTCGAAGAGCTGACAGCTTAGAATTTGTGGCCTTACGTCGTCTCTCCAAACATTTTGTTCCCCCTTTTATTTTTGTTGTTGTTAAACTCTGACGGTGGGAACAGTGTGCTGACTTTCCTCAACTTTACTGTATGCTCCTTAAGCCCAAAACAACAATTTTATTTCTGAATCCTTCTCTCCCTCCATCGCTATAACTTTTCTAACAGTGGCTTGTACTTTCTACACTTGAATTCTATTCTGCATTAACAGCCTCAGGCAACATATGTGTTTCTTCACTCTTAAAAATATTTTTTAATAGCGTTCAGAAAATATTTTTCAGAGCAGCTGTCTGGGTTGGGGTTTGCAAGTGGTCCTGTAATGGATTGATGCTTCATTCAGGGTGTATTCTTGCCTTGCATCCAGTGTTTTTAGAACAAGTTCCCTTAGCATTTAAATCCTGATCTACCATGACTAGGATTTAAATGTCCATGATGTCTGGGCAGGAAGGATGTCATACTCTCTCTCTCCCTTGTAAGTCACAATGACACTGGCCAGGTAGATAGCGATTTCCTCTGCTTCAATAGATTGTCTCTGGGATTTGTATGTAATCCTAGTTCCATGAAGGAACAAGACGCTTTGGGAACGCTTTCGCATTGTCCACGCTCTGAATCATGTATGTAATTTGGCCAACGAAGAGACACGATGTCACTGGCAGGGTGACGTCACGACCAGAAAGCTATAAAACGTGCATGCGGTGGAGCCGGCGCTAGCTTCTGAAAGGAGAAGAAAGCGCCGCAGGGATGCAGGGAGAGTTGCTTGGAGACTCAGCGTCTTGTTCTTTCAGAGAACTAGGGTTACATATGTAACCCTTCATCAACAACCCTTTGGGAACAAGTGTCCAATCATGCCACACTGACCAGTCTCTGCCTTGTGTAAATTGGCACAGCTAGAGTGCAGGACAGAGGAGCCAGGAGTGGCTCTAAGGTCAAGGTTATAGAACCTGATGAAGGTTAGTGGGGTGGACTAGCCTGCAGCATTGCAAACACTTAAGGGCCATCTGCAGCCTCCAGCACAATGGCCAAGTCCCACTCAGGCACTCTGGGTTGCAGCCCGGGCCTCTGCCTCCAGGTGCTTCCGGACAGTTGCGCCCGCATGACGGTCGAATCCCACACTAGGCCTTACAAGGGGGTTCTCTGTACTGGAAAAAGCACAATCTTCTTGGCATTTAGTTTTAACACTTTGTGAAGGTGCAGTGTGAGAGTACAAGACCGAACAGAAGGACCCGATATTGGTAAGCTTTGCCCCAAAAATGAAAGCTCAAGAACCTCTTGTGAGCCGGAAGGCTGGATATGTGGAAGTCCTTAAGATCGATCATTACAAACCAGTCCTTGGACCTGATTTGAGACACGACCTGCTTAAGGGTAGGCATCCCGAACCTGTGCCTCATTAGCGAGCGGTTCAAGAAGTGTAGATCTAGAATAGGACGCAACCCCCCCATTCTTCTTGTTAACCACAAAGTACCGCCTGTAGAACCCGGCCTCTCTGTCTAAAGGAGGGACCACCTTGATGGCCTCCTTCCTTAAGAGAGTGAGTACTTCTTGTTCCAGAACCAGAGCCTACTTGGGTCCCACCAGAGTAGGACACAACTTGTCAAAGCCGGGAGGCCAACCCGAACTGAAGTAGCCCTTTTTTACAGTGCACAGGACCCACTAAAACACATTTGGCAGGCTTTTCCAGGCTGTCAGGTAGTCTCTATAGGGGAACCAGTCTCTCAAAACTGGTCTCTGGATCGCCCAGAGCAGCTGGAGCAATGCCCTGCAGCAGTTGGGGCCTCCTGAGAGGCAGCGGGTCTCCACCATCCGGTATGAGGTAGAGGAAGACACCCGCTGGAGGTCCTTGTTCTCTGAAGCTCACCCGCTGCTGCGTAAACCTTGCCCACAAAAGCCGAAGTCGATTGCAAGGGCTTGGTGGGCAGAGCCAGGGCCAGATAACAGCTAGTGACTTTTCAACCTGGGGCATTGTCCCATAACTTCTACTGGGGGAAGAAACCACCGAACGGCGTGCTGCCGAACCCAGAAAGTGAGCACTGGACCCGACAGGTGAGGCGGGAGAAAGGGACAAGCCCATCTCTAAGCCCTCTGCCAGATCCGCTTCCAAGCACCATGACATCTGACGCTGCCTTGCTGCAGCAGCGGGAGAGAGCCGACTGAGCATGCTCCTCTCCCAAGCATGCTACACACAAGCTGTGTGTAACTAGCCCCCTCCCAAAATAATAAAAAGGGGGCAAGGAGGGACACATGGCTGTAAGTCTTGCTTGCTTTTCTTACATCTTACATTTTCTTATATATATATATATATATATATATATATATATATATATATATATATATATATATATTTGTATTCTTTTTTTCTTAATTTTCTCTCACATTGACACACACACACAGAGCGCTTCCTGATCAAACAGAAGCTTCCTGGTTGTGAGGTTACCCCCCGCCGGTGACGTCGCATCTCTCCATTGGCCGGATTAAACACGTGATTCCGTGATTCAGAGTGTGGATAAGGCGGAAGCATTCCCAAATTGCTGTTGACGCAAATCCTGAAAGGGAAGCTGGTTTCAGGCCACTCTAAAAAGCATATGCTAACCTTCACCCTCCTAAGGGAACTTTTAGAAAAAAAAAGGCGGGCAAAACATGTTCTTCTTTAAAAAAACAAATAATGATTCTCATGTAGGGTCACTACAAAGAACTATATCTTAGATTTAATTTTAAAAGGCAAGTCAGGGAGCAATAGTGTAGTACAGGTGACATTATATCCAGCATCGTGGAATGTTCCATAACTTGCATGGACTCATGGATGGTTGTTCCCATCCTGCCCAGTGTGCAAATTACTATTATATTTGATTAATAGTAAAATTATAGTTATGGATTTAGCTGCACGATTTAAGTCTGTTGTGGTGTTTCTTCACCACGCATGGTTACTATGCATGCTTTTCAGTTTGCCACTTGTCTGAGTGTTAGATTACTGCAAATTTACCTCAAATGGACTTGAGCAAGACTTAGTCAGTATTTGGTGTTTATAATGTAAGTAATTGTAGGTTATTTCGCTCAAAACCTTTGTTTTTTGCACCCCTCATTTGAGCTTTTCATTTGAACTTGTGTGCAATGTGGAATTGTTGCCATAAGTATGAAGTGATATGATATATGAGGTGGTATCAAAATGTTTCCAAATTAGCTCTGTTTACAAGAAAGTACTTTATTTGTTAAAGTTTACACACTATCAACTTTAAAATATTCCCCTTGCACAGAAATACAGCACTCCCAGCGTTCCTGCCGCTTCTCGAATGTGTCCTGGAAGTCTTAATTTAGTGGAATGTCAAGCACCTTCTGCGATTTGCGCTGGATCTCCGCAATGGTGTCAAAATGGCTACCTTTGAGCTGAATCTTCATTTTCGGGAAGAGGGCAATGTGCACAGGAGCAAAATCTGGCAAATGCCAATCAAAAATCAATGATTACGACTCGTTGCAGCATCGCCGTAAAATTGCCAAATCAGGTCAACTGTGGCAAATTTGCCGTTTCACACAGAATTGAATGTTTGCTTTTTGTTTTAAGTTGCTGTCCATGATAAAATAGCAGACGTGGTGATGCCATGTGGTCAGATTGGCCCCAGTTGCTCCCCATGTACACAGAACACTTATGCTTCCTGTGACTGGGCGAACAGTCTTGTGCTGCTATCTGCTGGTGTGTAACAAAACTAGCCTCGAAACTTTTTAATGCCGCCTCATAGTTCCAGTTAGTACGCAAATTTGTGCCAAACTGAATAATAAACTTTAGACACCAAACATGTTCTTGCCTGATCGACTACATTTGGGGAAAGTGCAAAATTACTTATTACTTGCATTTTATTTGTTTTATACTATTTTTATATTACTTTTTTAAATAGCTAATAGGTTTTTTGTTACATTTTCCTCAATCATACTGATTTATTGTGCATCAAATTGCCAAAACGCTTCCCAAAACCTTTCAGCGGCAGTCTCTGTTCTGGTTCTGAGAGTAGCAGTGGCTGTGCACTTCTCGTTTTTTAGGCGGTTACAGAGGACGAGCCAGGCGTTCACCAGACTACTTTGATGATTCGGAGATGGACAACCTGGCCAGGATTTTTGTAGCACTGTTTGACTACGACCCCCAGTCCATGTCCCCAAACCCTGACGCAGCAGTAGAGGAGCTTCCCTTTAAAGAGGGGCAGATCATAAAGGTGGGCCATGAGGCTTCTGCTGTGTGTCTGTGCTTGATGTAGATCCTTTAAAAGTTTGAGACTGGCACATGCTTTAGTTACTGTCTAGAACAGGGGTCTTTAATGTTTTTAAGGTCAAGGACCACTTAGGCAATAGAGACATGGGGCAGGGACCCCCAATACAAAATATTGCCAATGATATTAATAGAAACCACTCATATTACACTCAGTTATTTTATATTAAGACAATTAGACCTAGGTTTTTATTTACCATGCATCATTTTCATATATATATATATTTTTACATTTTTTAAAAAGATTTATGCATCATAACAAACATATTTTGCAATAAAATTTTTTTTTTTTTATCAGGTGGACTATTTTCCATTTACATTAACTTCAGCTTTAATTTGAATAAAAATTAATATTTAATTTTACTGTCAGGTGGACAATTATACATTTACATGAACATCAGCTTTGATTTTTAAAGAACTATATTGTAGTAATTATAATATTTTTAATGAAATATTATATATTTTTTTTTATGTTTTTACTGATTTGTGATTCAACAGACCCTAGATCTAGAACCTGCTCATGCCCTAGCATTTTAAAATGCAAGCAAGTTGAGCTTTCTCTGCTTTCAATTCATTTCTGTTCTGTTTATTTTTAACATTTTCTTGCTCATTTTTCTATTTTTATTGCATTCTGTTCTATTGTGTTACATTTAGTGTCCTTTTTTTGTCCCCTGTTATCTGCTTGTGGTTTAGGTGTTTGGAGACAAGGACATAGACGGGTTCTACAGAGCGGAAGTCTGTGGTCGTAGAGGTCTCATCCCCTGTAACATGATATCTGAGATTGAGACAGAGGACGGCGAGATGATGGACCAGCTTCTCCAGCAGGGCTTCCTACCCCTAAACACACCAGTCGAAAAAATCGGTACATTTGATTTAATTCTCCTTCATTAGCTCTTCCTCTTCAATAAATATCCCTCTCCTGCTTCTTTCTAATTTGCTTAATTTTCTATCCTCAGACCCCGAATCTTACCCTTTTTTTGGTATAAAAGTTATCCAATCCTATGCTTGCTTGCACTTCTCATCCTGCTTTCCTTTACCTCTTCCTTCCTTTTCTGTTTTCAAGTCAACTGCGATCGTTTCAAAGATGGCCGCTCGCTAAATCGCAGGTTTCGGAAATCCAAGAGAGGTTTGTTTTCCCTTTCAGGTTTTTTTTTCTGTTCATTCCTTGCTGTCCAAGATGAATCCCAATTTGAAAGTGCCACAAAGACATTGTTCTTCCACTGCATTGTTTGTACTTTTTATTTAGTACATAAAATAATTATTTAGCAATTCTTGGAAAAGTTTGCTTTATTTTCCTAACTTTTATTTGTCAGTAATTTGCATGTCATGTCTATTTTATGTTGCACTTTTTACAGATAAACACCTTATTGAGCTCTAACTGTATGTGCAAGTATATACCAGGTGGTATCCAAAGGTTTCGAGACTCATGGTGCGTTACCACATCTGCGATTTTATTATGTACATCAAATTAGAACAAAGAGCAAACGTGAAATTCTGCCACAGAGACGTTTGACATGACATGCTGCAACGATTGAGGTGTTTTAAGTGGTATGCTTAGAGCATTAGAACATCACTGGAAGATGACAAGAGATCAGGAAGACCTTCCATGAGCTCAACCACCCAAAAATGTTTTAAATATTCTGCAACTTGTGCATAATGTTCCTCAAAGAACAATCCACATAATCTCTCTTCCACACCCACCCTGCTCGCCAAATTTGGCTCCTGCGAACCTCACCTATTCCCAAAGATGAACATCTTCAAGGCAAGGCAATGTGCAGCTTGTATAGCAGTACAGATTTACTGTCCTCTAAAATTAACTCAACATAGACCCATTATTGTCTAAATAGCTGGCAACAAAAGTGAGTACACCCTAAGTGTAACAGCTGTATGTCGTTTAACCATGCAAAGCCACATGTCCTATTCTTTATGTACATGTTTTTATCTGCTTTGAAAGACCATACAAATTTGTGTATCTTGTATTAGAGCAGTTAAAATTTGGTCCTTTAAATACAGTTCTCTCATAATAACATCAGGTGCATCAGGTGCGAAAACTGCTTCAAAAAACAGACGCATGAGTGCTGCAGCATTGCTTCAGAGGTTGCAGAAGCAGAAGGTCCGCTTGTCAGAGCTCATACCATACGCTGCACACTGCAACAAATCAGTTTGCATGACCGTCATCCCAGAAGGAAGCCTCTTCTGAAGCTGGCTCACATGAAAACCTGCAAACAGTTCGCTGAAGACAACCTGTCCAAGAGCATTAATTACTGGAACCATGTCCTGTGGTCTGATGAGCCTAAGATAAACTTGTTTGGTTCAGATGGTGTCCAGCATGTGTGGCAACGCCCTGGTGAGGAGAACCAAGAAAATTGTGTCTTACTTATGTGGTGGCAGGATCATGGTCTGGGGCTGCATGAATGCTGCTGGTACTGGGGAGCTGTGATTCATTGAGAGAAACAGGGATTTCAACAACAAAAGAAAAGAACTGAACTGTAAAATATGGCCTGTTCACTGAGTCAACTCTTTTTCAGTTAACTGTATTGTACTGAATATTAAGTTGGATCGATAGTGGATTTTATCGATACCGATAGCTAGGTTGGATCGTAGTTGCCAATAATCTATTTATCACCCAATAGTTGAATAGTTGAAAAATGAATACTGAATTTAAAAAACAAATATCAAACTTTATGTGAAATAGTACTGGACTTAATAAAAATAAATGTAATTTTAATGCTCTGACCTTTGTAAGGACATTTAAAGTTGGCCATTTGAAGCATGACTGTTTGGATTTAAGTTAAATGGTAAATCTTTAAAGTTAGATTCCATTTGTAACATTAACTTAAGTTTACAAATGCTTTAGAAGTATTGTTTATTGTTTGTTTGTTCATTTCAACATTTATAGTAAATTTTTTAAAATTACGTTATTTTCATTTTATCTGTTAACTTTAGTTAATGCACTATAAGCTAACATGAATGGGGTACAGTGCATAGTCTGTCGTGTCAAAACAAAAAATGCGTGGCATTAGTGATCCACCTCTAGAGGCCGCTCTTATATTGTATTGTGACAGCAACCCAGAAAAACTATCAGTATGGATTTTTGCTGATAGTTCTAGCAATCAGCTATTGGTGCTGATTAATCTGCAAAACCAATGAATCAGTCAAACCTCTACTGTATAGATGTATACAGTATACTGTATTTTTTTTGTGTTCCCTCTTTCTTTGGTAATTGTTGGCAATGATTTTATCTTTTCAGATCATTTTATTGCTTAAATGCTTTTGCAATAAATCTCTATTTTCCCATATTGATTTGTTTTTGAGCATGATTGGTGAGTCCTGTGTTAGGGCAGGTGATTAAATACCAGGATGAATAGAAACGAGTGATTTGAACGTAACCCATCGTGACAGTACAACATGTATTTGCTGTATTTACAAATATTTAAATGGATTTCATAAAATACAATGCATATTAGTGTTATCTTAATTAGGAGGTATGGTAAGAATTCGGATATTCAAATGCCAAAACAGTATACTTTTAAGCGAAAATCCCCCTTTCTAGCTGCCATTCCTGTGAGCTGAACTAGAAACCTTAATGTAGGATGTTATGCCGCGTTAACATGTTGGTCATTAGTGTTGAGTTCTCATAATAATGTGACATTCATGTTCTTACTCATTGAAGACTCGCATCTATTTGCATACTGTTCAAATTCCTTTTTTATCTTTATAATATCATCTTTGTTCACCCCGTTGCAGAGCGGAACAGGAGGAGTGGACGGCACCCGATGTCCACGCACCGGATGGTGGCTCTGTATGACTATGACCCCAGGGAGAGCTCGCCAAACGTAGATGTAGAGGTAACAAAAAAAAAATCTTCTCGAGGTTCACTTACCAGGATTCAAGCCTTTTCTTTTTCTAATACTGTATGCCTGAGGACTTTTGCTTCTAGATTTAATTAGACAAATCACTTATTTAACCTCTATAAATAGCTCTAAAAGAGCATTGATTTGAGACAAGAAGACAGCACTTATACACATGGTTCAGCAGTTTGGCAATCTAAATGCTCAGCATACACTAGCGCTTGATGGATGCAACAATTTCGGGTTGTAATTCTTCTCAGTTAACTCTCTGCTTCTCGCTCTTAGAAATATCATCCACCAAATGACATTTTATTTATTTGGACTGGAAATTAAACTTGTGTTTTAATATACACGATATAGACACAGGTTTGTGGACACCTGTGCATAAGATTGTTTTGTATATTTTGAGCATCCCATTCCACATTTAATCCACATATGCAGTTATAATAACCTCCACTCTTCTGGGAAGATGTTCCACTAGATTTTGGAGTGTGCTTGTGGAGTTTTGTGTGAGATTCATTTAGCAACAGGGGTGTTAGCAAAATCAGGTATTGATATAGGGTAGGGTTGAGCTCTATAGCAGATCTTCCACTCCAAACCATGTAAAGCATATCTTAATGGAGTTGGCTTTGTGCAGAAGGACATTGTCATGCTGGAACAGGTTCGGGTCTACTAGTTCAAGTGAGGGGGAAAATGTCTTGCTCTAGTATCCAAAGATGTTCTACACAATTGTGTGACTCCAACTTTGTGGTAACAGTCAGGGAAGATAGAGAAGGATCACATATGGCTGGAAAAGTCAGGTATCGCAATACTTTGGTCCATATCAGTTTTAGCTAATTGTATAGCATTAGAATGATAAGGGCTTTAAATGTTATGCAGAAGGCAACGATCTGTTCCCCTTTAGGAACTCAAGCTGCGTCAACAACGCTTTGGGAATGCCTCTGCGTTCCAAGTGTGTAATCAGTCCAACAGAAAAGCGTGACGTCACTGGCGGGGTGACATCACGACCAGGAAGCGATCAAAGCACATGCAGTGGAGACGTAGCTAGCTTCTGTTTGTTCAGGAAGCGCTCTGTGTGTCTGTTTTTTGCTGCAGGTAAATATTGGTGAAAATGAAAAAAGACAAGCGATCTTTTAGGCTTTGTGTTCCTCCTTGACCCCGCTTTACCACCGAGGGGGATACACATAGTTTATATGTAGCTTGTCTGGGAGCGGAGCATGCTCGGTCGTTCTCTAGCGCCATCTCCACTGCATGTGCTTTTATAACTTCCTGACCGCTTTTCTATTGGACTGATTACACACGTAGTTCAGAGCGTGGTCACGCAGAGACAAAGCGTTGTTGACGTAGTGTCGTTTCCTCGGGGAACCAGGGTTACATACGTAACCTTAAGTCGTTCTTGAACTCGATGTAGGGCAGTAGAGAGTGCCATTCACTCACATTATAATCCAAGTCCTGGTCCCATTATTGCGTAAAGGTTTTAAGGTTCAAACCCTTTAATACCTACCTAGGGATTCCCTCTCTTTGGCACATGGAAGGACATACATTTAATATGGAGGTGGTAGAATTTGAACCAGAAGTTCACAAGGTCAAATCCCACCACCACCAATCTGCCACTGCTGAGCCCTTGTAGTGATACAACTTTGGCTGCAGTAAATCTTGTGCTTTTACATTTACACCCTGAAACTTCTCAATATCTTGTTTTTATTTTTAAAAAGGCAATGAGTATGTAAGCATTAGATGAATAAATTGCTAAACCTGTCTTTGTGTGTGTCTCTCAGGCTGAGCTGACCTTCTGTGCTGGAGACGTGATAGCGGTGTTCGGGGAAATCGATGAAGACGGGTTTTATTATGTGAGTAAAGTTCTGTGTGATAGATTCGAGTGATTCTGTGCTGTGTGACGAGTGAAAATGTTGTGGACTTCAATCATTTAATCAGTATTAAAACTCGGAAAGTTACATATATTTAGAGTTGAGTTATGCACCCGCTTGAGTTGTATTTCTGAGCAGCCACTCAATGGCAGATTTGTTTCATTTCTTTGCTTTCAAAGGAAATATCGCATCAAATAACAAGTCAATTTATTGCAAACGTTTCACAGGCAATTTGTATATTTGTAAATGTGTTTTTGACATGGTAGAACAAATGAACAAGAGACAAGATTATCTCATATCTAACAAGATAAAAAAATTAAAAATGTGTTATGAGTGGCTTGTTTTGACATTTATTACAGCTCAGAAATACTATTAAACATTAAGTATTAAACAACAAGTACAGCTAAATTACTCCATACACATTTTACAGATTTCATTGAAATATATCTAACTCTTCTACATCAAGATCCAGGTTCACATGAAAGAAAATTCAATTCAATTTTTGCTCCTCTATACTGTATTTATGACATATGACGGACGCTTTTATTCAGAGCAACTTATACTTATGTCATTTATACACCTGAGCAATTAAGGGTTTAGGGCCTTGTTTAAATGCTTTGCAGTGGCAGCTACCGCTTATTTTTCATTAGTCATCGTTTTTCCATTAATTGCAATAATCTTTTTTAAGATTTGTTTATCTTAATTTGGAGGTAGCAACTCAGTGGTGAAAAGGAGTTCAAGCCCCATTATCGCCAAGCTGCCACTCATGGGCCCCTGAGCAAGGCCTTTGACCCTCTGTGCTCCAGGGGCACTGTATCATGACTGACCATGCGCTCACGTGTGATAAGTATAGCACCTTTCTTTTCTTTTCTTTTTGTGTGTGTCGTGTCATGTGGTGTCACCTTACAGGGCGAACTTAACGGGCACAGAGGTCTGGTGCCCTCCAACTTTCTGGAAGAAGTGCCTGATGATGTTGATGTTTTCCTCACTGAGCCACAGGATCAACCAGGCAGGACCAAGAGCAAAAGGGTACACCCCGTTTCACAGCACTAGCCTTCTCTCATCCATCGCTATTTCCCTCTATCCGTGTCTCTTTTTTACCTCTCCTTTGTCTTTCATTTGGTTCTTTTCCTCCTCTATGTGTGTTTCGTGTTGTGTGATGGCAATTTTATTTATTTTTATTTTTTTTTATATTTTCCCTTTTATTTATTTATATATATATATTTTTTTTTATTCTTTTTTTTTTATTTTGTTGTACCATTAAAGGAATGAACAAAATAGATCAAGTTACAGAGATGTACCAAGTTTTTCCTTTATGTTAAAGTGTGTATGAAAGACTCATGAAAAGAGTGATTATGTGTGTATAATAAAAGATAATACAGTATTCATAAAGCATTATTGAAGAAAATGTGAAAACCATGTGATGTCACATTGTTCCTGGTTCGAATTTTGTAAATGAAGGGGAGGAGGGAATTTAGGGGGACGCCCTCGAGAGTCTGTATGATATTTATGCAGGATTGTAAGAGATGCTTTATGAATATGAGTGTGTTTGAACTGAAGATCACTTTATAATAAAGGCAATAGTTTTGATGTACAAAAAAATGAAACCCATGTAGAACTGCATGCCCCCGTTTTTTTCCTTCCAAAAATGCTTGACTTCCTCCATGAATCTTTTTTATATTATGCAAAAGAGTTGAGACCAGTAAAAAAAAAAAAAAAAAACGGGGGGAAAAAAATAACAACAACGCATAAACATAAAACATTTGTATATGTTTCCAAAGTAACTTGTCTTTTGTATATTGCTGATATTTAAGACTTCTGGGCTTGAACAAATTGTAAGTAGAAAAAGAGATATACTTTGGGAAGTGATTTTATCTATAGATTTACGACTAATGTACAGTAGATACTGTGTCCTGGTTTATGAGAGGAAAAAAAATAATAATAATGAAATGATCGCTGTTGTGCTCAGAGATTTTTCTTGTTCTTTCCTTTTTTCTGACTAGCCTTCTCACATGTTCATTGTGCACACTGTTAAGATGCATTGCATCATGCCGGTGTTGTTCTTTTTTTGTTGTTGGGTTTTTTTTTTACTTTCTTTCTCTTTCCACCCGCTTGGCAAACCAGAAGAAGAGCGTTCATTTCACACCGTAACGGCTCAGTGCACCTCACGTAAGTGAGCGACTGACGATACCAAGACTAACGCTGTCCTCGTCTAATGCAGGTGACATGGGAAACCTTTCGTTTTTTAACACCCTGCTAATGGTTGAGTTTGAACACTCAAAGACAAACACACACATGGCAGTACAGACCTACAGTATATATGCAATATAGTATAATAGTAGTATATAATAGTATATATAGTATAAAGTGCTATAATCGCTATATAGTTACTCAGGCATTAATATGCCAAATGATCTCACATACAAAATTTTATTTATAATATAATGGTAATAATGTTAATTGAATGGTTTGGTGAAAAAACTATTCAATTAGCACAATTTTCTACTTAACCTAAATGCAGGCTATTAGTCAAATCATCAGTTTTTTGTCTTAAATGTTTTGCGTTTGTCTTACATGTGTACTGGAGCTACTAGGTTACAAAAATGACCCTAGATATGATCCCAGATTCTAGAATAGTATATATATATATATATATATATATATATATATATATATATATATATATATATATATATATATTAGAGGTCCACCGATTCATCGGTTTTGCCAATTAACCGGCACCGATAGTTGATTGCTGGAACTTTCAGCTATTGGTAAAAATCCATACCAATAGTTTTTCCGGGTTGCTGACATTAAACAGTACGAGACCGGCCTCTAGAGGTGAATCTCTGACGACACGTGCTGTATGTTGGAGTGTCTTTTATACAATTATTTTGGATGTAATTGTTTATTTGGAGTGTTTACTTTTGTTTCAGTTTGAAAGTGTCTTTTATTTTCCTCAATATTTAGTAAAATAAGTCATATATTCATATTTATTTCATTTAGCACATTTTCATGATTCAGTAGATTTTTTAATTTTGTAATTTAATTTTTTAATAGAGTTCATGGGGTGTTTTTTTAAATCCAGTATCCATTTTAAAAACTATCGGTTAATTAATCGTTATCGGAAGTGCAATCCAACTCAGCTATCAGTACCGGTAAAATCAGTCGACCTCTAATTATAGTATAGTATATTGTATATTATATTACACTGCGGTCCACAGCCAACAGATTTAATTGAAATGGAATTTGGATTGTTCAGTCTGGAAAGCAATAATGGAAAAAATCTTCAATTCTAGATGAGGAAGAAACTGAAAGGAAACTCATCTTCTTCTCAGCAGTCAGATTATAAATCCTTACAGAATATGAATGTAGGAAATTTCATGCTATGTGTGTTGAAAGGATGTTGAGTATGTCGCAGTTGATCAGCTCCAATTGGGAAGTGTAAATTGTGTAAATGAAAACTTTCTTCACATAAGCCAGTAGGTCAGAGCTCTGTGCTTGTAAATCTTGTGAAGTTGGACCCTATCACTACCAGACAGTCCCTTTAAATTATACATTAAAACGCATTAAATGTTTAAATTACCTCATTCACAGGTCAAGCACTTTGAGGTTACACAGGCCTTATTTAAACATCTTTAACCGGTACTTCTTACCACACTTTTTTTACCTCACATTTAGCGACTCCTTAGCTGTGATTGGATAAACAGAAAGCAGTGATTGTGTCTGCTCAAACACTATAAGAAAGTGAAACCCCCGAGTTCTGCATTAGACGGGCAGAGCTGGTATCTTCAGTTGGTTCTCTGGGTGTTTGTACATGACAGTGTCCGTCTCATTGACTCCTGCTGTAACAAATGACTCAAGCTACATGGGCGCTGTTGCACAGCAGAGGTCCGAGTTTGAGCTCCCTTTTCCCCCTCCCTCCCTACCTCCCTCGTAGCGTGGTACGCTCCTCTCCCCGCCGACCGTAGCAACGAACCCTCCCTTCCCATCAAGAGGCTGTGCGCCAGACACGACCGCACTTATCTAAAAACCAAATGCAAAATGGCATTGGGACATTTTTAAAGCGTCGACTGGGGTGCAGCTTCTCTCGAAGGAACGGCAAACGAACACCAATAAAACGTCATTTCTTTCCCTTTTAGAGAGTAGATTTCCACCACCAGCATTAGTTTGTCATCTGTATCATTTCTGATTTATTTATTTCTTGATTTTGTCATTTCAGTAGTTTGTTAGTCGCTTAAGATCTTGACATTTGTAAATGAAGTGTGTGTTTAAAGCAGGTTTGATTTGGCTTCAGGTCCCATGGCGCAGTTACCATGCTGAAAGGTGATAGATTACATCCGAGACTGGTAAATTATAAACTCGTCTTTTTCTCTTTATTACCATTAATTTGATCATAAAAATAATACAAATAAATATATATAGATATGAACATTTCACATCTCACAAATTCCCCTGAAGGTCTGATATCGTAAATAATTGTGAAATATTAATCCTGGCCTTCATTACAGCAAAGTTATATTTAGAAAGGAGTGAGTTTGAGACATCCATCATTTAGTTGTTGTTTTACTGCGTGTGTAGAAAACAACTACAACTACGTAGTAATCATAGATATTCATATTAGACTGCTATAGCGTAAAATACGTATTGTTTACTGTTTTATCGCACTGCTTCTTCTGTAACTTACCGTAATACAGCAGTCTTTTCAATTGAACTGCACTGGTGGATTTGAAAATGCGTTATTTTCCTACCAGTTCAACTGATCAAGAGATTTACAAGCTTACACCAGTCACTTTTACCAATTTTGAAAAAGAAACGTTTATGTTTTTTACGTGTAGATGATGTTGCTGTGAAACATCCCAGATTATTTTCTTCAGGTTTCTCTGTGTATAATATGTATATCTATGATCCCAATCCACACTGTACTACTTTAAGACAAACAAGAAAACTGTGTATATTATGATTATGAATAGGATGATGAAGGTAATGATGATGATTATTATAATTATTATTATTATTATTATAGATGCCAAAATATTCAAAGCATCTTTTTATGCATTTTTTAATCTCTCTCGAATGTAGCAATTCCATCGTAAATTTTTTATTATTTTTTTTTTTTATGAAGAGGAGAGGAAGGGAACACCTAATTACCTTTTACATCTATTCGGAACACATACATTAGAGTGAAGCCATATACACAGTTGTTATTTGGCATGACTTTGTCGCTGCGTACTGTACAGTGGCCCTCTTGGGACAGAAAGGACTTGGTGGAGATGGAGGGTTGGATATGCAGAGAGAGAAAATGGCTTTTTTTCCCTCCTGAACTTTCGCTTACGGGTCTCCCATTAGGTTCCTGTGGAAAAAGCAGGGGGCTCACTGAGACGAATCACCACCTCCATGGTGCGCCCCCACCAGGGCTCTGACCCCACCTCCCAGGGGCCAGAGAGACCCTCCGTGCAACGGCCCAAAGCCGAGCCTAAGAAACAAGGATTGCTCTCCAGAGGAAAGAACGTGTTGAAAAGACTCGGTGCTGTAAAATAGTTGGAGACACTTTTCCATTGGATCTGGATGGAGGTGGGAAAGTGGGAAAGGGAAGGGTGGGAACTAGGATTTTCATGACTACTTGTTAAACTAGTCAAGTTTTAAATACTTTTAAATGAACCTAGGACCCCCTTCCCCCAATTATATTGACCATGTGACACAATTTTTGGTCTTGGGTAGTAGGTCTTTGTATTGTCTAACTGCTTATGCCTCAAAACTTTGCCTCGTGATAGCTCTTATTCCTTTTGAGTTTTCTGTCCAGAATATTATGAAATGTGCAAAAAACACCATTCTTATGGCCTCGACCAGACTGGTCACATGGTGGCAGAAGCATAGTGAATTTTAAGTGACTTGCCCACTTGCCCTCATTCAACTTTTTCAATCCAGTCAACAAATTTCAGCTGGACATGGTGAGACTGGATGCTGCGAGGAGAGACAGGTATGAAAACACGACCACAGTTGCTTTCTTGGCACTCCAAAGTTTTGTAGGGTTTGACTATGCAGTTGCTTGAGTGGTCATTGGGTTATCACCAAATTCTTTGAATGTTAGTTGCTCTACATATTTTGATAATAATCGATACAGACGTAGTAAAATGTCATGCCGTGTTGAAATGTTTCCTTTTAGGCAGCTAGAATTTATATGCTATTTATATGCCTGGAAACTTCTAGAAAGTCTGGTAGTGTTCAGGAAAATAGAGCTGGAATGTTTTGGACAGGAGTGTATTTTAAAATGCATTTTCCAGAGCTTTTCCAGACTTTTCGAAATTCCTTGAACTTACCTGTGTTGCTATTTTAAACTTATAATGGGCAAATTTGCATCTCTTTCTTCACAAACTAAGAAAAAAACAGCATATTTTAAATATGTGCCTTTTTTTTTTTTGACTCTTTGTTAATGAAAAAATGCATTGTCCCCTATTCTACTCCCCCTGGACCCCCCCAAGTTTCGAAAATCCGCAAGTTTTGGATGTACCTCCGCAGCCCCTATGTACCTTAGTGAATTAATCTAGACATTATGTCACTTTAATACAATAATGTGTTTTAAATATTTGTATAAAAATTGGTATTGAAAACATAGTTTAAAATGTTATTCCTAACATTCCTGAACATTCGTTCCCGCTGCGGATTCCCGTGAATTTTAAGATAATCCGCAACTTGCTGTTAGTTAGGTTCCGAATGAGAACCGAGCCGCGAGTTCCGAGCCGCCAATTATCGTGAGTTGACTGTATTAACATTCGGGGGGACGCCTTCATCCAGAGCAACTTGCAATTATCTTATTTATAGAACTGAGCAGTTGGGGGCCTTGCTCAAGGGCCCAGCAGTGGCAGCTTGGTGGTGTTGGGATTTGAACTCATAACCATCTGATCAGTCACCAGTGTCGTGGACCCAAAAGCAAGGTTTTTCTATATTTTTGCAGCATAAGCAATTAGGAAACATGAAGTACTCCCCAGGAGCAAAAAAATGTTGCATAGTGTTATTTATCACCTAACGAATATTATCGTGTGAAATCTATCAGTAGATTATTTATATTATAGTATATTAATTAATACTAGGAGTATGTTTAGGGTTAAAGTGTTCTCCTGGTTGAAATGACCTCCTATCAATCTAAAGTAAGAACCTGTCCAAGATATGTCTGGTATCCAAAGTTAGCTTGTTGCATCAGGGCTAGTATAGCTATGAACACTTACAGTTTCCAATTTAGGATCATGTGTACATCTTTATTTTTTTACACTTCAGAGCGCATTGTTCAACCAATAGCATTGTGAATAGATTTTCATTTGAGCAATATTTTGAGGGAATGTTTACTCCTTTAACATGATGCTAAACTGTTAGCTTAAAAGTCTCCTTTATTATTACATTAGCATTCGGCTTGTAACGCTGGAGACAAATAAATTGAATCGTCCTTTGGCTGAAATGTGGGAAAAGATCGAATTCTAGCTGAAATA
>JBCEWE010000109.1:685000-748636 GCA_039877035.1 Silurus lanzhouensis
ACACTGAAACCTTTAAGAATCGTCCGCTTCATCACACAGCACCCTGAAACCTTTCACTTTCATCCGCTTCATCACACAGCACCCTGAAACCTTTCACTTTCATCCGCTTCATCACACAGCACCCTGAAACCTTTCACTTTCATCCGCTTCATCACACAGCACCCTGAAACCTTTCACTTTCATCCGCTTCATCACACAGCACCCTGAAACCTTTCACTTTCATCCGCTTCATCACACAGCACACTGAAACCTTTAAGATTCGTCCGCTTCATCACACAGCACACTGAAACCTTTAAGATTCGTCCGCTTCATCACACAGCACACTGAAACCTTTCACTTTCATCCGCTTCATCACACAGCACCCTGAAACCTTTCACTTTCATCCGCTTCATCACACAGCACACTGAAACCTTTAAGATTCGTCCGCTTCATCACACAGCACCCTGAAATCTTTCACATTCGTCCGCTTCATCACACAGGACACTAAAACCTTTCTCATTCATCCGCTTCATCACACAGCACCCTGAAACCTTTCACTTTCATCCGCTTCATCACACAGCACCCTGAAACCTTTCACTTTCATCCGCTTCATCACACAGCACCCTGAAACCTTTCACTTTCATCCGCTTCATCACACAGCACACTGAAACCTTTAAGATTCGTCCGCTTCATCACACAGCACCCTGAAATCTTTCACATTCGTCCGCTTCATCACACAGCACACTAAAACCTTTCTCATTCGTCCGCTTCATTACACAGCACACTGAAACCTTTAAGATTCGTCCGCTTCATTACACAGCACACTGAAACCTTTAAGATTCGTCCGCTTCATCACACAGCACCCTGAAATCTTTCACATTCGTCCGCTTCATTACACAGCACACTGAAACCTTTCACTTTTGTCTGCTTCATCACACAGGACACTAAAACCTTTCTCATTCATCCGCTTCATCACACAGCACACTAAAACCTTTCTCATTCGTCCGCTTCATTACACAGCACACTGAAACCTTTAAGATTCGTCCGCTTCATTACACAGCACACTAAAACCTTTCTCATTCGTCCGCTTCATTACACAGCACACTGAAACCTTTAAGATTCGTCCGCTTCATCACACAGCACACTGAAACCTTTAAGATTCGTCCGCTTCATCACACAGCACACTGAAACCTTTAAGATTCGTCCGCTTCATCACACAGCACACTGAAACCTTTAAGATTCGTCCGCTTCATTACACAGCACACTGAAACCTTTAAGATTCGTCCGCTTCATCACACAGCACACTGAAACCTTTAAGATTCGTCCGCTTCATCACACAGCACACTGAAACCTTTAAGATTCGTCCGCTTCATCACACAGCACACTGAAACCTTTAAGATTCGTCCGCTTCATCACACAGCACACTGAAACCTTTAAGATTCGTCCGCTTCATCACACAGCACACTGAAACATTTAAGATTCGTCCGCTTCATCACACAGCACACTGAAACCTTTAAGATTCGTCCGCTTCATCGCACAGCACACTGAAACCTTTAAGATTCGTCCGCTTCATCGCACAGCACACTGAAACCTTTAAGATTCGTCCGCTTCATCGCACAGCACACTGAAACCTTTAAGATTCGTCCGCTTCATCACACAGCACACTGAAACCTTTAAGATTCGTCCGCTTCATCACACAGCACCCTGAAACCTTTCACTTTCGTCTGCTTTTTTACACAGCACCCTGAAACCTTTTACTTTTGTCTGCTTCATCACACAGCGCCCTGAAACTTAAAATTTTGTCCGCTTCTTCACACAGCACAAGGAAGCCTTTCTCATTCATCTGCTTCATCACACAGCACCCTAAAACCTTTCACATTTATCCAATTCTTCAGACAGCACCCTGAAACCTTTTACATTCGTCTGCTTCATCACACAGCACCCTGAAATCTTTCTCATATATCTTCTTTATCACACAGCATCCCCAAACTGAACTAACAGCCACGAAACTCATCTAAATCTGGTTCATAATACCACAAACCCATCAAACATAATAAGACTGAATCTCATAGAGCAGAAGTTACACTTGTCAAGGTGTTTTATATTTCTCAATGCATTTGTGGTGGAGGTAGTGTTGTGTCTCAAACTGTATTTTACATGACTACTGCGAAAGGAGAACGCAAATTGGACATCATTTTACACAGAAATATGGCCCAGAATGATGCATTTAGGATGAAGGAGTTGTTGTTGGATTTATGATGATCTGAAATGTTGAGCTATTTTATGAATTGCTTAGTAACTCCTGGTTCCACAACGTCAGCTGATTGTATAAGACTGTAAAAAGGGCATTATTGATAATCACACACTCCGGTGCTCATGTTAGTTCTCACTCTGCAGTGTTTTCTATTGTTTTAATATTTATAATCACACTCTTGGTTTTACCCAAATGAGGATGGGTTCGCCTTTTGAGTCTGGTTCCTCTCAAGGTTTCTTCCTCATAACATCTACAGAAGTTTTTCCTTGCCACAGTCGCCCCAGGCTGCTCCTCGGGGATAAACACACATCATTCAATTTTAAGTTCTGTAAAGCTGCTTTGAGACAATGTCCATTGTAAACTTAGACTTGAATTATGGCACTGTTTACAAGCCAAAAAAGTCATTTAAAATAATAATAAAAAATACGACACAAAACAATATTAGTAGTTTAGATGTTTGTTTGTATTTTGGTGTAATTTTATATCATGTAGTGCGCAGTCTGATATGTCACCGCTACCAAGATCGACCATGTACTGATTTCCTAATCAGCTGAAGATCTGAGCCAATTTGCATGTTTCTCCTCACCTTAGAAAGTGTAACGATCTCAAGTGTAGGAATGTTTTGGCACGTAGCAAACGCTGCAGCTTTGTGTTCTCGGATTAGTTTACCTTATCAAGCAGCACTGTCCCTCAGAGAGACCTTGCTGTTTTATACATAACTAGAAGTAATTCCTGTAATAGTAATTAGCCCAAGCTTTTTGGGATAAAGGTTTAATTTAAAAGTGCCAGAATGTTTTTTTTTTTAAGCGGTGAGAATTTCCCAAGTCGTCTTCGGGGAACGAAGTTAACGCGAGTCCCAATCGCTCGTTTACAAGGATGATTTTACCACAAACACATTAACAGCTTTCCCATACCAGGATAAACAAACAAGATCATGTGTTCTGTTTGACCTTTTGTCCAATGTAACCATGTATATGGTCATGTAAAGTTGCATATTTGAAATGTCAGATTAATTATATGGTGGTTTCCATACAAGAGCAGAAAAAGTCTGTTAAAAGCAAATAATTAAAATGAGTAGGACTTTTAGACTGAATGCTCCTGATAGTGAGCATCCATGTGCCCTCCATATTGGAATAGAATGTTTTCTATTCATACACTATTCGATCACTGTATTAATTATTTAGTCACCCAGTTCATATGATTAATAATGTACAGTAATATTATAGTGTACTGTCAGACTGTTGGTTAGTAATGTTTGTGGGAAGTTGAAACGAGACATGTTATGTTCATGCTTGTGAATGTTTCCAGGCCTGGATGTGCTGGCCACAGCGTCACACTACTGGCCCCTGGATGACGTAGACGGGATTCGCAGCCTGAAGGACCAGATTGGGAATAGAACAGGTCATATTAATGGGACTAATATAAGTATGTGCACCAGTTTCGGCTTTTGGCTTGTTACATCTGGCTTTGTGCGCTCTCTCTCTCTCTCTCTCTCTCTCTCTCTCTCTCTCTCTCTCTCTCTCTCTCTCTCGCTCTCTCTCTCTCTCTCTCATTTCTCTTTCTCTTACCTTTCATTTGCATTTTTTCTTAACATTTATTCGCTCTATATGTGTCTTCTCTTTATCAAATCTTTGTCAATGTCTGTGTCTCTATTTCTTTTCTCTTTTTACCTCTGTTAAATAAACACACACACACATATATACAGCACACACTCACATACACACCCATGTCTTTTCTCTCTGCACTCCGTTCTCTCTGCATTCTGCACTCTGTTCTCTCTGGCTTTCTCCCCAGCTGTCAAACATTCTTCTACAGTCACGTCTTGCCGCACTACAGAGATCTCTGTTCAGTTTGTGCAGCTGTCCTCAGTGCTTAAGCGATCGAATGGCACATTTGGGCAACATTTGAAAATGAAGAGTAAAAATCATTCATGGATTATTACCTCAGCGCTGATCAGTGCACTGCTCACTTAGAGAGTATTGACCGTGGTAATGTTGGTCATTCTCAGCAAAAACGTAGATGCAGGAGACGGACGGGTATTTAAAAGAGAGACAAGAAATTCTTTCATTTTCTTACTGCGTTCTACAGTTTGTTTGATTTATATGAGAGAGCTGGCTCATCGAAACGCATTCTCCTAAATTGTGCGTCGTTCCAATTGAGTCTTCGCTCTAATTCAGAACAGAGGGACAATCTTTTATCCGTGTCTTAAAGTATCAGTTTGCACATCTGTAGCCTGCGCTGTGTTTTCCCACATTCACCAGCTGGGTCTCATCTAGGTGCTGACAGAAATGGCCTATAAATGTATCAAGGAAAAGACCTGTCGATTTACTATTTGTCCTTTCGACCCTTCGTTATTTATTTATTCATTTTCTTTAAGCTCGCCCTGTTTTCACGCTGGTGCCCTCCTGCTCTGTTATAATATCTCTGTCTCTTCTTGTATGCGTTTGTCTCTTATCACATCTCTGTGTTTGTCTACGTGCACATGTGCTTGTATTGGAAGTCACTTGTATTGTTCTTTTTGTCCTTTTTTCTGTCATGTGTGTTTGTGTTTTTATTTCTCCCACGTTTCTCTCCATCACAGCACTCAGCATCCACAACCACACTGTCCTGCCTACCCATAACTCTTCCTCTGTGTACACCAATGACTCTGCCTACACTAATATTTCCGTCTCTGTAGGTGAGGTTCCTCCACATAGACAATAATAAGTTTTTATCCAAAGAGGAATGGTTTTGCTAAAAAAAAATCGAACTTTACATCATGCATTTAGAAAAAGAAAAAAAAAATGAAGGCAATATGGTTATCTTTTGTACCTTTAATATGCATTTTTCACTTGGAAACTTAATAACACTCTAAATTGACAAAGTATTAGGACACCTGACTTTTCCAGCCAATTGTGGTTCTTCTTCATTCTCTTACTACAAAGTTGTAGTGACACAGTTGTTTAGGATGTCTTTGAGACCAAAACCTGTTCCATTAAGACAATGCCCTTGTGCACAAAGCCAGTTTCATAAAAATATCCTCAAAAAAGATCTCCTGCTATAGAGCTCTGACCTGAATTGAAACGCTGACTGCACTCCAGGCTTCCTCACCTCACTCACATCAGTACTTAACTAAAAACTACCCCCCTTGTGGCTGAATGAGCACAAATCTCCACAAACACACTCTAGAATCTAGTGGAACAGTTATTATAAAAGCAAATGAGAACTAAATGTGGAATGGGATGTTTAAAAAGCACACACATACATCTTTTTGTCAGGTGTTCACAAGCTATTGTTAATAGAGTGTGTTTTTTTTAAAGGTACAAAAAGTGTTTTTTTTTTTTTTAGAAACTGGTTTGGCATCATAGGGTTAATGCACTGTATATTTTGTATATTTTACTTATATTTTTATAAAATATCTGAGCAGGGAAGAAACATGTGAAATGATTCTACCCATACTATAGAGAAAAATGTTGGACAAAAGGTCTTTTGTTTTGCGTTTTCAATTTCTATCTATGATGCTGGAATTATGAAACACCCTGGTATGTTACTTACAGTCACACTGTGTTCTTAGCCACATCAGCGTGTCGGTACTGAGTAACACTGGCTAGAGAAGGTTAGAAAATAGACCGATTTATTTTACTAGACAGCATTATTAGTTTTGTAGCTGCAGTGCAAAATTGTTTTGGCTGATCAGCTGTATATGAGGTTTGTAAAAAGTTGTGCAAATTGTATTTACGATTTTTGCGAACCATTCCTTTTAAATACAATCAAAGTGTTATACAATTAATTATAGTAATAAAAAATTTAGATTTATGTTCAGAACAAAAATAGATTTCTGCTGTCAACTAAGTTTTGACACTGGCACTAATGCCACACACTATCACACTCATATAGATGGATGGTAAACTGTTCCTTTCCTTCCTTCTCTCCTCTCCGATGCGCACTCTTTTCTCTCACGCTTCACTCCTTGATTTCTGTTCACACCTACTCCTTGCATGCCTACATCAAGCCTTTATTTTTTGTTCTCTTGTCTGCCTTTCTGCACATTTTTTTCCTCATGTTTGTTTCTCTTCCTCCCCTCTTCCTCCCAAAACACATCCATTCATGAGTTGAAGCTTGTGCGCTATGACTCCCAGGGTCATTTAGAATTTCGCAGCACTGTTTGCCCTATGAATGAAGATGTGTAGTCGCGAGTGAATCATCCTTTTGCGCCCACACGGAGATAAATGAGAAGGTGGAGCGATATAACGCTACTCTTTAGTTTAAGGTCACGCTGATTCACCATCCAGGCCATGTTATGATTCCCTTGCGGCAAGTCGTTTGTTTACTTTTTCTTTATTTTATTACATTGAAATGATGTGTATAGTGTAAAAAGGGCAATATAGAGTTCACGAACTGTTCTAAAGTGACTAAAATGGTAATGACAAACGATCCAGAAGAAGTTTCATCTGAGCCTGTGTGCCGCACTTTCACCGGTGTGAGGCGGTTCACTTGAAAAATTCTCAAAGCAGGGTGATGTCATGTTGGCCCTGGTTTGGTGAAGGCAAACAGTGCAGTCTTGTTTATTAATTTCATAATCTCATAAAGTCAGAGCAGCACTCGTAAATCCAGGCCTGGACCAGCTGAGGTGCCAAGCGCCACTTTTTCAGCGAACCTAGAGCTGATTAATTATACTAAACAAAAAAATTCAATAAAAAATGTTATTGATAAGAAACAAAGATGTTGAATAAAATTGAGCACAGATTGTTTTAGCATTTTTTTAAGGTTTAGTGAGATTTTATTGTTGTGATCCACATCATTTCGTGTCCTGATGCCATGAAGAGCAGTTGGTGATGTTTTAAGATGTTTTAATGAGTTGTGGGTGTTTTTACTGTAGACATTGTAGAAGGAGTAGTAAACAAAGGCATATATCTGAACGGAGATCGTGGCGCCACTTTCCTCCATTTCGGCAACTACAGGAACTCCTGCATCAGTGACCCCACTCTGTGTGGACCACAAGGTAAAGATCTGCTCTTTCACATTCATCTCTCTCAGACTGCTGTCTTTTTCCACTATCCCCTTCTCTCTCTCTCTCTCTCTCTCTCTCTCTCTCTCTCTCTCTCTCTCTCTCTCGTAGTTCTTTGTTGTTTCTTTCTTCTTTTGCGCTCTCATATCTGTCTTTATGTCTTATGTTCCCTCTCTCTTATTTCTTTTTTTTTGCTCAAAATCTTTTCATTCTTTGCGTTTTCTCCTATCCTTACAATTTTTTTAGCATTTCTCCCTCTCTTCTTTGTCTCTTTATTTTCTCTTTAATTTTCCTCTAACTTGTTTCCCTCTCTCCTCAAATACAGATGATTCCAGCATCTATTTCTCGTCCTCTTTCATCTCCTTTTGATCTACCATCAGTCGTGTTTTATATGTTAATGACTGGAAAACAGGAAAGTTTACCCATACTTCACTAGGGTGTTTCCTATACAGAATCTGATAGCGCTCATGACCTTCTTTGTGTGAAACGGAGCAGCAGTGGGGCTGCACATATTGTAAGCGATTCTAGATGAATCATTTCAACATTCATCAGGCCAAAATGACACAACAATAGCTAATGATTCGAAAACGAAATTTACGACATATCAAGACTTTGCGGCTCCAGATGTCAGTTGAATTATATCGGTTTACATTAGAATAAAAAGCCGAATTTTCATGCAGAGACCGACATCATCTGGCGTCCATCCCATATTATATCAACTAGAATTTTCCTTTTTTTTTTTTTTTTTATAAAAAAGCACAATTATATTCGGCTGGATTTGGATGGGAATAGTTTGAGCTAAAACGTATCCGTGCAGTTATTCAGCCTCGAAAGTAAATTTGTTTCTCAATTCATTGGCATGAGAATCAGGATTAGAAAAAACATGAATTATAAAAAGCATAAAAATTGGTGCACATCTATTAGCCAAACAGTGTTTTTGTTGTTTGCCATGTATGCCTTTGAAATTAACAAATCCTAACACGCTATTACTCTCAAACACTTGCATTCAATCATCTATTCCAGACACCAGGTTTCTTTTTCTTTTTTGTCATGACAACTTGTGTTCCTTCAGAATTAATTGCAGCGTAACCCTAGAGAGGCCCATTAATCACATCTTGCTTGCTGTTGATGCTTGCTGCATCTCTGAATGTACTCTGAATAAAGCAAGGTAAAAGTGTAGTACTATTCTCCATGGCAGGAATCACATTCTCCTTCTTCTGGAAGAACCAAGACTTGCATTCCCGCTTCGCCGTGATGTCGGGAGGGAAAATCATATCCAACGGCTTCTCCGTCTACACCAATCCTTACGGAGGATACGTGGAGTTCTACACCAGGCGAAACTCACGACGCTGGAAAGCAAACATCGACCTGCCAGGTATTTTACTGAGGTTTACCGAGTGTGGAATGAAGAGTGTTTTTAAAACTGATCACGGTAATATGTTGGGGTTTTTTTTGTTTATAATGTATTAACCTTGACGTGTGTAGAATTTCAACCCTCTCACACATACAAAAGACGGCATTTGATTTATTTCTGGTACTGCCCTTAGCGAGTGTGCCCATGAGTCATGTGTGTATTCTGTGATAAATGCTAGGTAATTGTTGTGTTTTGCGATTTTGAACTATTTCTGACGTGAGTCGGCGTAATGCGCTGACAATGCCAGCAGGATAAAGTGCCCAATGCTGAAATCAGACTCGAGCTAAATGAAGCTGTAAAAGCAACACAACACGTGCTTTCACGGGCCTTTTGCCATTTACATTACAAAATGTGCTCTTCAACAGCAAGCCAGTCTGTAGCTTAACTAGAATCATTACTTTCAGCAGGTTATTCTGCATAGCTGAAAGCTAGCGCAAAGAGAACAGCTAGTTTTTACATTTGGTGGTAAGAGCTAGCAGATATATTTTGCTGTATTGAAGTCACAAACCTGAGAAAATCTGAGACTAATATTTCTTTTCTGTAATGTTCACTCAGCCTGCTTTATACTCTTTTGTCCTTTTAATACTCTTCTGTGTCTCCAAAGGGCCTTTCTGGACACACATCCTGTTCACGTGGACCCTTAAAGATGGCCTGAAGATCTACATAAACGGCACGTTCAGCGTCAACGACACAAAAGGCGACATGTCTTACAATTACGGCGATACGTATGCAGATTTGGTCATCGGAACAGGACCCAGCCACTCCTATGGGCACTACGTCACCGCGTCCTTCGACGAGTTTGTTATTTGGGAGCGAGCTCTTTCAGCCAAAGAGATCTGGCTCTACTATAAAGCTGCCATAGGTAGAGTTTTCCTTTTAGAAAAATTTCCTTTTATAAACTACTATAATTGTTTAACCATATTTATTTATTTATGTTTTGTTGTTTGGCTGCTCCACTTGTTGTCCAGCTTTCTGTGACTCTCTGTTTAGCAGCACTCACACTGTGGCACTTGGCAAACAGCAGCGAACGTCATTTGTTCGGATTTTAAACATAATCTCGAATGTTTTTCGTGCACGGATTGTGTGTAAAATGTAAAGACGACTTAATTCAATGTAATGTGAATTAACTCGAGATTAACAGATATTATGGAAATTTATATTTTTATTATTGAGTGTTTGTTGTCAGTATATCACAAGTACAAGTTTTCGTTTGATTCCACACATGTTATAAGCAACCATTCCAGTCTTATTCAACACGTGATACAAAACAGCTGCAGCTTCGATCATTTCCTTTCTTGTTCTTATCGGTTATGAGCATGAGAATATGCCAAAAGGGATGCATTCTTTTGTTTTGTATTTTTTTTTGACAATTTCTACATTCCTTCATCTCTCTTTATAATTACAGATGGACACTGAAAAGCCGGATAAATCTGTAATTCAAATTCAAACTCTGCTCCCTTTTTTCCTTTACTCCTTTTAGCTCATATTTTGCCTTATATGTATGTTATAAGTGGGTTTTTGTTTTGATTTGAGACTAATGTGTGAAATATATTAAGGCGTCATAGGGAGTCTACAAGGAACTTGCACACCACTACTGTTTATCAAGACCAAGGCTATTATCAAAAGCATTATTAAATGCCCTAATTATAACAGTACACTATATCCTGTCGCTTTAATGTTTGCTGGTTGTAAGCCTGTTTTCTGTTGCCATCAGGTCCCCTGACCTGTATGTGTCGCCTGTAGCGCTGGACCAAACCCATGTGTCTGCCTTATATCATTAAAGCATCAGACCCCACCAAAGAGTCAGCAGGAACGAATTATGAAGCGCTTACAAAACGGCCTGTCATTCTCTTCCAAAAACCAATACAATAAAATGCTGTAAAGGGAGGTTGATGTGCCGAACCTCTGCTACATATGCCTCACAGGATGACCAAAAAAAAAAAAAAAAAAGAGGACTCTACCCTCAAATCATACGTAAAGTTCTTTGTTTGTGTTCAGGCTGAACCTCCAGAGAATCTGTGGCCTCTCATTTAGCTGATTTGTGGTGGATTATTTGTGTAAAATGGCAGTTGTGGTTACCTCACTGTTAGAAACAGCTCTAGTTGTGGACTTGGCGAGCGCTGTTTACCCCCTGCACTTTCTCTGGGATTTCAGCTGGAACTTGTTCTGTTAAATCCCCTATTGCAGTAAAAGTTTTATAGATGAATACAGACTACAGCTTTTGACAGACAAAATGTTTTGAGAGAGACGTTTTGTTCCTTGAAGTCATGATTTGTGTGATGACTTATTCATCATTCGATCGTTTAATGTCGCTAATCATTTGAAACAGTTTTCCTTAGAAAGAGGAGTTAGTTGTATAATCATTCGACTCGTTATCCTCTAGTTTAAGAAAGTACTCTTCTAAGGAGGCTGTAAAGCTCCTCTTTAATTGATCATCTGCGTTCTTGTAGAAAAATGCTCTATTTAATCCAAAACAGGAAGAATTTGTATGACACGTGCCTTTCACCCAGACATGGAATACTTTATGTCAATCTGGATCTGGAATCTTTTTTTAAATAAACCATATTCTGTCTTTCGTTGACGAATGAGTTTTTTCAAGTGTTAAGATGATTATTTTTTACTTTCTTTATCACATGCAAGCCTTTGATTTATTGTGTAAAACATTGGTTTTGGGAAGATTTAAATGCATTTATAACGCTATCCATGTGCTCAGGCATACTTCACCGATAAAACTTGTTCTTATTTAGATGTATGTTTAACTAAAGAACTAAGAACCAAAGGTTTATACCAAGGTTTGGTGTCTTTGGTTTGACTTTGAAGTGCCATCTGAATAAGTGTTAAAATAATATGTCTGCTTTTCTCAGGTGAGGATGTGGGTTATCCTCCAACTACAGAATCTCCTTCTTCTGTCCACACCACAACAGATGCCTTCCTGCAGGTAAGAGTTATTTTAAAATCCATGCTCCAGATCTCACTGCCAGGTCTGTTTGTTGTAAACCGAGCCTCTGTAAATGACAGAAAGTGGAAAATAGACAAAAAACACCACAGAGAATAGATTGTTCAGAAAGAAGCCATGCACCCAAAAATATAAACAGATGGACTGGAGAACCTTGGTTGGGAGGCAGACGATGTCGAAATAGCGATATATTTACTGTGTAATTATAGAAAGATGTGCAGATTTCAAATGAGCAAAAGGTCTATTTGTCCCAGGCTGTTCCTTACCACTGAGACTCAACCTCATAGTCCTGCTGTTTGTCTCTGTTTGTCGCTCAGACTGAGTACTCATAGAAATCAGCCAGGTAACCAAAACAGCTTTATCCTATCCTTTTCCTCAAACACTAGTTTGACTATTTAACCCTGGGTCATGATAAATTACTCTTAGTAAATCGATAGAAAAACTTTAAATAAAGTTAATGAACAGAGTGTTTTGTCAGCCAGGATGTAGGGAAGAAAGTGAGCATTATTTCCTTATCTCAGGTTTCCCATGGTGTTAGGAATATTTTTATGAAGCAGTCTACTGTTTAACACTATTATTTGAACTTTGTTAGCATTATAAACTTGTTATATCTATATTTTAGCCAGAATTGACAAATTGTGAAACTCGTTTCTCTTGTGTCACCAACTTTCAGTTTTTTTAAACTTGGTCTCTCTTGAGGTTACTTCTGGATGTGTGATTTTTTTTACAGAGATAGATAGAAAATGAAAGGGACAGACAGACAGACGGACGGACGGACGGACGGACGGACGGACGGACGGACAGACAGACAGTTAGTTAGTTAGTTAGTTAGTTAGTTAGTTAGTTAGTGGCCAAAAACAGGTGGACCATGAATGGAATTAATTGGACCATCCTGAAGTCTTTATTTGTCACTGGTCAGTTTTTACATCTAGGGTTTTCTAGGGAGAGTTTAAGAGTAGCACACTGAACTAGTGAAGTACATGTTGCTCTGCTTGTGCTTGGCAACTTAATTCGGCTGCCAGTAAATTAGCGTCGGCATTCTGGACACTGACAGTTCGACCCTGCCCTCCTACAGCGGCGAAGAGAGGTAGTCTATAGCCAACATTTTACACGCTCTCCAACTGTCCTCTTTGACTTTCCCCACATCAACCACTGTATGTATGCCGGGAGAGATGATATGTGCACTCAGTACACACAAACACACTGTACATGAGTCATACATTTTGAAATAAATAGGGGATTTATAGCTAATTCTGACATATGACAGCCGAGGGGACATATACACATACAAACACTCACACACACACACACACACACACGTATATGCAGACCTTTGCACAAGATTTCAGCAGGAAATGAGGTGGAGTTCAAATCCATAAACACAAACATATCCATCTCTTGTGGGGCTATTGTTTTCCTCCAGACTCTGAGGAAATGGAAAGAAATTGGATATCGAGCGCTCACGCAAGAGGCATTGCTGTAGATTATTAAGCGGGAAGTCAAAAACGTAAGACAGAGGGAGGGAGGGACAAAGAGAGAGAGAGAGAGAGAGAGAGAAAGAGAGAAGTTCAGAAACGGCTGAAACGTTTCCAGATTCAGGAAGCCTTCCTTTTGGGCACAGATAAAACAATGCGCCAGTGAGAAAAGGTAGTCTGCGAGTTATTTCAGACAATTTGTTCTAATTGTTCCGAACGAGTACGCATGATTTACGTGTGCATAATTTTATTACCACCTGCACTGGGCAGTGTGTGTGTGTGTGCGTGTGTGTGTGTGTGTGTGTGTGTGTGTGTGGATGCAGCGAGCATCCAGCATCCAGACAGACGTAATGAAGACAGGGCAGAACATTACTTTAACTTAGAAGAGCAGCAGAGCTAATTCAGTTAGGTCCTGCAAGAAGATAATTTTCATCAATTTAATCGTTAACCTAAAACACACAGGATCAATAAGTGACGCAAGTCTCAAGTCGCTCGTCCTGGACTCTAATGGTGATAACTTGATATCTTTGCTTGGCCTTGTGTTGGTGTTTTCTACAGGCAACAACAGCATCACTCCATCCCACTGTCTCTAACAGCACAGAGATTCATGACTCAGTGCCTATGTCACTGCAGGGCTTCCTCCAGACCTCCTTCATTCTGCCCAATAAGACTATTCCTAAGGATACAGCTCACAATCTGACACAGGTAGGAAAAAGCGGGAAAAACACAATATTAGGCAGGTGGTCATAATGTTATGCCCGATCTGTATAATACAAACATTGCAGTGGAGCAATACCCATTTCATTAAACAAGAACTAGAAGATATGACACCAAATTGCCACTCTTTATGGTTTGGGGGTAATTTGCTCTCATAATCTGTGTGTGGGTTTGACTCCAATATGCATCTTCAGAGATTAACATAAATTTAAATAAAGATTTCTGGTTATTTAGATAAGTTTTATAGACAACATGTCTCATTGTAGATATAAACTCACCCTAAACACATATACATACAGTATGCACTGAGATTTAACGCTTAAATTTAGTTTACTTTAAATGTATGGTAAATAAATAATATTTTAATTTCTATAAAATTGTACGCTTTGAACTTGGTGGCAGTTTGAGGAGGGATCACATATAGGTGTGACAATCAGGTGTCCGAATACTATTGGCATGGACGCTCGGTAATTAGGTGCTTGAACCACACAAAATCCAATTATTATCTGAGATCTTAGATTTTAGCCCAAACATAAGGTTAATTTTATTTCAGTTGTGTCTGCAGTAACAGCGAATTTCGCAGATGAGATTCTCCAGGCATCCAAAAATAGTAGAATGAGTTCTTTGTTTGAGTGTTTGTGATTGTGTGTGTTACAGTCATTTCTGAAGAGCGTTGACGAAGTGATATCTTCCAGTAACTGGCGAGAAGACGAGGAGGTACGCAGAAATGCATGCGATACATCATTACGCCACGTCAGTAAAGATCTGATGGTTGGTTGGATGGATGAATGAGTGGGTGACTGAGTGAGTGAGTGTGAGTTCTTTCTAACACAGATGAGTGGAGTCAGTTATGAAAATTAACACCATGCTGTTATCTTTGTTTGGACTTTTTTTGTAACGTGTGTGTGTGTGTGTGTGTGTGTGTGTGTGTGTGTGTGTGTGTGTGTGTGTGTGTGTGTGTGCGCGCATTAGCAGTTGACTCCTTTAATTAGTGGACTTATAGACACAGTGGACAAAGTCATGGGGCACATGGTGTCCAACCTTGAAGCTAAACCAAGTTCTCTTGTTGCTATTGGTGGAAAGAGCTATGTTGCAGGTCAGTGGCAACACACACACACACACACACACACACACACACACACACACACACACACACACACACACACACACACTTACCTTTGTCCTGGGTCACATTATAAGAAGTTGATTTGCCTAGTTGTGTAGTTGACCCCGAGTATATAAATGACACAAGCTCACCGTGTGGGTCAGCAAGTTGCCAGAATAGAGAGTCATGGATTAGTGCATAACTAACAGGAAGTGCGTCATAGAGGTGCAATTATTACGCAAATACTGTCTCTTAGAGTGAGGAAGGGGAGGAGGTGAGGAATAGCTGGAGGTTAAATTCTTGGTTAGAATTTTCTCTGTTTGCTCTGATAAGTGCTACAGACTTATTAACACAAGTCCCCTTGGACCGCTCTCTCTCTCTCTCTCTCACACTCTCTCTTGCTCTCAATCTCTTATACTTTCTGTTGATTTTGATAAGATTAAGGTTCTAAGGGTTGGAGGTCACCAGAGAGTATGGTTTTCCCCAGAACTCGGAGCACTTAAAATAAGTAAATAAATCACACAAGAACGATAAAGAGGACACATAAGTATGTTTTGAAGATGTCTAGATTCCACAGATTTTTCACAAGATTTTACAAGGATTCAAAAGCAAAAGCAAGTGTCTTCATAACGTATGAACCCTGTAACTCAAACACATAAGTCAAATAACATTCAGCTTTGATATCATCAGGCTATAAAGAAATCTTTAACGTAGTGAAATAAAGTTTGTGGTCGTTTAACCATTACACCAAAATATTGGTTCTTCCCCAAACCGTTGCCTCAAAAGGGGGAATCATTTAGTAGCTGGTTCAGAATGTCTGTATGAATGGTAATGCTGCTACACAAAGCAAGCTCTATGGGTATATGTTTTGACTAAAGGTTTGTGTGAGTGACCTGCACAGCGGCTTGACCTCAATATCAAAGAAAACACTTTAGGATTAATTGGATCATCTACAACCAACGTTGCTAATGAGCAAATTCTCCACAGCCAAAAATCTAGCAAAGCTGTTTTAAGAGATATGGTAGGTATCGCTGCCTCGTGGATTTCCATATTAGGAAAATAACATATGAATGACCAGGTTTATACTGTTTAAACGCAATATTATGAAAGATTTATTTTAAATTCACGCTTGCTCCGGTACCATGGATGGAAGCTGAACATCAAAACTTCTCCTGTATGAAACAAACTAGGTGAAATAAACTTCGTCTCGGTTTGAAAATTTCTCTTTTCTCTCTTTTTATGTTTATAGACTACTCTATGATGAAGATCCCACAGAATTACAACATGCAGAACTACAGATTTCCGACACAAGGCAAAAACTACATCTCAGTACCAGGGGAGGCCTTCACTACAGAATGTAAGTAAATGCACACACACACTTCTTTTTTTTTTTTCAGTTTGTCACACATATAGACATGAGGCTAAATGTTTTTTAGGATGGGAGGTTTATAACGAGTGCGAAGTATTGGGCTGAATTGAAGCTGAGCATTGGAATGTAGCACCAAGATCAATGGTGCTGATTACACCTGCCAGTCGAACAGCACTCACGAGACAGACAGAGAGCAGCAGTGTGTGTGTATGAGTGACCAATATAGACTAAATATACTTGATATAGTCCAGAAACGTTTCCATTTAATATTCCATTCAAATCAGTCAATAAAATTACTTACCTTTTAGGAAAAATAATTTTCACAATTACTTTTATATGAATATCGTCTCTTAAAATTATATTGCTGATATTATAAAATGAATCCATGTGAGAAAAGTGAGCCCAAAGAAGCTACGAAAACAAACCGAATCCTTAAAGACCGAGGTGTTCACGCAAATTTCATCTGAAATGCAGATGTGCGTTGATTTGTCACGACTGGCACCTAGTACTCAGTCCTGGCATTAAAACTGAAGTGTTTCAGACACACCGAGCAGTCCATTAAGGAACGAACCCGAGTTTATAAGTCATTAAATGTACGGAAAATGGGAACACGTTCCACTGGTTTGTACCGTCTGGCCAAGTTTCTCAGCATCTTAGCATAAAAAAGTTGTAATTTTTTTTTGGTTGGTCCACGCATTTCCCTTAAGATTTGCGGACAGTATGAAGGATATGTTTAGACTGTTTTTAGACCGCCACGTTTCGTGTTGCTCGAGCCGGAAAAAAAAAACAGGTGGTGTGCAGAGCTGCCTTGTTTTTTATTTTTAAACTGTTTTTGGCGCATGTCAGGACCCGAAGAATTCAAACCATCTTGGTTGCGATCTCCAGAGTCGATTGACACACAATGTACTAGTGTTTTCTGCCTCGGTGTCTGATCAGTGCTGTGAAGGGGTGTAAGGACTTCTCATACACGTGTGTGTAGCAGGTTTGTGTGAGAGCACCAATGTCCTATTAGACTCATGGTGAGAGGACAGAGTCAAGAGGCTATGATAATGAGGAGAGCCTCGATGTGCATTTTAGCAGCCTCTTGAAATATTATCAAAGCACACACACACACACACACACACACACACACACACACACACACACACACACAAATTAGGCTTATCAGAATGAATTACACTACCGGAATGCTATTTGAATTTTTATCATTTTTATCATTTTAATTATAAAATTTATCAGTTTTTCAAGTTAATTTAAAAAGAATCTCTTAAACAAAATGATTTTGTTTTTTACTCGCATGCTGTTATGAAGTGTATCAATCCCCAAATCAGTAAAGCAGTGCTCATAGCGTATCGCATGTCCATGAGAATTAAAAACTACCTTATAATGCATGAAACTTAAAAGGAAAAAAAAAAGCAATTGATTGGATCACTTGTGAGAGATGTTAATAACAAGCATGACATTTATTTACATGCATGTAGGCTTACACACACACACACACACACACACACATTAGCATATCCTCTGATCCAGTTCTCAGAACTGTTACCTGAAGCGCTTGACCATTTACCTGTCTATTGACCTGAAGTGTGTTACTGTTGACATACTACATACTGAGTTATACTTTAATCCATATAGTAAAATCTTGGAATTCACTTAATATTTCACTTCTTGAACTAATGTGTGTATGTGTGTGTGTGTGTGTGTGTGTGTGTGTGTGTGTGTGTGTGTGTGTGTGTGTGTGTGTTTGTGTGTGTTTGTGTGTGTTTGTCATTGTAGCCCAGACCACAATTGTAGGCCTTTTCTACCACAGCATGCACAACTACTACAAACAGATCAGCCCTCTGAGAACCAGGTTTGTTGAATGTTTGTTTGATTATATTGTGTGTCGTTGTGCTGTGTTGTGTGTGTGTGTGTGTGTGTGTGTGTGTGTGTGTGTGTGTGTGTGTGTGTGTTTTTCCTGTGGTGATACAGCAGTACATTTTGTTCCTCTGAGCGTGCTCTTATCATTAAGCATGTTCTTCTCATCTATCCACTTATTCTGATACTCCCAACCCTTAGCGATCCCGATAATGCACTCTTCCTATTTTCAGACATGCAATCATCGTTGAATTATGAGCTTATTTTTTTCGGTTAATATCATCGTAAACCCAGGAGAATTTCAGAATTCTTTCACATACGACTCCCAAACTATATTATAAGATAACGGCCTGTGTGCAAATTCCCGGTCTGTGAAAGAATTTTTGGATCTGATATATTTGTAAGTACTGGGTAGCCACCGCCGTTGTGCAAAATTCTCACTTTAGAAAGGATTTGTTGCCCTGCTGGAGGCGGGTACACCATAGTCATGAAGTTATTAACCCGGGCAGCATTACATTAAGCCTTTCAGACGTTCTTAAGTACACGTCAGGAGCCGTAATGTAATGTGTTCCAGGAAAACATTCCCCACCTCATTACACCAGCCTGTACTGTTCACAGCAAACAGAATGCCTCCACGGACTCATGTCTTTTGTGACAAGTTTTGGTCCTTTCATCAGCTTGATACACAGGGAACCTGGATTTTTCACTGTAGAATTTTTCATTTATTTATTAGTCATATTTATCAGTTTTCCTGGTTGTGTCCCTTATGTTAACTTGCACACCTCGATATTCTCCTTTAGCCTCTCCTTTAGATGTGCAAGTGGTTAATAAAATTTTTTTTTTTAAAGATTATTAATCATCAATTTGTCAGGATTTGTCTCTACTCTGTTGCCTATATCTATATGTTATCTATATCTAGCACTGCCTGGTTCTGACCCTTATAAAGAACTGCCAAGCTGCATCTAACTTTGGGGTATTTAACAAGTCCTTACTTTCCACTAATACAGTAACTTTGGGATCCTCTTTCTTCTGTAAGCATGCGTCATTACTGTGTTATGACTCTTTTATTTGACAATGAATTTTTCTGTTTAAACTGTACAGCCTGGCTGTTCTCTAGCATTTATAAACATTGTGTCACTCTGGGTATTGCGTGCCACTCTAGATATATCCATCAGGACTTTCACTGCAAATTGTATGTGCCTGCAAGCAATGACGTTTATGGATGAAGGTCTCCCCCTCTTCTTTTCATCTGGTCCTCTGAACAAACAAACCACTGTCATCTTCAGGCAGAGATTCACCATCTACACCAGACTAAAACCAATGTGAACATTAAATGTGTATATGCTAGTCATGTGGCAAAAAGGACAAAACAAATAGTCTCTCGTTCTCCTTCTCTCTCCGGATACATAATATTCACGGAGCCTACGGAGCACTCTAAGGGTGGAGGTCTTGCAGAATCATTGGCTTTTATGCTTCTTAGCGCAGAGTCTAAGTTGAATTAATTGCCCGTTTTATCTTTTTTTCAGTCCGCTCCTCTGACGTCCATTTTAACTTCATTTTCTTGTTCTGATTCAATTTATTTTAATAAATCGAATCCTGTTTTTTTACCTCCGATTCAAGTCAGAGCACAAATGCATAAACTCAGCATGTTCTCTATTACAGTCAATCAGAAATTCATTACCAAAGTCCGTAGCATAGGTCAGAGCATGGGCAGTCAGTATAATACAGAGATAATCTGTATTAACATCAAAAACAGGACCAGAAGCAGGAAGCTCGCACTTGTTTGCAAAATTATGCAGTGAACTTGATTTGAAACAGAGGAAACGCAAGATGAGTTAATTAACACATAACAGGTAAACACAAATTGGTAATCAACCAATGACAGGATGGTAAGGACAGGACCGTTATATTAAATTACCGGAGTTATTCCTGTTTCTCATGTATTTTAATTTCCTCGACACTTAGAGACGTGAAGGTACTGACGCTAGACTTCGTTTCCACCCCTGAAGCACCTAAACCGAGAGAATTTGTTAACATCAACGTCTCCCCTCATTATTGGTAATAAACAATCTTCCTGTTGTGTGAATTTGAATCCTGATTTCCACAGGATCAACGAGGCGGTGGAATTTATGGACCATAAGATCCAGGTGGCCAGCTATCTGATCTCCCTAAAGGTGGAGCCCTCTCCTGCCCTCTCTGTTAACCTGTCATCAGAGCCACTGATCAGAATCATGCTAACACACCAACTGGTAAGAGGATTTCATTGATATCATCTTGGCCAAGGAGATTTAAAACATTAGCAGCTGTTATTATCATATATTTGATAGCGAAAGACTTTGCTGTGGTGCCACTTATCTACAAAACCCCCTGCAGAAGGAAATCAGGGGTTGGGATTTTACATTTTGATTGGTCCAACATTGTGTATTGTATTATTCATGACTGGCTCTGCTTTAAGTAACTTAGTTAATTTGTAAACAACATTAACATAGTTGTGTGGAACTCATAAAAAGCCATCAGCAGGGTTCCATCTCACCAAGAGAAATCTCTTTTTAGACAGACCCATTTTACATTTAAGTTTTCGAAATCCTTTTTTTTCCCCTCTCTTGCCTCTAGTAGTTTTGTGTCAGCAAGTGAAAAGAGGTATGCTGCCTAAATACAGGGGTTCACACGGGTACACCACGCCTATACTAACCATGGAGATCTATTTCGGTTTCCATCGTTTCCCACCGCATGCCCTTCTTTAAGAACTCTAAAACAAAACACGCATTTTGCCAAAAGAAAAAGCAGAGCTGGCTGGCGTCGGGGTTTTCTGAAATGGAACAATTATTTGATTTAACTAGGGACATATTTCTCTGCGTGAATTGTGGTACGGATGGACGTGAGGATATATTGATCTGCCAGCTTTCCATGGGAAATGGATCTAAAAATCTAAAAATTGACATGGAAGGCAGCGAGTTGAGGTGACTAATAAAATAGAATTAGCTGGAGATAAAGAGAGAGCGAGCGAGAGGCGCCAGTTTACCATAGGCATGTAATTTTCCACTTACTGTAAGTAACATACTAAGTTCCATTAAATCAATTCATCATTTCAGCAGTATCTGACAGATTTTAGTGCTGTGATACATTATATAAAATTGTGACCCGTATCAATCCATCTCTTCTTCAATCCTTCTCTTCATCCAAAGGCTTACAAAATAAAGACGCTAATCCTTATTTAAGCCAGGGAATAGAATCTTCTGCACAAAAATAACACCCAGAGCATATGCCTGTGTTTTTCAAAGATTTATTCCAAATGTAGTGCGTCCAGTCCAAATTCCTCCCTCGTGCTTTTGTTTTATTATGGTTTTAGCATGTATAGCTCTTAAATCAAATCCATTTGGGTGTGTACCATTGCCATAAAGGCCTCCTTTTGCTTTTCTTCCTGTGCACAGCTTAAAAATGGCCCGGCATGATGCCGATAACGTGATTACTCAAACTTATACACTTTGTCTGCATGTGTGTGTGTGTGTGTGTGTGTGTGTGTGTGTGTGTGTGTGTGTGTGTGTGTGTGTGTGTGTGTGTGTGTGATGTAGTTTGTGGTACTGGGATGAAATCAAAATTTTATACCGATTACATACACTTTCAAACAACTTTAACATTTACTTTGATGTTGCTGTTGAATGGGAGCAGAAAAAACCCCTCTGATTGCTCTTAATGGTCTGCCGTGTTCCTGCGTTTCAGCAACAATACAATCAGAGAGCCAGTATTGAATTTCATCATGCAGCAGACTGCAGAGCGAGAGAGAAGGGGAGAGGGAGAAATGTTGAGTTGAATAGAAAGAGGCTGAGAATGTGAGAAAAACTCATAATGTATGCTCTTTAAATGTCTGCCAAAGCCAGCTAAAAACAGCTTTGCCCTCTGCTTCACTGAGGATGTGGTTAAAGCTTGACCTTTCCATCTCAGGACTGAAAGAAAAGAGGGAAAAGAATGGAGAGGAGTTTGGAGCGCAGAGCAGAATTGGGTCACAAAAAGCGAAAGGTGGAAATCAGGAAGAGCGATCGCTAGAGGAAGGCAAAAGCGTTTCATTCGAGTGCACGGATTGACCAATGGGAGCGATTTCTCACTGCTGCTGTTTTGCCAAATTCTTTTAGGAAACAGAGTTTTACTGGCAAGTGTTGTTGCATTATGAAATATAAAAACCTGTCCAGTTCTAATATATAAATACAAACACTTCACGACCAACATCTGGATTTAGTGAAAGTCTGTTGACTTTTTTTCGTGGCGTAATTTAATAATCAGTAATCAAATCAGACTATAATAATAAAACTCATTCATCAGAGAGAAAGAAGCGCGTCTCCGAATCGGAACCTTATTCACAAAAGCACGGTTTGTTTAACGATGTGTACAAGAAGCCGTTGTGTTTTAGTTCCAGGAAATCAAACTGCAGTATTATAAAAAGATATTCAGTAGATAAGCATTGGCATGGAGAGAGAGAGAGAGAGAGAGAGAGGAGAGGAGAGGAGAGCGTCGTGTCAGAAGGCTTTGCGGTTCTAAAGGATACTTAACTGTTCGGATTGCTGACATTCGGAACGTTGTATTTGGCCCAGGTTTCTTTTTCTCTCTATTTTTCTACGATGAAGGAACATAGCAAATATTTGCACCAAAATATCGTAGAACATTATTTGGTTGCATGCACAGTAATCGAAGGAAGAAATCTTTAACTCTGCTTCTTCATCACTGGATTGTTTCTGAGCCATGCTTTGCATAGATTTTCCTGGCTATTGTCTCAAAATGGAGGTAATTGAAATAATAATCCCACCAGTCAGACATAACGAAATCCAGTCGTTGCTTGCGCGCAGGTTGCCATTTCGGGGTTAAAAAAAAAAAAAAAAAGAAAAGGAAAACTCTCCTCTCACTTTAAATGACAAAATCATTTACACCGAGATTATTTGGGCTCAGCCCTGAGCGTTCACGCTGAAAGACAGGCACACAGGTGTTTTTTGTTATCGTTACATTTCATATCGTATTCATGTTGTATGTACAGTATGTGAATGTTTTTATATCTGAATATCTGATCTTTGACTGCTGTTCAAGAGAAAAAATATATATTTTTTAATGAAAAATGGTCCAAAACGTCACTGTGGCTGTACAGAGACAGAATCAGGTGTAGGATCAGATTAATAAGGTTCATTATTATAATAACGTTAGTAAAACATGCACAAGTGTATGCGTGTGTCTCTACTACCTAGTACCCCATTCGCATGTTGGATTCCCAGCAATGTAGCATAGCTACTGTGTGTGTGTGTGTGTGTGTGTGTGTGTGTGTGTGTGTGTGTGTGTGTGTGTGTGTGTGTGTGTGTGTGTGTGTGTGATGATTGTTCCTGGCTCCAAACGTGATTTATTAACTTTGGACCACAAAAGGGTTAGTAAAGCAGGAGTAGATCAGACAGAACATACAGAATCTGTGTGTGTGTGTGTGTGTGTGTGTGTGTGTGTGTGTGTGTGTGTGTGTGTGTGAGAGAGAGAGAGAGATTAGAGCAGAGAGAAGAATACACGAATACAGTGTTGTCTTGCGAAACCCAGATTACATTTCATGTATAACAATTTAAATGTAATTTTTTTTTCATTATTTCGAATGTTATGAGTACACACACTTCTATTAGCTTTTGTACACGTGTGTGTGTGTGTGTGTGTGTGTGTGTGTGTGTGTGTGTGTGTGTGTTGTATGTGTCTGGACTATTTCTGCAACACAATCTGTTTTCTTCCTATAAGCATTTCCAAAATATCAGATTAATTAGAAGACATTAACGAAAGGAAAAAAGTCAGCACAGACGTCATAAAGCGGTTCTCATAATCTTTTCCTTCTGCGTAACGTTATCTTTTTTCTTTTTTTCTTCTTTTTTTAAACCATAATAATAAGCCCTCTGTCATGCCAGTGGCTTTTTATAACTTCCAGGACACACCCGATGCCTGTGTGAATGAATCTCTATCTTCCTTTTTTTTTTTTTTTTTTTTTTTTTTTTTTTTTTTTTTTTTTGTGCTTACGCTCTTGGCATGTTCGAAATCCGCTCGTTCTTACTTTCGTCACTGTATCTCAGTTGGTCGAGGTTTGGTGATCAATAGCAGATGGAGGTCTGGCTTACACTCGTTGGTTGTAGCCAGGAGCTGCAGGATGTGTGGCCTCCCTTAAAAAAAACCTTCATCTCTCTTTCGGGTTCTCTCTATCAGATATATTTATCTTACCCTTTTTTTTTTTATATCTCCTCTCCAATAAAATTCCCCTCCCATTATCTTTTAAAACTTTCTTCTCAATCGCATTGTCATTCCCTGCGATTGACTTTTAAAACAATTCTTCAATACTACAGCCCCTCTGTCCTTCCCTTCCAGTCCTGATTAAAACCTTCCTCTTGTCATTTTTTTTGTAGCAGCAGATACTCTATCCTTCCCATCATAGCCTTGATTTATTTCTCGCCCTTGGAAGCCTTCCTGCTTCTACTCTTTTTCTCTTCATATTTTCCTCAAAGCACTGCCAGTTTACAGGCAGACTATAGGATTAGAATGTTTTTTTTTTTGTTATTTTACCATTTGTTATTTCTAGTCGGTGCTGTAAAATCCCTGACTATAAACGAGCTTTACAATTTTCTTTAATATAGATTTTGAAACTTGGAAGGAAACTCACAGTTTAGTATTCACATCTAATTAAGTTTGAGAAATTGTTGACTATTAAGGAGTCATTATATCACAAATCACAGATGGACCTCAAGATAAAGACCTGTTGGATATATTAAATCTTTTTTAAAAAAAATACACATTCTGACATGTTTTCAGATCTTGTTCATCTATCAGAGAAGAAATGATCTGTAATGTAAGCAGTGCAGCAAGTAACGTGAAGCCTGATCATTTATTTTTACCAAGTGACTCTTATAAAAATTGATACCAAACTGTCACTGTTTTCCTTTTCCTCATGGTAATGTCAAGGACATGGATAAAAGTTTTGGGACACCTGATCTTTCTTGCCATATGTGGTTCTTCTCCAACACTTTTGTTTCCACAAAGCTGGAGGCACACAATTGTACAGGAGGTCTTTGGATGCCGTATAACACTTGAAAACCCAAACCTGTTCCAGCTTCTCAACGCCCCTGTGCCCTGTGCAAGATATCATTTACATGCTTTGGAGAGGAAGATCTTCAGTGACCTTCTTTAAAGCTCTGATCTCAACCCTACTGAACACCTTTGGGAAGGATTGGAACACTGACTCCACCAAAGGTCTCCTCAATGCACCTGCATCGTTACAGCCACAAGAGTGTTAGTAAAATCAGGTATTGATGTAGTGAGGTGAGGAGGCCTGGGGTGCAGTCAGCGTTCCAAATCATCCCTAAGGGGTTCAAAAGGGTTTATGGCTTTATAGCAGGAGATCTTACACTCCAAACCATGTAAACAGGAACAGGTTTGGTTCTTCTAGTTCAAGTGAATGGGAGAATTTCACGCTATTGCATCAAAAGACGTCCTATACAATTGTGTGCCTTTAACTTTAAAGTAACTATTTGTGGAAGAAACTATTGGGAACTGCTGAGTCAGGTGTCCTAATACTTTTGTATATATAGTGTATAAAGCACTGACCTTATAAAGATTAAGGAAGTGTTTAGAATTCATTAAAAACGTTGATATTAAATGGTATCAAATGGAAACCCATCATTCTCCCGGGACAGTCGTTTTATACTTGTATGAATGATGTTCAGTTTCCATTACTTCCTTGAGTTCCCAGAGCTTCAGAAGAAAGTCCAGCAGTGTTTGCACGTCTTCACACATGAGTTCTTGATTCAGAACGAGAACCAGAGTTTGTGCTTCAGTTCACATTGTATTAATTCAGCATTCGTTGGCTTGGAGCTCATGGAGCATTTGCTTCATTTTGTAGTTGTTTAAAAGTGAAATAAGTCTTTGTTTCTTATTTGGATTTGTCTGTCTGTCTTTCTCTTTTTCACAAACACGCACACACACACACATCATTTATCAAATTTCAGTTTGTGAGTGATTTTTCTTCTGGCTGCTGTTGCACATGATTGCTCTTTTGGGAGTTTTTGAAATTGCTAGCAAGGAAGTGCTCCAATTTTTTTTTTTTTTTTCAGTTGACATTTAAGATTTTGTTGAAGCTGAATAAAAAAAAAAGCTTTTATTTTTTTAATATACGCCGAATAGTTACTTCATCCGTTCGATCTTAGGGTCCTACCTATGATTGGTATGCTTTTCTCCGAGCAGGGAAATAGTTTTGTGTGGAATTAGTCCTGGAGAACAAGAGGTAGCGCCAAAGGGCTTATTAACCTGCACCGAGCCACGCTGTTGGTCATATATTTGGAACAGAGGTTTAGTCATCAGCCAGCCACTAAAACATTTCCCTGCCAGTGAATGTGCCTAGATCCAGCTAGCAGGTTGATTAGCCTTTGTGCTGCAAGCATACATTTGTGTATAAGTGTGTCTAAGAACAGACCGAAAATTATGCCCTCAGCAGCACACAGCCTCAATTATAGAGTAGCACTGGCAGAAAGGATTAGAAGTTGAGATTGAAAGGCAGTGGTTGCTTTTCTTGTGTATCTTGTGTGCTGTGGCAGCATGCCCTGCCATCACCAGCTCTGCCACATGCTATTTAGAGCAGGCATTTCCTAAAATACCCCTCACCAGGCAATGCATTACAACGGAGGCTGTGCAGCCTAGCAGAGGGTGCATGTGTGTGTGTGTGTGTGTGTGTGTGTGTGTGTGTGTGTGTGTGTGTGTGGAGAGATATTTATCGGATGATTTGTGCTTGCATGGGAGGGAGTCGATGGCATCGCATTTAGGCTGTCTCGTGTGTATGCGCTGCCGAGGTAGCTATAAGGATTTGAATTGCATGTTTGTTCCCAGAGATAAACGTGTACGCCATTGAATCACAGGATGTGCACTAAAACCTTGAGTCATCTCATTAGTTTAACCGTTTGACCCCGTGCCAGAAAAATCAGTGTTGTGTACTTTGCAGCGGGGAGACCGACATTGGGTGGAGACTAAACAGCGTCTCACAGAGGAGTAACTGAGCAGCGGGATACTGTGATGTAATCGTTCATGGTCAGATCAAGCACAGAAAGCACTCGTCAGTGTGTTTACCAAATTCACAGTTTACAACTTTTTGTGGAAGTTCTTTTTTTTTTTTTACTAGAAGACAAACACCACAACTTGGCATATAACCAAGAAACTTTAAATTCCTTTGTCCTGAAGGCATTCCCATGGTGGAAAGCTTGCTTACTGTTTAAAAGCACCAAGGACTCCTTTCATAAATATTATATAAATGTCTAAAACAGAAAATCTAATTAACTGGCTCTCTATAGCACCAGTCCCTGTGAATGAGCTGTTAATACAGAAATTATTATGTATTAATATAAATGTATCAGTCATCTAACAGCTAATCAACAGCTAATATAGAAAATCAATGCACACCTCCTGATTTGAGACTTTAACACCGCGGTTGATTGTAAATGGTTTTCTCTTTTTAAGTTTCATTTATCCATCTGTATTTGTGTTGTTAGATCACTGATTCTTTCTGCAGAGGTTTCCTTTGCAGTAAAGACCAGGTTGCGTGATTGGAAAAATGATCCAATCACACAAATGGCAGAGAAACAGCACCAGAAACCTGTTCTGACCAGCCAAATGGCAAGAATCATGTTTTTTTTTTCCAGTATAGATGAATCTATTTTGGTATGAAGAAGACAGGCATTTCATTGATTAATTAACATCAGTCTGGCAGGGATTTGAAGTTTTCTTCAGCCAAATTGTAAATTAAACATGTTTGTAGTTTCGGAATTACAAAAGTGGAATCAACAGCTTAACTGGAATTAACATTCGGTCAAGTCCTGGGGAGCGTCAACGAGAGACAAAAGCGCAATATAAACTTGACATTACACACACCAATCAGCGAAGCTGTGGACAGAGAGAACAAATAAAGAGGGATTCCGAGCCAGGTAATTGCACCATAACACAAAATGGCAAATTCGGATTTATTTACAGGCACGTGCCAGTGTGTGGCTCGGATTTATCCCAGTACAATTTTATGCAACTCGCTAAAATGTGAGGAGCCGGTGAGCATAACGTCATGGCATCTGCACCTCGCGAACGAACGAACTCAGGTTGCATAATGGCATAATGATTAACCTTCCAGGTCTAGATCGAATAAAGGAGCATACGTGAACTCAGCATACCTAAACGTTTGTTTCATTTTCTACAAAGGGCTTGGGGTAATTACTAACCTACATGGTCTTTCTCTTCACTTGCTCTCACTTTTACTGTGACTACCTCTTGAAAGTGAACTACTCCAGAGGCCTTTTGTTAACAGCTCTCTGTTGTTAATAAAGCTTTGGAGCGCGTTCACTCTTCCCCAGCACGTAGCGAGGGGAAAGAAACTAAACAACACATTTACACATACATACACACACACACACACACACACACACACACACACACACACACACACACACACACACACACACACACACACACACACACACACATACACATATCTCAGTCCGTTTACTGAGATATAGGAGTGTCATCTTGTCAGTGCAGCTGTGGAACGGTGAACCAGAGGAACGGGTATCTGGTCACTGTCAATACAGGTCAGAGTTTCCCCTCGCCTAACATTTCACAAGTGGAAAAGCACTTCTTGCTACTGCAGCTGTCAACATGGCAGTGAAACAACTGAGAGGGGGGAAAGATTAAGGGCTGGAAAAAGAGAGTATGTAGAGCTTTGACAATAAAGGGTAGAGAGGAGATCATGGAGTGTGAATGGATGGATTATTGGATAAATTGTGGGCAGGAATAGTGTGTATCTGACTTGGGATGGATGAATATGGATGGATGGATGAATGGATGGATAGATAGATGGATGGATGAATGGATGGATGGATGGATGGATGGATGGATGGATGGATGGATGGATGGATGGATGGATGGATGGATGGATGGATGGAGAGAAAGATGGCTTCATAGTTTGATGCAAGGCATTTCAAGAAAAATTATATGCACAATCTTCCATGGATAAATAGATATATGAAAAGACAGCTAGACAGACAGAAAGTTTAAAAGATGGAATTAACATGATGGATAAATGGATGGATGGATGGATGGATGGATGGATGGATGGACTAAAGAAATAGCTGCGTATATCTTGGTTTTCACAGCTGACTGGCCACGATTTACTCATAACCGATGAGAGGGATTGTTAATGGTATTATTTTGTAGTAATGGGGAGATGGACATTCTTTGCTAGTGTGTGTGTGTGTGTGTGTGTGTGTGTGTGTGTGTGTGTGTGTGTGTGTGTGTGTGTGGCTCTGCCCTCCATCTGGATCTGCTTAACTCTAACTCACAGCCTGAGTCTTATGGAGCAGAGCGGTGCTGCAATAAAATCAAACACTCACATATTTATACACTGCCATGTGTTTTGCAGGATTGCAGGTCAGAGCTAATAAGGTGTAGTTCATGCAGAAGATCTCTGATTGTTGAAGAATTATATATTATATGATATATATATATATATATATATATATATATATATATATATATATATATATATATATATATATATATATATATATATATATATATATATATATATATATATATATTGATATATATATTGATATATATATATATATATATATATATATATATATATATATATATATATATATATAGTGTAAGGTCTTTATAGAGTGAGAGATGAGCAAAGGAGAGAAGTACGATGTGGTGTTCAGACACCCGACACAAGATTTCCTTCTCATTTTTTCCACATCCATACGTATTAACTTAACCTGATCACAGAGACTGAGAATGCAGACCTGGAAGCATGTAGGTGTGTGCATACATGTGTGCTCACAGTTTGTTTTTGTATTAAAAAAAAAAAAAGGTTAATTCAGTTTTTTGGAGCCCGGATTTTTGATTCCCTCTCAAAACATATCCAAGCACTAATGGCCACACACACATGCATTCCACAGACCATTAGCTCAAAGGCTCTAGGGACCTGCTGGATCACATCACCAATATGATCTGGAAAAAATGATCAGTCCTCACTAAAAACATACAGTGAAAAAGAGAGAGAGAGATTCATAACACATCCATAACACCCTTTACACCATGTCTATTGTTTATTTCTCGACATATCTGTCCAGCACACACATACCCACACACTATTCCCACTTGGGCTTTAATTAGGCGCTTAGCGTTCTTTAGATGTTTATACCCGGCTCTACTCCTATCAGGCAATATAACTTAATCGCAGCACAACAAAAGCGTACGGTCATATGGTTGTTTATGCTGGCACCTGCTTAGTTAAACAGTCTCCACCTTTAGAGGGCACAGCTTTGTGGCTAATAGCCTAATTAAGCACAGCTAAGCATCCAAATAGCCAAGCACGAGGAATAGAAGACTTGGAAAGTGCTGGAAGGAGCAGCTAGTTGTGTCATTACTTATTTCCAGTATTTAGAGCTGGCATGGTGCTTGTTAAGAGCTGAGAGCTTTTTTTTTTTTTGCTGTGGTGCTACATTCATACTAAGCAGAAACTAAAATATATTCACTCACACAGTGAAAAGAGGAAGAACTACAGTCAATAATAACTGCCTATTGAGTATCTGTCAGCAGTTCTAAAGCATATATCCAGTATGTTTCATTTCTTTTGCATCCAGTCTGCCCACATAATGGATAATAACCTCCTTATTAATTTCCTTCCCGATCTTGTTCTACGACCAGACTCCAAGCCAGGACGTTTGTCTTCCAGATCTGATTTATTAGATTGAAATCATAGAATTGGCACATTTTTGCAAACTCGAATTCTTGCGATTTAGTATTTACTTTGGCCGATTTTATTTTTGTGCCACATCGAGAGCCAGATGGGCCTCAGTGACTGAGATGGCACCTCTCCAGATCTTATCTTTTCCACTCTAGTTGACTCGTTCAGTTAATAAGTGCCTACACTCTCCTTTACTTGGTTCTTGCAGGTCATTAACAGGCGACGTTTAAAAAGCCAGGAGACCTTCTGCCAAACACGCACTCGCTATGGTGATTCGCCGTGTTTTGCCTCTATGCTTGGCTTTGTTTTTCGCTTAGAGTGTGACAGCATTACTGTCATCTCACACCTCAGCTCCACCAAGGGGAATAGAGTAAATAACGCTTGGCTCTGTCTTCTCTGTTTTTTTTCTTATGTTGGCTATGATTTATTAAATCAGGGAAAGAAGTAGCAATCTGAATCTTTTTTGATGTGGGTGTTACTTTTAAAAATTGTTTTACTATAAATGTGTTTCAGAGCAAAGAACAACAACTTCAGGCCGGGAACGAGAGCAACAAGGTCTTCCTCTACTGCGCCTTCCTGGATTACAGGTGGGTCTCACAATGTTTTAGAGTAAAAGGAGGGATACACAGTGAAATATTACTCCAGTAAAAGTAAAAGTGCTCCATTCAAACTTTCACTTGGGTAAAAGTATCTTTAAGTTCTTTGATTTATTATCATCTGATGTTCTTATTATCATTTTTATCACAAGATTCTTCGCTTAATCAAATCAGTTTATGTGAAAAGACTCTATTAATAGAATGATATTAATGAGGTAAATACTGATTGATATCTAATAAAGTATTATGAGCCCCAAACCTTCTTTTCAGTGACTTAAAATAATGAGGTCACGTGTGTTGTGGCGAGTTCCAGTCTGGAGTTTCTTTATCATTTATTCCTCTCTGTATTTGCTGTTGAACTGAAGCTGAACTGTATGTTGGTGATAAGTAGATACCACTCGTTCTATCTTGAATGCCACCCTGAGTGAACCACGCCATGACCCGACGTCTCCCCCATTGATTAGTTACAGCTTTGAAAAGCTCGCGCTTCAGCTACCGTCACTTGATGAGTAAGAACATATTCTCAGAGCAGTCCACGAAATTGGATACTTTTCTGAAAGCTCGATTTCATGTATAAAAATCACTGTAAATGCACGTCACTGTGCACAATTTATCAAACTCTCAGAACCAAGAACCAAACAACTGCTTGGCTAATAGAAGCCATAAGATACATACAACATCTATACCCTTAAAATATCATATACTTTGTTACTCTCACCAATGGTTTTGCATGACATCTCATCACATTGTAATCAAAGAGTAAGTGAACCAGAGTTATTCATCGTTTTTCTGAGTTTTATGGGGGGAAAAATACGTTTAGTTATATATTAGAGCACAATCCTGCTTTCTTCTCTTTTTTTTTTTTTTTTTTTTGTAGGTCGAGTCATGTAAATTTAATTTATGAAAGGATGTGAATGAGACAGAGCTTAAGAGTAATAGCTCCTGCCAAATTTAGGATGGCAGGGAGGTTGTAAATCGCTGCATATTTGTTTTGGAGGGAGACTCCTTACTTCCGCCCCCAAATCCCCCCTACTGTCACTCTTACTCTCATATCTTTTGTCTGGGGGGGTAGCTAATGGAATTTCACTCATGCACGATGGACAGGAGGCCAAACCTGGAAAACTGGGGAAGGTCTACACTTGGAAAGATAAGACTAAATATGCACAAAAGCCTAAGCATGGACTTAAGTCTGTATCTAATCACTGAAATTAAGTTTTAGGCTTCATATTTCTTTGTGGTGTCGTTGGATTTCTGAGCTCAGAAGTCATATCTCCTTTTGAGCATATGCCTGTAATGTTTATGCAGTTGTCTCTCAAGCCAAGTAAGGTCACATGCTCACATACACAGCTGGATGTAAACGTGTTTGTAAAATCCAGGCTGACACTCCCAGCGACCCAAACAAGTATTTGCACAGTAAAAGTTATGTATATTACATAAGGAGAAAGCTTATCTGACCATATAATATCAAGTAATGGAAGCTACAGATAGGTGGTCTGTCTGAAACGAGGCCATAATTTGTGTTGTAACAGTGGTAGGGTTTAGTGTGAGTCATTACTAAATGCTTGTTTTTATGATGAAAGCATTGCCACGTGTACCTGAATTTTAGTTTGTTTAATATCTGATATCTACTTAATGTGGCACAGATGTCCAACATGAATCCTTACCCAGCTATGAAGCCAAACAAAGAAGGTAATGTGTGTGTGTGTGTGTGTGTGTGTGTGTGTGTGTGTGTGTGTGTGTGTGTGTGTGTGTGTGTGTGTGCCTTTCAGCTCTAAGGAAGGCGTTTGGTCCAACAATGGCTGTCTAAGAGCGGGTGGCAACCTTTCATACTCCGTCTGTGTCTGCAACCACCTGACCAACTTTGCCATCCTCATGCAGGTGGTTCCTGTGGAGGTGAGAAGAATCCAGTATGTTTGGTAAACACATTCGGAGGACCGATGGTCATTTTATTAACGTGGTTTTTGGAGTTTGGAACGAACACTGAGGCGAATACAATACAGATAAATCTGACCAAAACAATGGAGAAAGCAAAAGGAAAAAAAACATTCAAAGTCAAAACATTGAAAAAAGCTGAACAGAAAAGAAAGAAACGACTGAGTTAATGAAATAGGAATTTGGATGAGTGTAAACATTAGTAGACCAGGATATATTGGGAGAGCAGGGGCTCCTGGATGGACAATGGAGCAATGGCATTTGTAGTGCTTTAATTTTCGAACAATAAATTAATTAGTATAAGTCACATGACTATGAAAAGTTTCTGCTGGGGACTGCTGCTTTCTGAGTGCTTCAATTTGTTCACCATGTTCCACATTTGTTTTTATTGTGCGTTTGGAACTGCTACGTGCTCCTGAGACACACATCATTCAGCGTTCGCATTATGCACATTATTTATTTTTTTTTTTACAAATTATATTTTTCACATTGACATATAATGCCCCTCCCCAAAAAACTTTAGTGACTGCATCTGGACTCGTAGCTACATCAGGATCGGAAATAACATCAGGGCTCCACATGGTTTGCGCTAGAGTCACATCTGTCACATTTGTGTTTCAGCCAAAACTTTATAATAATTTTGGCAAAATCTAAATGACGCACAGTAACAGGCTTGGGTTGGATCTCACTTTTCCCCATACAGTAATCATCAGTATACCATCAGTACACACTGTATTTTATTTAAAATAAAACACAATGCACCAGATTTATCAGACCAAGATAAAAATAATATGAGATTATGGGTTTAATTGCTGTGGTTCATTCACACTGTATCATGATTAAACGTCTGAAACAGTAAATCTACTGTAATACGATATAACATGTTTATGTTTTTAAACACTGCATGTAGATTAGAACTAATTGTTTATACACCAGATGTTATTGTTCTTGGCTTCATAATCTCCTGTTTACCCTCCAGTGAGCTTCCATCTGTTAGTCTGTTTTTTAATTCATTTTAATTTGGTTTTTGGTGATTATTATTTTTCAGTTGGATTCAGACCATGACTTATAAAACATTGCAGCACCAGCCTACACACCGAGAGAAAACTTGACATTTGTTTTTTGCATTTCTTTTACTGACAATGTGATTTTTTTTGGCGAAACTCCAGAATCTCGCCGCCTTGTGTGCTAATTGATGTGGTTAGGTTGATTTTGGAGTCCAGTCAGTGGTCCACCAACATGGTTAGAGCAGCGTTCCTGAGAGCCATATGTCCCGAGGAAGAAAGGGGAGAGCACGTACTTCTTGCGGTTTAAAGGGGATTTCTGTGGGCGAGCCCTCCATTAAGTGCGGTTTAAGCGTACACCATATGAACTTAAAATTCTGCTAGGATTATTACTACATAGCCATATTTCACAGTCTATTTTAAGGTTTTCTGGATTGGTGAGAAACAGTAAGGTAGAGACCCTGTGACTCCCATCAGTCTTTGCCAAGCTCACTTTCTCAGACATTAAGGTCAGGTCTCAGTAGGAATCTCCAAAATAAATAAATAAATAAAAAGTTTAATTTCAGAATCAGATGCTTAACTTTGTTTTCAATAGAGAACAAGCCAAAAGCATACAAATTATGATTGGCCGAAGAGCGCACTAAATCTCACCAAGATTTTAGAGGAGATGACATTTTGGATGGAGATGAGAAGATGAGAGAAAGAGAGAGAGAGAGAGAGTACATTTTGTATGTGGTTCATCTGAAAGCTCGGCATTGTGTGTGAATGTGTCTCGCAGGAGGCTGAGTGTGTGGGCTGAGCAGAACGGACCAGAGGAGATTCTCAGGTCATAAATAACAATGTTTTAAGGAGGTACGGAATAAGTGCCATGGCATGGCCAGATAGGTCAAGGGTAACCTTTTTTTGCACATCCTTTGTCAAATCTGTCTTGTTTGGAATAGGATTATATGATTTTAGATGTTATATTTCGAACACAAGTAGCACTAAATATGGGCATCCAGTTTTAAATCACCCATTGAAACATTTTAGTCAGAAAATGACTCATAAAGACCGACGATGAATTCCCAACTTGTTTTAGACATTCAGGTGCAGTGCTGCTTGGATTATTTTGTATTTGTAAATAAAATCTCATACCAGTCAGGCCTGATCCTGGGATATAGTCTTCCACAGAATGAGGGATCATCCATTTTTGGAAGGATATATTCTGGGCTCTCCAGAATATTCTAGCATATATAATGATCCAGCATGAGATTGTGAATTGCTACAGACAATCTTTTTATTTTTATTTTTTTACCAATCCTTTATTTAATGAACGTTATTTGCATGAAGTCGAGCCTGAATTAAGTCTTTGGGTGATCTGATTTCTCTCAAACCCACCAGGCAGAAATTTCTTTTGGCTCCTGTTCAGTGTACCTGATCTTGACTTGCAGTTCTCAGAGTAATGATCAAAGCAGAGACAGTTCGTAATATAATTCATTTCACAGTGACTTTAGTGGGTGATTTGGTTGATATTTCACCCTGCATAATTTGCCCTAAAAGTGCTCTAAAAGTACTCATATTAGACCAACGTTTATTTTTCCGAACGGTTCAAAGTGATGAATAGACCAGATGTTGGATTTAAACATCTTTGGTTTAAAATGTATTGGAAAAAAAAAATTCAAGCTTCCAACTTACATATATGGAAAGCAACTGGACCACTCAAGTGTGATCTTTGACTTTGCATTGAATTATTGGTCAGAGAGAATTTCAGTGTTAATTCGCCACATGCCATTTCGGCCCTGTGGTTCCTGACCTTTTAAGTGGCTCGGTCTGCTGAATAAAGTTTACCAATTCATTGCATATTTACATAAATATTCATCGGAGAAAAAAAAAATGTGGTTTTCATCAAGCAACACCAGTGTAGAATAAGGTGGTTGGAGGAGACCGAAGGAACTGTGCAGCTGCCTAAAATTACCCTTCTGTTTACTCAACCAATGTGGTAAAAGTTTCACTTAAATAAGACATTTCAAACTTTTCAGCATTCAAACCAATTAGTATTTAGGGTAACGTTTTCATTTTGATTAAAGCTATTGTTTCACAAAGAATAAGTGATTTCTGTATAAATCTCATGTCATCACACCATGCACTCTACACACACACCTCATTTTAATACAGACTCATTGCTTACACCTTTAGCAAAGTTTTGTTTTAGGTGTTGTAACTGGGCAAGTTGTAGGCAGTGTTTTAACCTGCAGTGTTAAAAACAATTAGTCCACCACGTACACTACATAGATAAAAGTATTGGGACACCTGACCTTTCCTGCCACATGTAGCTGTTCTCCAAACTGTTAACACAAAAGCTGGAAGGAAACAATTGTACAGGACGTCTTTGGATGCGGTGGAATAAAATGTTGCGTTCACTCGAACTTGCAAACCCCAAACTGTTCCAGCATTACAATGCATTTGTGCACAAAGCCAGCTCCATGAAGATCTGGTTTAAATGCTTTGGAGAGGAAGATCTTTAGAGCTCTGATCTCATCACTACTGAACATCTTTGGGATGATCTGGAATGCTGACTGCACCCCACGTCTCCTCATTGCACCTACATCATTACATGCCTTTACGAATATCTTTGTGGCTGAGGAACGCAAATTAAATCTAGAGGAACATCTTCCCAAAAGAGTGGAGAAAATTCTAAGAGCAAATCGGGCCTAAATATGAAAATCAATGCTCAAAAATCACATACCGTACTTATGACTGGGTCTCCGCAATCCTTTGGCAATATAGTGTACTTTTAACATGGTAGTGTTATTTCTACTGGTTGTTGTAAAGACGATAAAACACAGTCTTTGTTGCTTTGTTTTGTTCTTCACAGCTCACCAAGGGACATCAGATTGCACTCTCTACCATTACCTATGTCGGTTGTTCCATCTCCATCTTCTGTCTGGCCATCACCTTGGTCACCTTCGCTGTGCTCTCGTGAGTTGTGCCAAAAGACTACACTTATATATTCTGACTTGCTATTACACAGTGTTTTATATAGCCAGCTCTCTATGTGCATGCTTATAACAATTGTGTGTGCGTGTGTGTGTGCAGGTCTGTAAGCACCATCCGGAACCAGCGCTACCACATTCATGCTAACTTGTCCTTTGCCATACTGGTGGCCCAGATCCTTCTGCTCATCAGCTTCCGCTTTGAACCGGGGACAGTAAGTAATTCATCTGTATGGGATTCTTGGTCTGCTCTATTTATTTCTCACATGCTATCAAGCATCGGTACCTCGGCTGTAAGTTCAAATCCCGGGGTTTATGAAAAGTCTTGGGAAACCTTTAGCTTCTTTACAGGCTCTGATTTTTTTGTTTCCTACCATTTTAGGACATGAGATAAAAACAATCGTGTCCCTGGAGATAATAGTAAAAGTCAAAGCAAAAAGAAAATCGGGATTCGTGAGAGCCACGCTGTCTTTGTTTCCATTATGCAGTGGTGGATGAAGTACACAAACCACGCACTTCAATAAAAGTGGAGATAAATTAAAAAATAAAAAGTAAAAAATAAAAGTGTCCCTTGAAACTTTCACTTGAGTAAAAGTACAAAAGTATTTGCCTTCGAATGTACTTAAGTATCCAAAGTGTTGTGATTCATTACGACTTTAATGTTTCTGTTAGCATTTTTATCACAAAACTATTGCTCAACTCAATTTATGTGAAAAGACTTGAATGTGACTCTCAGCACACTGATCTATTAATAGAATGATATTAATGAGTCGCTGATTGATTTCTATTAAAATTATCATAAACCCCAAAACCTTCTTTTCAACTACTTAAAAAAATTCGTGTCGAGTTCGAGTCTGGAGTTTTCTCCATCATTTTTTCCTCTCTAAATGTTGTTGAACTGATGTTGAACCGTATGCTGGTGATAAGTAGATACACCAAGCACCAATCAAATGAAAATACTACACAAAAAAGCTACTTAAGTACAGTAACGAATTATATTTACTCCCTAATAGTCCACCACTGCACTGTGCTTATGGAACGACCACAGAAATGATTTCTCTGAGGAATCTGAACGACGACTAAACCTCCAACGTGATGTTGCTTTGAGCGACTGGATGACAATAACAGCCAGACGCTTGTAATCAACATTTCCCCGGTCGTTTTATGCCCGATTATTATTATTATTATTATTATTATGGAGTGCAAATACAATTACATTGTTTTTTGCAGCAGGATGTTTTTGTCCATCGGAGATGTCTCGTTACACCGAGTTGTCCAGGCAAAAGTAAAGCTAGACGAACGCGCTGATCTTCTTGCGTGCCTCCAGTGGGGCCGTCGAACAGATTCAATAAAGCTCCAAAGTGATTTCATTTCCTCAGATCACATCTCCCCGTCTGAGGACGTGACCGCTCTCGCTCCTGGAGCAGAGCACAGTGTCATTTCATTACACGTCTTTATTGGACGTGAACTCCGTGCCTCACATTTCCCAGTGGTTAATTTAAGAACTGATGAGAACTGATAAATGTAGTTCCTACTCTGTTTAAAACAAGCTCGACTTGGTTGGTAGAGATAGAGGAGAAACCACTGTGTTTCACCTATTAGGTGTGCGGTTAGATCATATTTTCCAGGCTCAGTGTGTGTTAATCATCCTGTCAGTTTGCAATCACCCTTGAATGGAAAGTTGTTGGGACTGTTGCTCAACTTAGTAGTGTCCCTGAGGTGGTAAAGAAAAACATCAGCACTACTCCACTGACTCACACCATACACAGTACCTTGTCACTAATGAACCAGGAATGCAAATAATATCCAGAAAGCATTGTGGGCCTCTTTCTGTTTGTGGTTCTAGTGGTGGCAAATTGTGCCTAGACTGTAATTGTACACATAAACTTCCCCTCCCATCGCTTTTGAAGCCCCATGGGTATATAATTGTGTGTTAACCTTTGACCCTTTTTTTTCCCCCCTCTGTCCTTTAGTTGCCCTGTAAAGTGATGGCATTGCTGCTACACTTCTTCTTCCTGTGTGCGTTCGCCTGGATGTTGGTGGAGGGGCTTCATCTCTACAGCATGGTGATCAAAGTGTTTGGTTCAGAGGGCAGCAAACATTTCTACTACTACGGCATTGGCTGGGGTGAGTGAACTCGTTTTTTATTCACTAATGAGGCAACAAGAAAGATAAAAAGATTATGGAACAAAGAATGCATTAATGAAAAGACTCATGCTGGTGGTTAAGGCTCTGTGTTACTCACCAGAAGTTTAACGGTTCAAGTCTCACTATTGACAAGCTGCTAATTTTGGGGCTCTTGAGCAAAGCCCATAACTCTCTGTGCTCCAGGGGCTGATCCTGTGCTCTGACCCCAACTTCCTAACATTGCTGTAATGCTGTAATGTATATGTAAAATGTAAATGCATTTACACTATACTGGCAAAAGTTTGCGGACGTCTAGTCATAATAATGGTATGTGCTTTTTTAGCGTCACATTCAACACTCTTCTGGTCAGATGTTTTGGGGGGTGCTTGAAACAAGGGTGTTAGTAAGGTAGTCAGGTACTAATGTAGGTGAGGTGAGGAGGCCTGGAGTTCAGTAAGCATTCACATTCATCCCAAAGGTGTTCAATCGAACTGGAGTTCTATTGCAGGAGATCTTTCACTTCAAACCCTGTAAAGCACATGTTCATGGAACTGGCTTTGTGCACAGGGGCATTTTCAAGCTGGAACAAGTTTGGGTCTCGTAGTTCAAGTAAATGGAAAATGTCATGCTAGAACATACAAAGGTGTCCTATATAATCGCGTGCCTTCAACTTTGTGGTAACAGTTTTGAACAGAACCACATATGGATGGAAATTCCTTATTATGGCCTGTCTGAGATGTTACTACACGAAAGCGCACTAAACTACAGAGGAATGTTTTGTTAATGCTTCTGTCACTGTTAATCACTGCAGTGTTCTCAAACATGCAGATGTTTTAATGTGCTCTTTGAATATCTCTCTTTCACACAATTATACACACACACCACACACACACACACACACACACACACACACACACACACACAGTATTCTCATGTTCTTAAAATGATTCCTTTTGATTTGTCAAAGAAAACCCATCACGTTAATTGCTTGCATGTGTTCACAATAGCTGTGAAAGTCAAACCAAACCATGATGTTCGCACTGTAAGTAAACCCATTATACATTATGAAATAACTGAAAGTATTTATCGGTTTCCATGGTTGCACACGATAGAATGAGTCAGTAAAATGTTCCTACTCAGACCTTTAGTCATTCCCTCAGAATGGAGGCTCCCTCTTTTTAAACGCCGTCTGGCAAACATTCGCAGCTCTTTATTTGCGGCAGCGCAGGCCAGCGGTTCCTATTATAGTTATTAGGACACGATCGTAAAAGTCTCGATCGTTCTTTAGCAGTTTCAGCGCGGTATTTTTAGCCTTGGGAATGTATTTGATCCTTTCGCTTTTAATTTCTCTCCCTTTGATTCGCCGTCACTCAAAACCCGCCTGAGTGACGGCTCCGTCCGTTCATCCACCGTTTGCATGTTCAGAAAGTTAATGAAAGGATCAGGACCAGGGGCCGTTTGGTGCCTGTTTCTCTCCAGAAAAATTATCTCGAAAAAAATGTACATAAAAATGGTCTGTGTAGACTCACTAACACTGAAATCTCTCACCACGCTTCCCTGCTCTGGTTTATTCAGAGCTGACGCTTTACACATCTGGGGGTGCAAAAGTTGAAATTCTCTCTTGTTGTTTTCGCTAGGGTCCCCGGTGGTCATATGCGTCGTGTCCATAACTTCCTCGCTGAGCAGTTACGGAGAAGACGGAAAGTGAGTAACCCTGGAAGTGTGGAGTTGTGTAAAATGTGGAAGAGTTTATCGAAATCACATAACTGTTATCCCTCTCAGCGCATGGTTACGTGTTTTCGTGAACGGAGCTGTGTTTATCAGTGAGTAGTCTGAAAAGGGAAAATAAATAAATGTGGAACAGTTTAGATATGATTTATTGTAATCATACAACTATTGTTCCGCTCAACGTATAATGTGTGTGTGGGTGAGTGAGTGTTCAAAAGCATCCACGAATTGATGTCGTGTTTAGAAGTGCTTAGATGTACTTTATTTCATCCATATAACTATAGCTTGCATTTGTGTGGCTCTGTTGACCAGGCTATGTTTTAGAAACGGGAGATGGAAAGTATCTAAGGCAGATGGCTTAACTGCTTCAGGGTTCTCATTATGTCAGCCAAACACGTATTATCTCCATACAGCGTCATGTGTTGGGTAAAAATAGTAAACGCTATTGTTAATACATTACGCAATTTTATATACAGATAACAACTAATATATATATATATATAAAACAATATAATAATTTTTCCATCTAGCTGATTTAGTAACGTCAGAACGTGTCGCAGTGTATGTTCTAAACCGAGATGATGCATTAAGTGTTTAGATTTGAGTGTTTTGTCTTTCTCCATCCCTGTTCTTGCCCTCCAGCTGCTGGCTGTCTCTGAAGAGCGGCGCTATATGGGCGTTCGTGGCTCCCGCTCTGTTTGTCATTATGGTAAGTGTTACACCAGTCTCACGTTTACACCCTCAGTCTTTTATATTGTTATAGATGTTACAGGGTAAATGCATGTCTAAGTTCAAGTGGCTTATATATTTATAAGTCAGACAGAAAACAGACAGTCCTGTATAGGAAAAGACGGCGTGATACGACCAACACGACTCATACCACCCTGAAGTTGGTTCTCCAAACAGCACGTCCTAAAGTTTTATACTCCTACAGCAAGTCACCAAGGATTTCTTCAGTTTAAAGTATTAGATACTAGTTGAGGTTTTTTTTGTTTTTTTAGCATTTAATGTTATTGAACATAATCATTTCAGTTCCTGCAATCAGAGCTGTAGATCTTTTTCAAGTCTCATTGTCTTATTTTTCTCTTCAAGTTAAAACAAAACAAAAAATAAAGATGACACAAAACTGTTGCAAAGTGACACTGGAGACTCCCTCCATGAAAATAATAGGACACATGATACATCATGCTGTTATAATAAACTGATGCGTGCAACAGGGGTGTGATGAGACGTGAGGCAAGAATTGAGTGCATCTGGAGTGTGTTGTTTTTCTTAAACCACAGCCGTTTAATAGCAATTACAATTTTTCAATATGAACACATCACATGTTTTAGCAAGTATATAGTTATAAATAAATATATTATGGTATAGTTAGATTTAATATCACAGGAATCTATCCAGCTGTCTTCTTACTATTCTCTCTCTCTCTCTCTCTCTCTCTCTCTCTCTCTCTCTTTCTTTTATTTCCCTAAAACTGCATTGTTGTATAATATACATTAATATACCACAGCCATCTACAGTCATTCAAAGGGAATGAAAGACTTCAAATCAACAATTTTTTGTTCTAAAATCGTTTCAGGTGAACATCGGTATCCTCATCGCTGTCACGAGGATCATCTCCAGAATCAGTGCAGAAAACTACAAAGTGCAAGGAGATGCTAACTCTGTCAAGTCAGTGTCCACTGTCTTCAGAAACTATAGACTATAGATTGCTTATATTGGTGTTCCATGGGAATTAAATGTGCATGTTTATGAAGATTGCAAACATGCAAAGATTATACAACGTAAAGAACACTCCAGTGTGCATCCAGTGAACTCATGATCACAGACAATGACAGACAAGAAAGGTTTTAAACGTGATATGTACTAAAAAAAATTAAATCATTTTCTATTTATATATACAACAAAAGCATTATTTTGTTTGATTTTGGAGACACCTGGCAATAAGATCACCAGCCAGCACAGGGGCACTGTCTTGCCGGACATCTAAACATCTAAAGATATCCTGTGAGTTTGGAAGGGAACAGCATGTGGCTGGAAAAGTCAGGTGTCATAATACTCTTGTCCACAAGGTGTAATTACAAAATGAATTCATTAAGAATTTAATTGTTACATTGTGAACACTATATTTCTTCTTTTAACAGTAATGTAGCTATGGGATCTCCACTGTGTATCCATCACAGTGTTCACCATTCATCCATCCATCCATAATGCCAGAATGTCCTCAGAATTTATGTAAATTGTTTTGCTTTTTAAAAATGTCTTGAAGCCACCTGTCCATGAGATATCACATCCATATAACAATAACTAATATATGGTTATTGTGGAACATGAGCATCGTACATGTGAATGTTGATCAGTGTTCTAAATCTAAGTCTGATTCCTAGTCAGTGTAAGTTTAAGTGTCATGTCTGTAATGCTGGAATTGTGTGTGTGTGTGTGTGTGTGTGTGTGTGTGTGTGTGTGTGTGTGTGTGTGTGTGTGTGTGTGTGTGTGTGTGTGTGTGTGTGTAGGCTCACTGCTAAAGCAGTAGCAGTTCTCTTGCCTATCCTGGGCATCTCATGGATCTTCGGCGTTTTGGCCGTGAACGATCAGTCCTTCCTCTTCCAATACATGTTTGCAGTGTTCAACTCTCTGCAGGTCTGTTTTCACTTTTCACACCATTACTCTAATAACCAACGTGATGATTGCACGTCCTTCTGAACGATTACACCCTGTAATGCGTTTTCCAGTAATCCATCTTATGAAAATTGGTTTCTAAATCATTTGGATGGGAACGATTGCAAAACCGTTTATCATACAGTTATCCTCTTATTAAACTTCTTTCCTTTTTTTCTTTCTTTTCACAGGGCTTCTTCATCTTCCTTTTCCACTGTCTGCTAAATTCAGAGGTGAGACTGTGACTGTTTGTGCAGCTGTGAGTAGATCATAGCTACACTGTTAGCTTGGGATTAGACGAAGCGTAGGAATGGTGTTTATAACATCGATACGCTGAAGTCCAAACGATATAGAGTGTCACAGTGACACCTAGTGGTGAAGCTTTTGATGCAAAGAATATACCTTTCAGATTGATAGAGATTTTAATATTTATTGATCATTTGATCTATTAAATATTGAATAATAAACGCTTTAAAAACAGTATAATACCATCAAAACTGTTTTTCTGCCGTTTAAATTTACCATCATGCACTATATGGACAAAAGTATTGGCACACATGACTTTTTCACTCGTATGTGGTTCTTTTCCAAAATGTTGGCAGAAAGTTGGCAGTTGTCTCATGGTAGCATGAAATTAAACTAGGAGACCCAAACCTGTTCCATCATGACAATGCCTATGTGCACAAAGTCAGCTCCATGAAGATATGCTTTACATAGGTTGGAGTAGAAGACCCCAGGCCTCTTCATCTCACCTACATCAGTACCTGACTTTTTACTTTTTACCCTAATTGCTGAATGAGCATAAATCTCTGCAAACACACTTCAAATTCTAGTGGAACTTCTTCCCAGAAAAGTGGAGGATACTATAAGAGTAAATGGGGACTGGATGTGAGATGGGATGTTCAGCACATCTAATGTTTAGGTGTCCACAAGCTTTTGTTCATATTGTGTATTTGATGGCTCAAATCTATCTGTGTTCATTATACGCCGTTTTACTTTCAAACAGATTTTATAAGAGTGCAATTCAAGTCAGACGTAAAACTTTCACAGCTCTCCGCCAAAGTCTAAACTTTTATTGCTTAATCACAGTAACGAGATGTTTTGGTGAGCGTTTAAAAACCGATGACGATGTAACGTTATAAATATGCGATTTACGCTCTAGATTACAGTCGAATCTAATTATGCAACTGTAATTGTAGCTCTTCGAATTATGATCTCATCACAGCGTTTGCTAACGATTTCTTTCGAAAGCTACATGTGCTCAGGGATTTGATGTCGTTCGAAAACCAATAAACTTAAACAGCATTTCCTGCATAATCAAGCCATGATGTCTTGTGTGTTTTTTTTAACGAAATATCACATAAACAATCCTTTATGCATTCTTTTAAACTTTGTGCCACATGGTTACCAGAACAAACCTTGACTCTGGTATATATTTTTAATCAGACGTCGTTTTTCTTTTCTCAGGTCAGAGCTGCTTTCAAGCACAAGACCAAAGTGTGGTCTCTGACCAGCAGCTCCATGCGCAACGTCAACGCTAAGCCTTTCAATTCAGACATTGTGAGTATCTGCTGAATATTTAAAAAAAAGTAGGAGTTTGTATATAAATTTTTAATTTCATGAAGTGTCTTTCATGACTGAATCTGTCATGATATTTGAGTGTGCAGGCGGACTTAAGTGTGAGCAGATGGCATGCAAGAATTGCATCATAAAATAAAAGGGTCCGTTACATTTAAATATGCAAATGCAGGCCATACAACACCACCTCAGTTTATTATGCAGCGCAGATCTACATATTTTAATGTCTATTTTGAGTAGGATGTACTTAATTTGAGGTTTATGTTATAAAAATGAATTGCATGACATGAGTCTTTTATGGTTTTTGACATACGTGTATGTTCCTTTCGTTTATATGCGACAAACTCTGTAAAAGGCAAAAACACACAATAATTGGACATGGAATGAGTGGAGGAAAGTGCTGTGGAGTCCAAATGGGACATTTTTGGCTGCTTCACCCCCCCACAGTCACACATGGAGGGGGAAGTTTGATAGTTTGGGGTTTTGGAGCATGGAAGTTTGAAGACTTTTTCCAGAAAGTGTAAAGAATCCTGAACCAACATGGCTGCAATTCCATACTTCACCACTATTCAATTCCGTCTGGACTGTGGCTCATTAAAACTGACTTCAACCGTCCAAGAAGACGATGAGCCGAAGCGTACGTCTGAGTTCTGTAAGGGGTTTTTAGAGAGCAAACAGTCGTCTGGAGTATCATCTATCATGGAACAACCTGCCCAGTCACCACACATAAATCCTATTGGTCTGCTCTGGGATAAACTGGATCACAAGAAATAAATCTCAAACTAGTTCACTTTCAGCTGAATGTTCGGAGAAACTGTCCGGATGCCAAAAGTGTGTAAATTGAGGATTTTTCTATGAAAATGAAGTGGAATGCCTGTACAGTCATGCATTTGTTTGGTTAAAACAAATCTTTAAACCATGAAATGACCTGGTTTGTTACTTATAAACAACAGGAACATACATATGTCTCTCAAAAACTATATATATATATATATATGTATATATATATACACACACAAGGGTTTTATTCCTTACATGATAAAGCATGTGAGACGAAGCAGACTGATGATGTTTTTTGTGTCTGTGTTTTTTTCCCTGACAGATGAACGGTAACCGAGGGGGCGTGAGTCCGACCAGAATGAACACCTGGGATAAAAGCACCAACTCAGCTAATCGCATTGATCTCTCAGCGCTCTAAAAGTCAACAAACAATGGCTACTGAACACAAAACATCCACAAAAAGACAGCGAAAATCGTTCTTCTCCTCAGATACACTGTCTGATTCAGCCACCGTTCCTTTTTCCACAACGACCCAGAGGTCTGGTCAAGAAAAGACTACGGCTAGTAGCAGACTCATACCGACGTCACACTTTCTCACTGACGACACTCGCTTCATGAAGACATCCAAGAGTTTAGAGACATAAATAAGTCACAGATGAAAACACAAGACTCGTGTTGGATAACCGTTCCCTGTTCAGCGTCCTTCTCGTTAACTCCAGTTGCTGCTGGATTCCACTGCTGTCTCTGAATTGACATTAAACTGTGACACAAGATGCGCCTCGCTAGGGACGAGAAGTTTGGTCATCGTGCTCCCGCTACGCTGATGACCTTCTTTAACAGTTCTCACGAACTGATTAGATGGACCGAAAATCCGGCCTGGGTTACCTGTGAGCCGTGTTGTACTTTCCGTGAAATTCCGTGACTCCAACAAAAGGCATTCCTGAAAGAGGAACCAGTACCTAGCGTTCTGTCGCTCCTCACAGATATCGCTCTGTATGTTGTTCTCGTCCAACAGACGCGTCGTGTAAATTATTGTCTTGATGTCGCTTTCACAAATATCCACTGTTTCAATATCCCCAAAGTCTAAAATCATCTCCAAAGTGATTAGACCTTGAGACCAATATAATCTCATTGTAATTAGCAGAGCAGATCTGACGTCCTGACTGCATCGTCAAGATCGGTTTTCAAACCTATCAAATGGAGGCCAGGGTTTCTCTTTTAATTGAAACTATAAAACACTAGTTGTCTTGTATCATAAATATTTACGGTATATAATGAAGCATTTGTCACGTACACCTCGTGTTCTCACGCCAGAAGATACATTATATATTTCCAAATGTTTATCCACGTTTAAGGCCAATTTGCTCTTCTAATTCCTTCCACTCCTCTGGAAAGATGTTCCAATAGATTCTGGAGGGCGCTTGTGAAGATTTGTGTTCATTTAAACAAAAGAGTACATTCAGGTACTGATGTTGGTGAGAAGGTGAGGAGGCCTGGGGTGCAGACAGCGTTCCAATTTGTTCAATAGGGTCAGAGCTCTACAGCATAAAAAAAAACGCATATGGCTGGGAAAGTTAGGTGTCCTAATACTTTTGCACGAATAGTGTATATTACGTCTTTTTGACATCTTGGTTTTCATGGGTTCCTGCCGTCTTTATCCCATTTTCTCTGGTCTCTTTTTTTTTTGTATAATTTAAATATTGTGTGTTTTTGTTTCTTCACATGAAAATCCTTAGCAGTACTCAGTGCCCAACAATTGCGATAACTGGAAGGATTGTTATTAGTGAACAAGCTACAGTACATATGCACTACCGATCACTCGGTTTTCTATCCAGGGGTTTTTTACTAACATGGACTGTCATTTTTTTCCATTATTGTATCTTAGTGGACCCCAAAGTAACTGTGTTACTTCTCAGTTGTAATAGACTGTGATTATTATGCGGCAGAGCCTGAGCACCGACGCAAACACACCAAATTCTGTCTATAAGGAGAAAAAAAATGTTTTGTGAATTGTAGGGGTTTTTTTTCAGACTCTTTGAAATCTAGAAGGTTTTGACTTGGTTGAACATACAACACAATGCTGACGATAAAGCGACGTGCAATCGCGTTACGACGAACTTTTTGTATTTTGCGTCTGTACGATTAATAATGTGAGACTCTGTATTCTGTGAAGTGTTTTGTCCTTTGCTGCCTGTTTGGACTCATGACAAAGAAGGTGAGACTTATTTATGCCAACGTAAAAATTAAACTACATATACTGTTACCGGGATGTGACTTATTCATTCACCCGTTTTTTTTTTTTACCGAGCAAAACAAATATGCGCAAAAGAAATATATAGCACGAGAGGTCATACAGATGTTTCCTCAGGAAGATAAGATAACCTTTATTTGTCTGGGAAAATTATCATGTTACAGCAGCAAGAAAATGTGCAAAAATGGGAAGGCAGAGACTTTAAAAAAAAACAGCAACAATAATAGTAGTTACACTATCAAACAAACAAACAAATTACACTATACCCATCCCAGTTTGAGTATTAATTATGAAGACTCTTATCAGTGTTTCAGGGTGAAATCAGCGGAGGATTTGTTGTATCTACACATGTATGTACTATTTCTCTGATTTACGGTATGTCACATATTTAACTATGTTTCCTATGGCTGTGTTTAATGGTAAAATTATCTCAGTTTTCATCCTCTCGCTGTTTTTGTGTTTGTGTAAACTTTATCCAGGCAGCCTCTGTTTCTTAAATGATGTGAGGAAGAGCCCTTCTGGGTGAAATAATAAACCACCGCAGTAAACAGGTGTGGGGGATTTCAAAATGTGTGTCAAAGGGATGTTCAGTGTATCCAGATTGAGGAGAGTCCAGGGGTGAGGAACAGGACAGTCTTTATGATCGGGTGAGATTCAGATGATGGCCACCAGGAGAGAGATAGAAACCTAACCAGTGGTGTAGCAACATGAACATGCGATGTGAGTAAAATACTCCCAGATGTTATCCTGTCGAAACAAATGTTTCTTCAAAGATACAAAGACTATCAGATATAGTGCCTTGATTGGCAGTTCACATTTACAGATATGAGGGGAAGAGGGAGCGCTCGTTTTAGAGGAAAAGCGTCACGTTTGTTGGCTTTGGCAGCTGAGTTTTCACAGTGAGGCTGTGAGAGTGACACCTGACCTCCCAGAGGTGCAGCCGCTGATGTCAGAGCGGAAGAGTTGGTCCTGCCTCACAGCTGTGTTTCATCATGCGGACACGATCTTCTTTCTCGGGCGGAGGTTGATGTTTATACGATTCCTCTGGCTTTATAACACATGTGAAATTGGGATAATCAAATTTTGAGGTTGGCAGAGTCTAAATCAGTGACGTTTCTCTTTTTTAGTTAGTCAGGTTGTGATGTAAGGGGGTTGATTTTTATTTGACATTTTGGTATTGATATTTCAGGGTCAGGGGGTGAGATGGAAAACTGGATCCATACCTGGCTAATAGCTGATGGATATACAATTTAGACTGTCACATCCCATTACGTATTTAGTCCCCATTTGCTGTTACAATAACCTCCACTTTTCTGGAAAGGAATATTACGGAAATAAGCATTAATGTTCATGTCTACTGTGAACTCCATCAGCAGAAGGTTACATTTACATGTGGTGTGTTTATTTTAACCTGCGTGCCTCCTATCGACACCTGAAACCTTCTCACATCACTGGCATCCTGGTCCGGCCACATGGAGGCGCTACTAACACGTAAGTAACCACATCATCAGGCCAGAAAACTGGAACTAAATCCTAGTTAGTTTATCACTTGGAGTTCTTTAATTTGAACAGATTTGGAGGCACATCTTGTTGTCAGTTAATGTGTAAAAGATCAATTCTGGTTTTTATTTTATTAAGTACCAAGAGTCAAGAATCTTTTACTGCCATTTCGAGGTTTTAGGTTTTTATTTGTGCAGACATACAGAGGAATCGAAATACTGTATAGAAAACTCTCCTGCCATGTAAACGTTAAACCTCAGAGAAAGCTCTGACACTGAAGACTTCTTCCTTAAATGCAAAATAAATGTCCTTCTGTAGAAACCTTCTTGCAAAAAACAGAGCAAGTGCATTAATGTAAGCCTGTGATGTTGTCAGAGATGATGCAGAAAATGCACCAATCAGAATTGAAAATTGATTAAAAAGATACTCCATATGGAAGCCTATATGACTTCCTCCTTTTCTCCAAGTCCAACCAAGTAAAGTAGGTTTTTATTGTCATTCCAAATATATATAACACAGTACAATACACAGTGAAATGAAATGACATTCCCTCAGCACCAAGGTGCTATAAACAACAAAAAATATTACACAAAATAAAATAAAAAACACAACACTACACACAACAAACTAGGACACAAGTGGATGTGTGGAACATTTATTCCAAAAACAGCACAAGACCGTACAGTAGATTTATAACAGTGCAAATAAGATAATATAAGATACGATAACATGTACCTTTATTAGTCCCCACAGTGGGCAAATTTAACAGCAGCAAAGAAAAATGTGCAAATATTAAGCAAAGATGTAAATACAAAAAAAAGGCAACAATAATAGTAGTTACACGACCAAACAAACAATTTTCAGTAGGTAATATTGCACAGTTTAAATTGTTGTTATTGCAATGATTTGTATTGCAAATATGTGTCCATATAATAATAAATACTGTACATGTAAATCGTATTCTATACATAAATTTGCTTTATTAAAGTATTTACTGAGTTTGTTCTTTTGAGAACTTATTGCATTAAGCCACGTTTTTTCTAAATGGTCTATGGGAGAAAAACGCGTTATTCTGGACTCGTGCGTGTCTGTACATAATATGCTTTATTATTAATGTCTTTGCAAAGTTTGACGTTTTTTTTCACGTTAAGCGTTTTAGAATGTCCCTTCTTTCCCGTGATTCGCGGTATTGTCTCCAGATCTTATTTCAAGTTGTAGTACATTATTTATAAACGTAAACGTCACTCCCTATAGTTAAACAGAATTCAGTAAGCAGTGTCATTTATTATTAGCTTTGACGTGCAGACTGACAATTGCTGCAATTGCTCGAAGAATCGCCCCAGTTACCATAGCAACGAACCAACCAGAGGAGGTTATTTAACAGCGTGTGACGCTCCAACCCTCAAACACAAGATTCCCATTGACTTTTCCGCTAATTCAGTTATTGTCTCGTGTAGAAGCATTCGGTCCCAGATGTCTTACTTCAGGTAAAAGTTTCATGTTTTGATTCGCCTCAATGTCTGATTTAAGGCATCCGGTAATTCCACGTGATCATCTCATTTTAGCTTTTATAATTATATTGTGTTTTGTTTTAGCTAGACTTAAATAGCTTGTTAGTCATTTTGTTTTTGACAGGTCCATGCTTTAAATATGGCGTTAAGACAAACGCTTTAGGACCAGACATGCGCAAAATAATGGCAACGCGTTTGTTATTGTTTACATTCTTGAAATCAGAAGTAAATGTAATTCATTACTGTACTTACGTATCTGTGCTTTACTGATGTATTTCCATTTGGGGGGGACTTTTACTGTAACTCCACTTCATTTCAAAGTCAAATATTACTTTTTACTCAAATTAAACTCAAACACGCAGCAAATCACCAATCAGTGTCGAGCGCGCGCTCTGTTGTGAACTTGTTCTGATCGGCGCTTGGTGTATCTACTGATCACCAACACACAGTTCAGCATCAGTTCAACATCAAGCAGAACATTTAGAGAGGAATAAATGATGGAGGAAACTCCAGACGCGAACTCACCACAACACACGTGACCTCGTTTACACGAGTCTTTTTAAGTAGTTGAAAAGAATCAATCAGTGTTTGACTCATTAATAGATCAGTGTGTTGCGAGTCACATTTGAGTCTTTTCACATAAACCGGGTTGATTAAGTAAAAAGTCGTGTACCAAAAATGATAACAGGATCATTATAGTCATAATAAATCTTAGCACTTTGGATACTTAAGTACATATAAAGGCAAATACATTTATTTAAGTGAAAGTTTAAAAAAAGTTTCTACTTTTACTCAAATACATAGTTTGTGTAATTCGTCCACCGCTTGAAATGATCTATAAAAACTTTCCTGAATTCTTTAATTTTTTTTATACGTCTATCATTTATACGTGTGTGTGTGTGTGTGTGTGTGTGTGTGTGTGTGTGTGTGTGTGTGTGTGAAGGGCGGAGTAGCGATTACTTCGGTGATCGCGCATGTGATATGCGCATGCGCGGATGCGTATTTTGAATAGGGCTTGTATCCTGGATTCTAGCACTTAGTAGGGTGCAAATGAGTTTCTTTTTTTAGCCTATGGAGTACACCAGGGTAGCAATTTGAGGCGGGTGTCTAAATATAGTATGCCGAAACGAAGTGCATAGCGTTTAGGGTGGAGTGGGCGGTTTGGGACGCGGCCGGATTTGAGCAGGTGGGCGAAGCAAGAAAATAAGAAACCGGTTGAGAAACTCATATGCGCACAAAGAGAGATATCTAAAGAGAGAGAATGAGACATAGAGAAAGAGAGTAGACATTCATATAAACGCAGAACAGTTTTATTACTTCATTGTCACCATTTGTTTTGGTTTGTTTACGTTTTTTCTTCTTCTTTCCCCCAAATGTGTAACATGACAAGTGTTTATCATCCTGACAGTTTATTATGAAGACGTCTGGACGAGTTAACTTGGGTTTTTTTGCGTGTTCTGAACTTCTGCCCCGATGGAGAGCGTCGGAAACTTCGAGTTCAACAGGAAAGACCTGGTCGGTCACGGCGCGTTCGCGGTGGTGTTCAAAGGCAGACACAAACAGGTAATAAACACGTTATAACCATTATATATACGCGTTCCTCCCGTGGATCGCGTACAAATACTCTGTTTCGGGTGGTCTGATCATACATGATTATACGAATATCAATAATATATATATGTACATAATGTGTGTGTTGATGCTCAAGTTTCAATACTTAACAACCTGATCTGCGTTAGTGATGGGTCAAGAACGAGTCGTCTCAAAGAGTGAGCCGTTCATTTTCTACTGGATTTGCAAAGCATCTCCAAATCTTCATAGGTTATGTACAGCAAACCGAATAATTCATCTCATAGGTAATTCTTTTATCACGTGACTCCCACAGACGACATGCAGTGCGTTTACACGGGAAACAGAATTGAGTAGTTCGTCTCACGAGTCCTCTGCTCCGAGTCGTGAGTCCATTTGTCACGTGACTCACACATAAGCTTTGAATTTGAACGTGATTGAAGGATCAAAGGAACGAAATGAACTGAACGACTCAAAACAAGATTCTGATGAACGACATTGAAATACCCATTTCACTAGAATGATCCGATCTTACCATCACTACAGTGTATTGTCTAAACACAGCTCTTATTACAACACGTGACTGGATCATTTGCATAATATATCTTCTGATGAGGTTTTCTGTAAGCAAATGTACGGATATGGAAGGAGTTTGGAGATGTCAGAACTGAGTACAGGACAAAAACTTCAGGATGCACTCTTACAGGAAAACACTCATCTTTGTGGTGGTGACCCAGTTCATATCACATCTCCCTATTGTTCAGGATTTTCCTCTAAAAGCACATCCTGGAAATCTTTTTCTTTGTTTGTTTTTCTGGAAATCTCAACAGAAGTCAGTTTTTGTGAATGTTAGAGTATAATGGTGAAAAAAACCAACTCCTGAGACATTTTTCTGTTAAACAGAGACATGAGATTGAAGTCGCTGTAAAGTGCATAAATAAGAAGAATTTGGCCAAGTCGCAGTCGTTCCCGGGAAAAGAGATAAAAATATTAAAGGTGGGTATAATGTAGCGTCCTTACTACCTTACTATAAGTCAGTTGCCAGATTTTGATTTAACCCTGACTTGTCTTTGTGTCTGTCTTCTAGGAACTGAAACATGAAAACATCGTCGGTTTGCTGGATTTTCAGGTACGTGAAGGTTGAAAAGTTGAGAAGTTCGAGTTTATGACGGGGTTTGAAGAAGAATTGTTTTTTCAGTCTTTGTATGGTGCAATTAGACAGATGTGCAGTGTGTCACCTGTGACCTGTTTTGTGATACTCCCCCGGCCCTTTGTATTATGGTCTCTGGATGATGTGCGTACGGAACAGGAGGAGAAGGAAAGAGAAGTGTCGATTTCACGGCAGGTGGTTGACAGAAATTTCCTCTCGATGCTCCGAGTTGTCGCTCTTCAATATAAGGTTTGAACTGAAGAGCAGGTTTGATAGTAGACACCTTTTAATTAACTAATTGATCTCATTCCAGTGGCCTACATTAGCAAGAAGGGTAGTTATTAGTGAGCAGGGTGTGTGTCGGAGGGTGTAAACCGACTCTCCCAGCTGAGAGACAGCACTCCACACTGTACACACACACACACACACACACACACACACACACACACACACCCTGTACTGCCTGCCGTCCAGAACAATGGGTGTATTAAACAAATCCTGAGCCGTATTCAGCTCTCTGGAGGAGCTCCATTCCTCTAATGAAGACTGATTAGACTTCACCCCTGAATGAGCTTGTGCCATGCTGCCACTGATAGTACAGTTTTACAGATTACAGCTAAAACAATTCTAATAAAATAATTCATAAGAATAAACTCGAGCAAGTGTATAATCTATAACTGTTACATATGAAGTTGTTTATGCAGGTCGGATTGCACAGAGCTTATTATACTTTAAATCAAATTTCTCATGAGATCAGGTACAACACACACAGTAAACACAAGAGATTTTCTACAGGATTTCTGGTGACAAATCGTTCAGCTGGATGGAGGTATTGCGAAACGAGTCATTTGCTCAGAAATAGAGCAGGGGCAGCACAAAAACACAAACACGAATCTGACTATACGGATTTTTCAGTTACGAACAGAATCAGTAGCAGGTGCATCGACCCTTAACGCCGAAAAAGATCCTGCGGCTGCGTTCATGCCCCTTTTTTCTAAAGTGGTTAAACCACTTCAAAACACTACATCTGAGTGGTGAATACACTACCTTAACGATGTATTCACCCTCGGTCCGAGATGCTTCATCTGACAGCAGGCAATACGACACCTTGTGCTGGATTGCTTCCTGAAGTGTACATAACATTTCTTTTGCCGCAACGGTGAGGTTAAATCCCAGAATCAGCTTTAATTCAAGGGCATTTGCTCAACAAGCTGGCAGTCTGAAACGCCAGTTGTATACCAGTTAGAATCGCCTCCTGCCTTATTGGAGTTCAGCCAGCGCACAGCACTGTGGCAGCTGTTGTGTAATAACTGGGCCATAACAGCCAAAGACTCAGTATTTTACCCTCAGCACTGCACAAATTAGCTACTGTTGGGTTTTTCTATGATCAAGATCATAAACTAGTCTTTTACACTATCGCTTCTGTAGAAGCAGCCAACACCTGGACATGTATTTAACTTTTCTGGAAGGAGTCCCCAAAATCAGCGTTGTGTAACAATCAGAGATAAAGCTGTAACACTCAAGGGGACATGTTTGATTTCAGCTAATACTCTTCCTCTGTGTTCTTTTTTGTCGCCCAGGAGATCTCTGGTTGTGTCTACCTCGTCATGGAGGTAAGTAAATGCTACACTCATGATGTAGGGTACCGTAGGCCACATTCGTTACTGGAATATCATTGACATATACGAGGTGGTCTCAGAAAGTTTTGAGACTAATGGTGCTAAATGGTGCTATTCTGATCACATGCGATACACTAGGGTTGCAAAATTCCAGTATAATAACTGTTAATGGGACTATTCGGGTATTAATGGGAATAAACGAGGAATTTACAAAAACGAAGGTTAGTCAATAAAAATGCAGTTGAAAAAAAATGGCCCCCTACATGCCCCGTGCATTCCTCCGTAACACAAGGTGTTCACGTAAATTACATAAAAATGACACGTTTCTGTTTATAACTTCCTTGTGCTGTGTGTAAGCTGTCGCGCATCAAAATGACACTAACAATTAAATTCGAAAATGTAATTAAAGAGAAAAAATCTGTATTAGTTTGCATGCGTATCAGCTCATGACCAAACAACATGTTTATGTTTATGTTAGTATCTGATTTAATTGATAAAAATGTTCCTAAAATTTATAATGAAGTCCCATAAATTCTCATACATTTCCCTAAACTCCTTTCCAATTTGGGATTTTTTCCCAAATTTCCCAAATTAAGTTTTCGGAAAGTTTCAGTAAATTTACCGTAAAATTGTCTGCCTCTTCGAAAACCCTATGAACGAAGAGAAAACGTGAAATTCAGCGTGAAACTGGGTAAATCCACCACAGAGACGTTTGACATGACACACGCTTGACATACGGCGACGCCGCGACGTATCGTTTGAGGTGTTTTGAGTGGAAACCTCCGAAAATGTCGAAACTATCCGGCAACTTGTGCATGATGATCGTCGGTGAGCGATCCACCTGACCTCACTTACGCACCCACACTACTATTCACCAGATTTGGCTCCTGCAGGACTTCACGCTCTACCTGACTGAAAATAAACCAATAAACCGAATATCATCTGCTCGGTTATAATTCTATAGTAGGCATACATTAATAACACCAACAAAGCTCGGCAGGGTGCAGTATCATACAAAGTGATCTACTGTATGATTCCGTCTGATAAAATGTCAAGCGACCAAATAAATCTGCAGCTCGGCGTAAGTAGGTACATCGTCGTTATAGGGTGATGAATGGATTGCTGAAGTGATCTCCAGGTCACATTTATAACCACATACAGCTCTTAAACGACTACGAAGTCCTTGCCGTGGTGCTAAAGTGTGTTGTTTTCTGCTTTTCTGTCTCTACAGTACTGCAATGGTGGAGATCTGGCTGAGTATCTGCACTGTAAGTAAACCAGACACTGACTACTGTAAGCCGTGTCACAATATTCAACATAGCATGAATCCAAATACACAATCGAAATGTTGCCTAGTGGTTGAAGCGTTAGACTTTGTATCCAGAGGTTGTGGGTTTGAGTCCCGGCCATACCAGGCTACAACTCTTGGGCCTTTGAACATGGATGATCCCAAACCCAGCTGCAAAAGGAGGACAAAATTGCTATGGAAATGTCAAGTAGTGCAGGAAGAATAAACCTTGATTTATGTTCAAATAACGTATATGACAAAAATCCCTTATAGTCGAAATAATGTGTTTGTGTTGTTCTTCTACAAATACACACTGTGCAGGAAGTGCAGTTATGGGCTGTTGAGAACATGATCTAAATATATTACAGTCTTTAAACCTTTTCACTCAAACAGAACCCCATGAACCCCAAGGACCCAAAACGTTTCTATTAGTTTCTCATTAATTCCTGGATAGTCAGTAATACATACCATATAATATGCTTTCAGATATTTATGAATATCAGAGAAGCGCTCCAGGATTTTAATGATTTAGTGTAGTTAGAAGGAGCATTGAAGAGATATTCACACATACACACCCTCACCCTGAAGTAATTCCAAAAATAACATGCAGTCATTCAAACCAGAAATAGAGCATCATTGCAAACTCATAAAGATAAACATAGCATGCTCTGTCAAGCTCCGAGCTCTGTGTTCCATCTAATCTAAAGGTTCCAGGCTATATTTACTGTGTGTGTGTGTGTGTGTGTGTGTGTGTGTGTGTGTGTGTGTGTGTGTGTGTGTGTGCTGTATCAGCCCCCGCCTCGGACCTGACCTGATTACAGACCTGTCAGAGTTTTCCGAGGAAGCTGTAAAAGCCCCTCCTTAGCCTTCTTCTCACCTTGTTTTTTTTTGTGTCATGGCTGCGTTCCCAGCCTGGTGAAACGCAGTCGACACCCTGACCTCATCCACCTGTCAGTTTCTGCTTTCCTGCGGTGGAAAAACACTGGGGCTAAAAATACCCCTTCCAACACAGGACTGGGTGTAAACGGGGTGGTAACAGTGCTGGACTATTCAACAGTGCTGGACTAAAAGCATCATGTTAGTTTATACATCTAAACCGTATTGAAAAAGTATTGGGACACCTGACTCTCCAGCAACGCGTGGTTCTTCCTCAAACTGTTGCCGAAACACAATTGTACACGATGTCTTTGGATGCTGAGCATGAAATGTTTTCCCTCATTAGAACTAGGAGACCCAAAAACCAGCTTCATGAAGATGGGTTGGCGTGAAAGAGCTCCTGCTATAGAGCTCTGACCTCAACCCTATTGAACACTGAATTAGAACACTGATTGCACCCCAGGCCTCCTCATCCTTCCTACATCAGTACATAATCTTGTTGCTGAATGAGCAGAAATCTCCACAAGCACACTCCAAATTCTAGTGGAACATCTTCCCAATAGAGTGGTGGTTATTATAGGAGTACATTGGGACTAAATGTGAAATGGGATGTTTAAAAAACACATACCGGTACTAAATTAATGCTAAGGTGTCCATATACGGTGTATAGTGTTGGTACAGAGATCTTTAGGCTTTAAAAAGTCTGATATTTGATGTCCTCATCTCTGGGTCCTGTTGGACACTTTGAATCAGGAAATCTGAATCTCTTGATGTTCCTCATCATCATAATCATTACTCTCAGCTACGCCGAAGTCCAGATTTATTTTCACCATATATTGTATCCCAGTTTAAATTCAGCTTTATTGTTTGCCCTCGTTCTTTTTCGTTTCTTTCTCACCCACCATACCCCCCTGTTCTTTCCAGCCAAAGGCTGTCTGAGTGAGGACACCATCCGGAGCATCGTGAAACAGATAGCGGGTGCTCTGAGCGTCCTGCGGAGCAAAGGCATCGTCCACAGGGACCTGAAGCCGCAGAACATCCTCTTGTCCCACAGCGCAGGGCGTAGAGTCAGCCCCAACAACATCTGCATCAAACTGGGTCAGACATCAAACTAACTATATGTTTCTTATATATATATATATATAAACGATATCTAGGAATAATTATACTCTATTATTTAAGCCTGGACGGTAAAAAATCGCGTTTTCTTTTTTTTAATGGTTCTGGTTTTAGAAAACCATTAATAAATTTCTAAGCTCTGTAGTGGATGCGATGTTTAAGAAGCTGATCAGACCTCCAAACTGGCCACTGAGTGTGTATGTACAGTATACACTATAGTGCTCCGGTTCTGACAGGCGTGTGTGTGTGTGTGGTTGTTGTTGTTTTGACTGCTGCAGCGTGTGTTTCCTCGATGGCTCTTAACTGCTCCGCCACATCGCTCTGTTTGTTCTCGAGGGCCGTGTTGTTGTTTTTACGAGCAGCTCATAGCTTTAGAGCACAGAGATTTCACTCTGCGTTCCCTTTCTCAAAAAACTGACCCGCTGTCTTATTATACACACGTGTCTGATTTCATCACGGGTCAGGGCCGGGGGGATTAGGAACGAATGATTTACACTCCTGCTCTCTCCGTTTTATTTCATGTTTCTGTGGCGTTTTTAGTTCCTGGTCAGGAAAGTCAGGAATAATCAATGATTTGATTGATTCAGTTTTTGCTGTTGGCTCTATTTTATTTACTGTCTTTAATTGTCTCTTTCTAACTCTCGCTCTCTCTCTCTCTCTCTCTCTCTCTCTCTCTTTCTCTCTCTCTCTCTTTCTCGATGTGTTCAGCTGATTTCGGCTTTGCAAGATACCTGTGGGGAAACATGATGGCTGCAACACTGTGTGGTTCTCCCATGTACATGGTGAGTCTTTTATAACACTGAAGTACACTGATGATCTCTTCATCATGGCACCTGTTAGTGGGTGGAGATATTTATTAGGCAGCGAGTGAACATTTCGTCCTCAAAGTTGACGTGTTAGAAGCAGGAACAATGGGCGAGCGTAAGGATTTGACAAAATATGACGTCTAGACGTCTGGGTCAGAGCATCTCCAAAACTGCAGCTCTTGTAGGATTTTTCCTGGTCTGCAGTGGTCACTGTTTATCAAAAGTGCTCCAGGGAAGGAACAGTGGTGAACCTGCGACAGCGTCATGGACGGATGAGGCTCATTGATGCACGTAGGGATTATTCTTGATTGGTGTATATATGTGTATATTTACAGTGTGAACCATGAATTTTGTGTACCGTTACACCCCTAGAGACATATACATATATATATATACACACACACAAACACACACACACACACACACACACACACATATACACTTCTGAATTCATGATTTATGATTCGCTTGTATTTGACAGGCTCCAGAAGTTATCATGTCACACACTTACAACGCCAAAGCCGATCTGTGGAGCGTGGGCACCATCGTCTTCCAGTGTCTGACTGGCAAAGCTCCATTTCAGGTACAAAACAATTTAATGACCAAAACAAGAGTAACTTAGTGACAGGGACCAAAATAAATGGACAAAAAACTAATTTAAATGACTGATGGCTTAAATACCAGCATATAAATAAGAAATAAGACTCCGGACATTCTTTTATAATTTGTGTGATGCAGACAGCACATAAATACAGTAAAACAGTTTTTCTTTTTATGTTTTATTACATGTATTTGACTTTGTGCCCTATTTCAGAGTAAACATTGTCTTTTATTCGACACATTTTACAAGTTTCCGCCCAAAAACCAGGGGGATGCAAACTTTTGCACTCAACTATATACCTATTTATGTGTGTTTGCAGTAATGAAAGCATTTGCTTTATTTCACGTCAATGTAAGTTAGTGTGAAATTTCTCACGTGCATAGGATACTTGAAGACGTCAGAAGTCATAAAAAAAAAAAAAAAAAACGACGAAAAAAAAAAAAAAAAAAAGCTCAGTGGAATATTTTTAATCCTGTATCAGGTTTGACTTGCTGATGTATTCACACAGCAGAGTGGAATGTGGTTGTGATACTATTTCGTAATCATCTGGTAAACATAAACACGTGTCCACACACACACACACACACACACACACACGCACATATTTATGTCACTGTGTCAACAGGAGAGTCCTATTAGCTCTAATACACGTTCATTCCTTAAACAGCTTTGTTCCTTTGTGAGTGCGTAATAAACACTTGATTAAATGTGACCTGGTAATTCAGTGCATCTGAATTTCTTCTGATGATTGACAGGCTTTGGGTTTGTTTGTTTATTTACGAAGATATGACGTAGGGTTTTACATTCATGTCATCTACATTCCTGGCGATCATCCAGAGCGACTTCTATTTGATCTCATTCATACAACTGAGTAGTTGTTTAGGATTAAGGGCCTTGCACAGGGGCCCAGGATCAGCAGCTTGGTGTGGCTAAGATTTCAACTCACAACCCATTCTTCTGGGAAGATGCTCAGCGTTCACATTTCATCCATGTCCAATAGGGTTGAAGCTCTATAGCAGGAGATCTTTCACTCCAACCCATGCAAGGCATATCTTCACCGAGCTGGTTTAATGAATTTACTTTTTTTATATGACAGTGTTTTAATTAGAAAAATCTCTCACATGATCTTGAAAGCTCCCCTCGCTAAGCCCTCGCTCCGAATGGTTCCTTATCTACCGATACCGCTTGTGCACTTTCCACGGGTTCTCCACCTCCCGTCAGCTGAGCGCCTCCACGCTGCAGGAATATAAATATAAACAGACACACAGCGGGGTCATTGGGGGTCGTGTACAGGCTCGTGTTGCAGCTTTCACAGTAACGCGTCTCTCATAAATCTGTTTACCTTCAGGATGTTGATTCAACTCACGTCATTTACTCACCGAACACAAGCATAGGATACATTTATAACCGGTCTTGAAGTCTATAATTCAGTAATAAAAGCCAGATTATTGGGGAAGGGAGAAACGTCAATGCAGACGTGATGACAGTTCCCGGGAGTTCCAGAGGTTCTCAGCAATACACACGAGAAAGGAGACATTTCTTATAATAGCTGACGTTACTCTAGAGATCAGTGTTCTGTGGACGAAAGCTGATCTTTTTGCAAGTGTTTTTATTTATTTTTTTTTTTTATATCATTAGAAATCCATCAGATTTAAAATGTGTAAATCTTTTGTGGAAGATTAGGAGAGAAATGTGTGAAGTTATAAAAATGTTTTTTAGTATATTCAAATGATGTATATTATAAAAATGTAATATGTATATTTGTGATAATGTACAAAAAAGGCACGAAAATGAACATATAAATGACATTTAGATCAGCGTTTTGGTTCCGAATATAAAAACACAAGTGACATGAATAAACCCGAAATAAACCCCATTCAGCCGTGATCGTAAGTGGGCGGGGCTTATCGGCTTATTGTCTGTAGAAACAAACATTCTGTAAAATATTTCTGTTTATTAATATTATAGTGTGAAAGAAGGGATGCAGTTTATCCCGAAAAGAAATTAAAATAATATCAACATTGATCAAAATGACCAAAAACTTATTCTCTCTTTCTGTCTATCTGTCTCTTTTCCTCTCTGTCTCTTTCTATGTTCTCTCTTTTTCTTGGTTTGCCTCTATCTACCTTTTTCTTTCTTTCTTTCTTTCTTTCTTTCTTTCTTTCTTTCTTTCTTTCTTTCTTTCTTTCTTTCTTTCTTTCTTTCTTTCTTTCTTTCTTTCTTTCTTTCTTTCTTTCTTTCTTTCTTTCTTTCTTTCTTTCTTTCTTTCTTTCTTTCTTTCTTTCTTTCTTTCTTTCTTTCTTTCTTTCTTTCTTTCTTTCTTTCTTTCTTTCTTTCTTTCTTTCTTTCTTTCTTTCTTTCTTTCTTTCTTTCTTTCTTTCTTTCTTTCTTTCTTTCTTTCTTTCTTTCTTTCTTTCTTTCTTTCTTTCTTTCTTTCTTTCTTTCTTTCTTTCTTTCTTTCTTTCTTTCTTTCTTTCTTTCTTTCTTTCTTTCTTTCTTTCTTTCTTTCTTTCTTTCTTTCTTTCTTTCTTTCTTTCTTTCTTTCTTTCTTTCTTTCTTTCTTTCTTTCTTTCTTTCTTTCTTTCTTTCTTTCTTTCTTTCTTTCTTTCTTTCTTTCTTTCTTTCTTTCTTTCTTTCTTTCTTTCTTTCTTTCTTTCTTTCTTTCTTTCTTTCTTTCTTTCTTTCTTTCTTTCTTTCTTTCTTTCTTTCTTTCTTTCTTTCTTTCTTTCTTTCTTTCTTTCTTTCTTTCTTTCTTTCTTTCTTTCTTTCTTTCTTTCTTTCTTTCTTTCTTTCTTTCTTTCTTTCTTTCTTTCTTTCTTTCTTTCTTTCTTTCTTTCTTTCTTTATTATTTCTTTCTTTCTCTCTGACTGGGTCTTGCTTGCTATGTTTCTCTTTCTTTGTCTATATCTCCCTCTTTTCCTCTCTTTCTCTGTCTGTCTACACTCCCTTTTTTTCTCTCTTTTCCTCTTTCATTCTTTCTTTCTTTCTTTCTTTCTTTCTTTCTCTCTGACTGTCTTACACTCTCTCTCTCTCTCTCTCTCTCTCTCTCTCTCTCTCTCTCTCTCTATCTCTCT